>OZ014475.1:12541693-12860986 GCA_963965965.1 Trididemnum nubilum | reverse complement strand
AACAAAAAAAAGTTGAAATTTATTGACTAAAATTAATAAACATTATCTATTTTGGTTAAATTTTACGGTATTTTAGTCAAAAGATCAGTGTAAAACTTAAAAATTGTTAAAAAATTTGAAATGTTAGGTAAACGTTTTAGTTTCAAAGTACAAAAAAGCTCATTTTTACTTAAACTTTCAATTTAAAATGACGAAATGCAAGATTTTTTACAAACTTATCGCTACGACCACAAAAAAGTCGAGATTTATTGACTAAAATTAATAAACATTATGTATTTTGGTTAAATTTTATGACATTTTAATAAAAAAATCAGTGTAAAACTAAAAAACTGTTAAAAAGTTTAAGATGTGAGGTAAACGTTTTAGTTTTGTAGTACAAAAAAAGATTATTTTTACTGAAATTTTTAATTTAAAATGACGAAACGTAAGATTTTTTACAAACTTATCGCTACGACAACAAAAAAAGTCGAGGTTTATTGACTAAAATTAATAAACATTGTCTATTTTGGTTAATTTTTACGGTATTTTAGTCAAAAGATTAGTGTAAAACTAAAAAGTTGTTAAAAAATTTAAGATGTTAGCTAAATGTTTTTGTTTCAAAGTAGAAAAAACGATTATTTTTAATTAAAGTTTCAATTCAAAATGAAGAAATGCAAGATTTTGAATGTTTTTTGCAAAACTATGGCTACGAAAACAAAGAAGTTTAGACTTTTTTCATTAAAAATAATAAACATTATCTTTTTTAAGTAAGTGATTTACTAAACATTTTATTATTTTGGAACATTTTCTATCAAATTTAAGGTCTGAGAAAATTGCTTGAGTAAAAATTGTTAAAAAATTACCATTTTTTAAGGAAAACATGCAATTCAAAACAAATAAACCGAAAGAATTTAAGTTATTTTTCACAAAAAGACTTACTTTAAAACGTGGAAATCAGTAAAAAATTACTATGTTAAACAGATTTGACGCTATTTATGGTAATAACTTTATTTAAGACAAAGGAATCATACAATTTTAAGATAGCTTTGACAAAATTATTCTTCACAAATGCAAGAAAGTTAATCAAAGGTTACGATTTATTAGAATGTTTTTGTTTAAAGTAAAAAAAATAGCTACTTTTTACGTTAAAACAATTATACAAGTCTCAGAAACTTGAATTGAAACAATAACAAGAATAATTATTTCTTCAGATTTTGCATATTTGCGTGTCTAACGTCTAAAATACCGATACTTTGAAACTTACAGAAGGATCTACACGCTACTTTTTAATATCTTCAAACTTCGACTTTGTCACGTTATCAAGTAAAAAATCAAATTTGAGCGACACATCCTTGCGGTCAAAACACATGCTCTAATATGTCCGTATTTTCCAAGCTATAGACGCTTGTTACTTGAAATTTCGTATCGTAAAATTTGCAAGAAAAACTCATTCTCGCATTTCTTTGCATTTGAGTAGTATTTAAACGAGACTGCTGTTAGACGTTTGAGTTTCTGTGTCGCAATCATATAGTGGCGTAATTTTTTCCCTAAGTCGAAGCTACGCGACTACACAATTTGAGGTTTTATGTAATCTTTCACCGCTTTGATTTGAAAATGTTTAATTGGAAGCACTAGTTTCAAGAATAAGGTTCAGTGTTTACCTTGTAGATAGCAGAATCTAAAGCCAAATACACAATGTTTATAGGATTACAAAAAAATTTATGGGCAGATGGCTAAATATTTGAAACGATTTGCAAAAGTAATGTGATGAGTTCTCTTTAGACCCAATGATCGAATAGCTTTCAAAACGCCCAAGAATTTTTTAACCTCAAAGCTTACTTTAAGCAGCACACCAAAAAATTATAGATTTTGTTTGCTTTTTTCAAAGTACTGAAAAAAGGTTATGATTGAAAAAATGTTATGATAAAAAAAATGTTATTTTGAGACATTGCTATGGAGTCATGATCAAATACGCCCGGGACAAGGCCGGAAGTTGTTTATAAAATTAATTCAATAATTTTAATTTAAAAAATTTATTAATTTTCAATTCAAAAAAATTTAATTTCAATAATTTTGATTTTAACAATTTTCAATTCAAAAAATTTAATTTAATTTATTAATTTTAACAATTTTCAATTCAAAAAATTTAATTTAATTTATTAATTTTAATAATTTCAATTCAAAAAAAAATTTAATTTCAATAATTTTAATTTCAACAATTTCAATTCAATAATTTTATAAACAACTTCCGGCCTTGTCCCGGGCGTATTTGATCATGACTCCATAGCAATGTCTCAAAATAACATTTTTTTTATCATAACATTTTTTCAATCATAACCTTTTTTCAGTACTTTGAAAAAAGCAAACAAAATCTATAATTTTTTGGTGTGCTGCTTAAAGTAAGCTTTGAGGTTAAAAAATTCTTGGGCGTTTTGAAAGCTATTCGATCATTGGGTCTAAAGAGAACTCATCACATTACTTTTGCAAATCGTTTCAAATATTTAGCCATCTGCCCATAAATTTTTTTGTAATCCTATAAACATTGTGTATTTGGCTTTAGATTCTGCTATCTACAAGGTAAACACTGAACCTTATTCTTGAAACTAGTGCTTCCAATTAAACATTTTCAAATCAAAGCGGTGAAAGATTACATAAAACCTCAAATTGTGTAGTCGCGTAGCTTCGACTTAGGGAAAAAATTACGCCACTATATGATTGCGACACAGAAACTCAAACGTCTAACAGCAGTCTCGTTTAAATACTACTCAAATGCAAAGAAATGCGAGAATGAGTTTTTCTTGCAAATTTTACGATACGAAATTTCAAGTAACAAGCGTCTATAGCTTGGAAAATACGGACATATTAGAGCATGTGTTTTGACCGCAAGGATGTGTCGCTCAAATTTGATTTTTTACTTGATAACGTGACAAAGTCGAAGTTTGAAGATATTAAAAAGTAGCGTGTAGATCCTTCTGTAAGTTTCAAAGTATCGGTATTTTAGACGTTAGACACGCAAATATGCAAAATCTGAAGAAATAATTATTCTTGTTATTGTTTCAATTCAAGTTTCTGAGACTTGTATAATTGTTTTAACGTAAAAAGTAGCTATTTTTTTTACTTTAAACAAAAACATTCTAATAAATCGTAACCTTTGATTAACTTTCTTGCATTTGTGAAGAATAATTTTGTCAAAGCTATCTTAAAATTGTATGATTCCTTTGTCTTAAATAAAGTTATTACCATAAATAGCGTCAAATCTGTTTAACATAGTAATTTTTTACTGATTTCCACGTTTTAAAGTAAGTCTTTTTGTGAAAAATAACTTAAATTCTTTCGGTTTATTTGTTTTGAATTGCATGTTTTCCTTAAAAAATGGTAATTTTTTAACAATTTTTACTCAAGCAATTTTCTCAGACCTTAAATTTGATAGAAAATGTTCCAAAATAATAAAATGTTTAGTAAATCACTTACTTAAAAAAGATAATGTTTATTATTTTTAATGAAAAAAGTCTAAACTTCTTTGTTTTCGTAGCCATAGTTTTGCAAAAAACATTCAAAATCTTGCATTTCTTCATTTTGAATTGAAACTTTAATTAAAAATAATCGTTTTTTCTACTTTGAAACAAAAACATTTAGCTAACATCTTAAATTTTTTAACAACTTTTTAGTTTTACACTAATCTTTTGACTAAAATACCGTAAAAATTAACCAAAATAGACAATGTTTATTAATTTTAGTCAATAAACCTCGACTTTTTTTGTTGTCGTAGCGATAAGTTTGTAAAAAATCTTACGTTTCGTCATTTTAAATTAAAAATTTCAGTAAAAATAATCTTTTTTTGTACTACAAAACTAAAACGTTTACCTCACATCTTAAACTTTTTAACAGTTTTTTAGTTTTACACTGATTTTTTTATTAAAATGTCATAAAATTTAACCAAAATACATAATGTTTATTAATTTTAGTCAATAAATCTCGACTTTTTTGTGGTCGTAGCGATAAGTTTGTAAAAAATCTTGCATTTCGTCATTTTAAATTGAAAGTTTAAGTAAAAATGAGCTTTTTTGTACTTTGAAACTAAAACGTTTACCTAACATTTCAAATTTTTTAACAATTTTTAAGTTTTACACTGATCTTTTGACTAAAATACCGTAAAATTTAACCAAAATAGATAATGTTTATTAATTTTAGTCAATAAATTTCAACTTTTTTTTGTTGTGGTAGCAGTAATTTTGCAAAAAAATATTACGTTTTGTCATTTCATATCGAAAGTTTCAGTAAAAAGTATCTTTTTTGTACATTGAAACTAAAACGTTTACCTAACATCTTAACTTTTTTTTTAACAATTTTTTAGTTTTACACTGATCTTTTTACTAAAATACCGTAAAATTTTATTCAACTACACTCTATCTTGAGTTAAAACAAGATCTTTCGCTATTTTTTTTGGTGTCATTTGGTATCGAACCTTGTCTTTTAAAGTCTCAAATTGACGTCAGTTTTTGCAATTTTCTTGTTTGCGTCAAAATGTTTTTTGCGGAAATCAAAATCTTACAATTTTTTTTATTCAAGCGACAATTCAATCTTAAAACGAGTACTGTTTGACGATCTTTTAATCGAAATGTCTACACAAAGTTGAGTTTTTTATTACTTAATCTTGTTTTACAGGAATAAATTCATTAAAATATTTTAAAACTTAACGCTTTATTTGTCCTAAGTTTAAGTTTTAACAGACATAATTGAAAAGCTTGCCTAAAACCTGAACTTTTTATTAATTTTTTTCTTTGTGTGCCGATAATTTGATCGAAATCTCGGGTTTCTTCATGATGGTTATTACTTTTTACCTAATATAGTAAAATTTTTAACTGTTTTCATGAGAAATGTTTGATCATAGACATTCAAATACTTGCATTTTCTTTGATTTGAATAAGAGTTTTAATCAAAAACAAAAAAAAATTGCCTAAAATTAAGACATCTTGATGATCGCGATTACGGGTGGAACTGTAGGGTCTTAAATCTTTAATTTTTGACAAGTACTATGTTATTCACTCTGAGCTACGCTGTCAAAGATTTTTTTGGAATAGGTTGAATTCAAACTCCACTTATCAACTATTTTACTGGAATATTTAACATGTTGATAATTTTGTAAAACATTTCAAAAAATTTACCTTGAAGTCTTATTTGAAACCAATATTTTTTATAGCTATTACGGGGAATCGTTCAAAGTTAAACCTTTTTTCATAATCTCGGTTATAAATTTACCTGAAACATGTACTTTGAATCAAATATTTTCTAAATTCTTAAATATTGTAACGATTTTCTTGTTTGTGGTAATTTGTTTAAAGGATATTTCAACGTTATACAATTTGTTTTCAACAACATTTTGTGAGTTTTTTTAGTAATCTTGTTTACATACAGGTAAATTTGTGAAAAAGTAATTGTATACTAAAAAATGAATATGATTCAATTAATTAATAATTCTCTAAAATTTTGTTTTTTATCAATTAATATTGTTTTTTTATGGAACAAATTCAATAAATTCTCTTCAGTCCTTGTAATTTCTCTGTCGTGAGCAAAAACTGCAACGTAACAATGAAAAGTGTTGATAAAAAATTTTAAATTTTTATAAGTTTCTTGTTTACATAAGAATAGTTTGATCAAAAAAAGACATTCAAAGTTCAATTTCTTTGACTTGAATAAAAATTTTATCTAAAAAAAACCGAAAACTCACTTAAAACCTTACAAGTTTGAAATATTCTTACAGTTTTGTGTAAATAATTGACGTATTACAATTTTTAACGATGATTTTTTCCGTATTATTTGCGATAAGGCAACGGCAATAGCTCAGTGGTAGAGCGTCGGGCTAGTGATCGAAAAGTTGCTGACCCCTGGCTCGAACTGATAATGCGCTGTTGTGTCCTTGGGAAAGACACTTTACGCTAATTTCTCATTACGACCAGGTAGTCTACCCGTTGCGGTGGCCCAGCTTGATCTTGCAATAAGAACTCAAGAAGCGGTGCTCTACGTTAGTGTGGTTAGCCAGATGCAGTGCCTGGTTCATACAAACAAATCAAAAATTTGATAACTTTTAACTAAAAATTCTTATTTTTTTATAATGTACAACAAAAACTAATCCAAAAAACTCGTTTGATACATTAACTTTTTATAAACTTTGCCTTTATGTCAGAGTGATTTGATCAAAATATTGAAAATCGTCTGTTTATTCTGAATACCACTTTTATCATTGGTTAAACTTGGTTGAATTTGGACTGCGTCGTTTTCACGGTGACTAAAATTGCATGATCTTTGTTGAACTCCCACTTTTTGCGTTTTAAGTGGACACAAAGATGAACCTTACTGGCGTCAAATATATGACGTCATATCCTCAACAAGGTCAGAAATTAAAAGCTTGTGACCAAACCGTTTCTCAATACTTTAATAGTATTCAAATTGTCTTGATTTGTTGAAACTAAAACAAACAAGGATTAGAAGTTTACCTCTCATCACTAGATAGTGCTCTTGATTGATTTTTTTTCTATATTGTAATTTGAAGTGTTGGTTCAGACTAAAGTGTAAGGTAAAACGCGTGTATTAGGTAATGCTTTGGACTCTTTCTCTATGATCTAGAATGTGATTTTGCATGGTTCATTATCATTCTATTTTAAGTTCCTTGTTTATTATTCGAATTATGCAAAAACAGGCAAGATTTTATCCCTCACCGCTACGTACTGCTCTTGATTCATTCTCTATTTATGTGGTGATTTCAAGCGTTAGTTCAAACTTAATAGTTGAGTGTTTTTAATCGATTATGTAATGCTTCGTCCTCTCTTTAGTCTATATCGTGGTTTTACATTTTATGTGTAAGACATATTGTTTCAAAACCGTGCATAATATTGATAACTCCTACCATATTGCCTTGACTTGATGCCTGTTATAACGTTATTCGTTTTGCTGCTTCTATTTGAGTAAAAATATTGTTCGTTTTTTATTGAATTGGTTACAATTGTACTGTTCTGATTGAATTATTGCTCATTTTATTAAAATTGTATTTTGGTACAAATAAAATGAAACGAATAAAAATAAAATTAATAACCAATCCGAATTTAAATTAAGTACCACAAATTAAAAAAATTAGTTAACTTGACCATAAACTTTTTATTTCTTACATCAATGTCTGAGTTCTCCACAACACAAATGTTCTTTGAAGAACAAAAATTCTTTAAAATCGAAATATTACAAGTCTCTCATTAAAATAGCTAGAATATGATTCGAATGGTTGAGGTTGAACGAAGCACGTACTGTTAGACTTGCACCAGATTGTAGTGCTCGCAATTCGATTTCAATTTTTTGCTGTTCATACGACGTGTCAGTTTAAACTTAAATTTCAGGTGTTTTTATGAAATTGAACATGACACTGGTGGTAACAGCGGCGGGTGCGTTATATCGGTAAGGGGATCTTTTAAATTTTTTGTAACGTTTTTCGCACTCTAATTTCAAAACCGTTCATATACTTCTCTTTTGTGATGTAGTATAGCACCATTTTGAGTAAAGGTTTTCCGACAATAGGTACATACGTTCACTTTGATAGAATGACTATAGCGTTAAAGCTCTCGAGTATGTATCGCAGCGAACAAACTAGCTTGTGACACCGAGGTGATCGGAAATTAAACAAATTGGATTATGTTACGTCATGCAGGCAAACCACACAAAAGCCAAACATAATACCACCTTTCCATATTGACTCACATAATATTCTAGCAGTCGTTGTTGCAATATTTTAATGTAAAAGTCAAAGGATACTATTGATCAACTTGTATTCGAGTTCGCCATTTTCTTGTTGAAACATAATACCGTAGTTATTCAAACTCCAGAATCAACATACAACCATATTTCAGACATATTTCTACGTTATCGACTAAATGTCTTAAAATTTAGTTTTGTTTTCATAATTTTTAATTTTTTTAGATTAAAACTATCGAATTGTTGGAACCATGCAAACTTCAAAGCGATTTTGCGACAGTTAACCACCCGTCCAAAGAACGGTCCACGACCTTTAAAGTTTAGTCCAAATTTTAAACTTTAGACTTTAACTAACCACCGTCGGTATTTCGATTCCCAGGGAAGCCTTACAAGTTTTAGGCTTTAACTAACCGCCTGCGGAGTTTAAACTTTAGACTCACCGCCTGCGGTGGTTCGGTTTCTAGAAAGTCTTACCAATTTTACAGTTTAGACTCACCACCTTCGGTGGTATGGTTCCCCGCGATTCCCAGGCAAATGTTTTAAAATTTAAGGTTTTTGCCGCATTCTTCCACTAGAGATTCAGTCCATGACCTGAGGTTGATAGATCTATTTTAGAGCGCTCGTTAAAAGCTTTGAAAAAATTCGCTTTTAAATTAACAGGAATTTCCACAAAGAGGGGATTCCCGAAAGCTCGCGTACGATCAGACACAGTTAGCGATTCCAATTAAAGTCCTAATTCTAATGTCATTAGTGTAAGCGGATGAAAAGAGTTTTTAAAGGTGAATTCACAAAAGACCAGATGGCTCATACCTTTACACTTTAACCTCAAATTTAAAGCTTTTAGACTCACCACCTTCGGTGGTTTAGTTCTTAGGTAAGTTTTACTAAGTTTAGACTCACCACCTTCGGCGATTCGGTTCTCAGGCAAGTAGTTTTTAAACTTGATTTGGTAAACTTTAGACTCACCACCTTCAGTGGTTCGATACTTGGGTAAGCCTTACTAATTTTAGACTCACCACCTTCGGTGCTTCGGTTCTCAGGCTAGTATTTTAAACTTAGGACTCACCACCTTCGGTGGTTCGGTTTCCGGGCAAATTTTAGACTCACTACCTTTGGTGGTTCGGTTCTCAGGTAAGTCTTACTTGTTTTAAACCCACCTTCGATGGTTCGGTTCTTAGATAAGTATTTTTTAAGCTTAAGACTCACCACCTTCGGTGGTTCGGTTCTCAGGCAAACCTAGTCAAATTTTTAAGCTTTAGACTCACCACCTTCGGTGGTTCGATTCCCAGGTAAGCTTTACAAATTTTAGACTTACCACCTTCGGTGGTTCGGTACTTAACTAAGCCTTGCTAATTTTAGACTCACTAAGCTTGAATGGCTTTAACCACATTAGTTCGATTCGAAAACAAACCAAATCTCTAAACGCTAGTAAAGTTGAAATTAGTTTGACTCCAAGACAACATATGCCAAAAATCTAACCCTAAAATCGTTGGGATTAAACAAGTTCTGTTGCGCCATGCTTGCTCCATATTCGAAGAATAAAAAAGTAACAAACCAACCCTGACATCATCGGGATTAAACAAGTTGTATTGTGCCATGCTCGCTCCATATTCGAAAAAATTAACAAAAAGGTAGCGATTCACAGCTAAACCTTAGATAACCGCTGTCACGATTTTGACACGACAGCGGAAATTCAACTACAGTGCGACAGGAAACGTTTCAAGTTACACGAAGTTCGTACAAAATAGACTTCATAGTGTTAACTACAACATCTTAGAAACTACCGGGCTATTCACTTTTAAGCAACTACTTTGAAGCAAGCCACCTGCGGTGGCTTGACAAACCACCTGCGGTGGTTCGGTACTCGAGCACTCTTCAAGCTTTAGACTTGAAACAATTCCCAGGCAAACCACCTGCGGTGGTTTGATACTTACTCTTCAGGTCAACACTAAGTTTCGATTCTCAGGTTATTTGCTTATACTTTAACTAGTTACTAAACAACACTTGAGACTTGAACCATTGCCAGTTCCCAGGCAAACCACCTGCGGTGGTTCGATTCTCAGGTAAGACACTAAGGGTGTTTACACTTGAAACCAGGCACGTGCGGTGATTTGACAAACCACCTGCGGTGGTTCGGTACTCAGACACTCTTCAGGTCAACACTAAATTTCCATTCTTATAACTACACTAAACTTAGAGTTAAGAATAGATCTTGGGTTATTCACTTTTAACCTGCTACTACTTTAGATTTGAAACCAAGCAATCCACCTGCGGTGGTTCGATTCTCAGGTAAGACACTAAAGATCTTAAAACCAGGCTCCTGCGGTGGTTCGATACTCAGGCAAGACCAACTACGTTTAGATAACATCACGTTTGGGGGACGCAATCCCCCAAAACCACAATCCCCCAAAACCACAATCCCCCAAACCACCAATCCCCCAAACCTCCCATCCCCCAAACCCCCCAATCCCCCATCCCCCAATCCCTAAGCATTTGGAGCAGTATATACTACTTACGTCGAACGATCCTGCAGGCCTCTTGAGTCCGTAAATACCAAGAATTCGGGTTGAAAATTGCCGGTTTAATTACAAAATTTAGCCATGCGTTTTACATTTTCATAATAAATTAAAGCCAACTGAACTGCAAAATTAGCCGTGCTTTCTACATAACGATTTTAAGTCAACTGAATTGCAACACGCAACAACAAATGCACGGTGAATGAATTACTGTGACGTCATAAAAAGGCAATTACGGATGATGCAACGGCAAGCAATCGACCGAGCTGCTACACATGCAATGACGTGGTCAGAAATTTTTGAAAAGAGAAACTTTTTATGAGACAAAGAATGAAAGATCAAAAGCTAGGGATCTGATTTAGCACCTAACCAGAATTTGCTATTGGGAAAAGACTAAAACCGCAAGTTAAAAAGTTTTACTAACATATCAAAATTGGGAGACGTGGTGAGCAAATTGGTGTAACTTAAACGTGTCACAGACGGGGCCTGAGGGTGGAGCCAGGGCCTACGAGAGGGGGGTTCAGGGGGTACATCGTACTTGGGCCAGGGTCTAGGGGGGCCCCGGCTTAGGGGGCCCGGAAGAGTTGAGGTTGTCGCGTTCAGTTTTTTGAGCAAAAAATGGGACCAAATTTGAGTGAAGACCTTTTTTTTGCTCTTCACCTAATTTTGGACAAAAAATTGGACCAAATTTGAGTGAAGACCTTTTTTTGATTTATTTGTTTGTACTTCACCTAATTTTGGGGGCCCGGCATCGATCTTCGTACCCCCTGGAAAAATTTCTCACTGAGGCCCTGGGTGGAGCCACCAGCCATCGGAGGCTATGGGAGTCTGGGGGCGAAGCACCCAGCCGCTAGGCGATTTATGTATTTTTCTGTAAATACAATATAAAGTTTTTGGTACAAAATGGCTATTTTAATGCCATTTGGATCACATTTCGCACGTTTTCAGAACCGTTTGAAAGAACAAAATTTTTGAGATTTGAGAGCCCATATTGAACAAATCCCTCGCTTTACTTCAGGTCAAGTCCAAAACACGTTTAAAATCTTGCATTTTGGGGTTAAATTTTGTGACTTGGCCTGGTCAGGGGAATCAAGGTACATTACTTTCTGCAACATTTTCAGCATTAAATGATTCACTCGAAGATTTGCCATTGAAGATTTTTGTTTGGTCATGAAAATAACCAGTTTTAGAAATGTGTATGACCAGGAGCCCAGGCACCATCGATTCAATTTCAATAATTTGTTTAATTAGCATTTCCCCTCGCTAAGTTTTTTTCAAAAGCATTTTGTCACGTGAAAACTAATGAGATGGAGATGGATTGGTATTTAAAGTTGGTAGGTGGTAAAGGTAGAATTTAAAGTTATTTCAAGTTGGATGCAATAAATGGTTACTAATCATGTTATTGCAACATAAAAGTTAGCTGGTGGCCTAAAGCATACTATTGTATACAAAAGTTACATGAGGGCCTGAGATTGCACCTTTTAGAACAAAAACATTGAATTTCTCCCGGCTTGGACATTCAAATTGGTTGGCAAAAATTTAAATTGAGAGGGCCTTGGCCCTGGTTGTCAATATTAAGTTAATGCTAATTGCTGTTGTCCGCATGTTCCATTGCCCCCAAAAAATGCTAAAAAACTGAATAAATAGGCTTTTTGTCATTTTTTTCATAGGTAGCATTTCAATTGGGGGAAACAGAGTGCCTGGGCCCGCTGGTTACGCCTTTGGTTTAATGATTACCGTACAAGTTTACTCTCATATCACCTATAAAATTTGTCATAACCAAACTGCTAAAGAACATTTACCGTAATAGAAATACTACCAAGCTTTTTCACAAAAAAAATGAATAACATAATACGCACAATAACTTTTAGTAGTAAATACTGCAAAATGACGATACTATACCAAAAGCTTAATATTGTAGCGTCAGCTCCAACGTAGCCACAAGTAGAAGTGAAACTGGACGTATGGATTAATAAGTCAACCCGGAGAGTAGCTCGATAGGTTGTGCAACCGAGCCGGTCGACCGCATTGGGACGCGTCCTTTTGACAAAACGTTACAATGGCGAGCACGCCAGGACGTTGGAGTGGTGGACGCTCTCCCTTGCGCTGGTTGGAGGCGATGGAGTGCCGTCGCCAGCGTAATGGGAGGGGGATGATGTAGCGTCAGCTCCAACGTAGCCACAAGTAGAAATGAAACCGAATATATGGATTAATAAGTCAACCTCGAGAGTAGCTCGATAGGTTATGCAACCGAGCTGGTCGACCGCATTGGGACGCGTCCTTTTGACAAAACGTTACAATATATTAAAACTAGAAGATATATATGGTCTGGAATTAGCTAAGTATATGCATCAGCTCCATAACAACAAACTTCCGTTTTCCTTATTTGAAGACTACGTTAAACCAATGACATAAAACTAGATGATACGCAACTCTTTTTCCCACTCTTTTTCCTTTTTGTTTCTTTATTGTGCGGATTTTTGCTTTGTCTTTGCCCGCGCTGATCTGCTGACAGTGACTGTATTGTACAGCCTTTGCCTTGCTCAACTAACAATAGGGTAGCAATTATAACAAATATCGTTGTTTCTGGAAGTTGTGGCTTTGCATAATTTACGTAAAGTTTTGTCAACTACTAAATTACCCCCCAAAATCCAATTTTCGAGTAAGTCTTGCGTAAAATACATAAATATCAACGTGTTATCACAACTTAATGTTACGACATCACTAAATGTAAATATGAAAAGTGCTGTTTTTTTGTTTATTGTTGTGGTTTCTCATTTCTTCTGCTTTTCTGAGTCAAAATATGTTAAATGTTTCACACTGAATTGGTTGAACTACTCTAAATATGTACGTGTTAGTTTGATGTTTCATTTTGTGTTGTTGTTACAGTAGCTTTGAACGTTGAAGAGTCAAGAGCGTATGTTAATTTTCATTGCTTCCATACCAGAAATGGCAAAAATAAACTGAATTGAATAATGTCAAAAAACTTTGCCGTAGTTTTTTTGCGGCATATAGTATACTTTTTTTTATAAGAACCAATTAATATTAAGTTAAGGCTGGTTGTTCGTAGTTTTTTGCCGAATTATAGCCTCAATTGTTCTTAAATTTTGAAAACACGGATGTTAATTTTAGCAACCACATTTGTACAACTGTTTAAGGTGTTAATTTTAGCGACCATATTTCCAAAGCTTTGTGTGCTTGAGTGAACGTTTTTTACTGCTTTTGCCGCAACGCAAAATTGCTCTTTTTTCGACTTGAACGACTGCCAAAATTTTTCTCAGTTACTCGCATAGAGCGCAACAGCATTCTTTAATCTCATAATAGTTGCAATTTTCCTCGCAAATACTAGAAAACCGCTGAAATTTTATCGTTTTGAAGCAGTACAGAATTTAGTTTCTTTTATTTATTTGGATTTTTTTCTTTTTCGTTTGTCCTTAATTTATTTTTGCTGCTGAGGCTGGAATTTTTCTTAATTTGTTCTTAAATTTTGAGCAAAATGAGCCTAGTGTTCTTAAAAATTGTTCTAGAAAAGAGTGTATATGATTAGTTAGTTTGTGCGTTTTTGATTTCTTTTTTTTAAGATATGTTATCCAGTAGTGAAGTATCTTTATAAAAAAAACATTAACTTCTACGTTGGAATGCGGAGTCTTTGCTGCTGAAAAATCTTGCTCTTTCTTACAAAAAAGATTGATTTTATAATATTTTTGCGTGAAATTTCGGCTGCAAATTTTATTTTGGAGGGTCGCCGGTCAAGAAATTTTTGCTTTTTTCATTAAGAAAACCATCGGTTTTGAGACGTTTTTGTGAAAAAAATTTTAATTCATCAAAATAATTTAGTGAAAAATCAAGGGTATGCTTTGAAATTGATCGCAGAGAAACTCCAAAGCAGATGCGGTTTTGTCAAATATACAGCGCCACCGTTCTTTCGTGACAGCAGATAAAGCAAAAATAAATCATCAGCTACAGCATACGATCAAAACTCTAAATGTCGTATGATGTCTTAAATAAACCCCTATACCTTCGAAGATTCATATATTTTACGAACTTCTTGCGAAAAAGCGTCAACGCACCTTTTTTTCAGAATTAGTGACTGCAATACGTCCTTGTGTCCTTGGAAAAGACACCTGACGCATATTTCCCATGAGGGCTAAGCAGTCTACCCGCAATGGAGGCCCAGCCAGAGGAAAGACATGCAAATAGAACCCAAAAAAGTGCTCGGCGTCATAGGCGTATCTAGTATTTTTGATTAGTGGAGCCAAACCGCAAAGCAACGACGTCATCAGAACTTTTCAAAAGAAATTTTTAATGGGACAAAGATACCGTAAAATCGTGGATCAGAAGCAGAAGCCTGGGTTACCATGTAACCAGAATTTTGCTAAACGGGGTGAGGACTTCAACCAAAACTTGAAAAGTTTTCAAAAAATTGTAAATTGGGAGAGATGGCGAGTAAACTAGCGTAACTTAAACGTATCACAGACTAGGGTTTGAGGGCAAAGCCCGCCGCCGCTGGGCGATTTTTTGTAATGTTTTAGAAAAAATTGTAATTCTAAGGCCATTTGGTTCACGTTTCGCTCCGTTTGTAGATCCATTTAAAATCACTAAATTTTTAAGATTTGAAAGCCAACCGAAAAAATTAAATTGTTCAATCTTCCATTTACTTGCAGGTCAAGTCCAAAACACGTTTAAAATCTTGCATTTTTAGGTTAAATTTGGCAAGTGGCTCGGTCCAGTTAGGGGGAAGCAAGATGCAATGCCTCCTGTAATATTTTTAGCAGCGAGTACATAATAATTTACTCAAAGATTTGCCTTGGAGATTTTTGTTTTATCATAAAACAACCAGTTTTAGGAGTACAAAAACGTCCAGGACCCAGGCTCGCTCAATTCAAATTCAATAATTTGTTCAATAAGCATTTTCTCAAGCTAATTTTTTTCAAAAGTATTTTGTTGCGTTAAAACTGCTGAGATGGAGGTGGATTGTTATTCAAAGTTGGTACAATAGATGGTTACGAATCATGTTATTGCATTATGTTCACAAAAAGGTTAGATGAGGGACTGAGGTTGCAACTTTTGGGACAAAAAGCCTGAGTTTCTTCCGGATAATACATTTACATTGGTTGGATATTAATATTGTACTGTTGTAAGCAAAAGTGCTAATATAAACTTAAGTTGAAAAAAGACTTTGTTGTCATTATTTTTATTATTGGTGGCAATTTAATTTGCACTCCCCCCCCCTGGCTACGCCTGTGCTAACCGTTGATGTGGTAAGACAGACACAAAGTGCATGGTTCATACGAATGATCGATCGAGTGGACTACAGCAAAAGTTATGACCTATAAAAAATGTTGGTGCGGATGAGTAAGACTTCGACTATTTCGTTTACACTCTTTAAACGACTAAGAACGGACTCGATTCTACTCTGAATAGGCTATCAAAGACCTGTAGAATCAGCTCCAATTTTCAAGATATCGCTTTCACTCGAATGACATAAACATGAATACAGTGTAAGATAGATCGGTGCTTTCAGAAAGTGGTCGATGATGTCTCAGAGCAATTAATAAAATAATAAAATACAGACCATAAAAAGTAAAAGTAATCTAAAACCCCCTACAGCCTGTTTCGTCTTTCGACTCGTCAGGAGGGTTGTTTACCATGCAGATATCCTCCTGACGAGTCGAAAGACGAAACAGGCTGTAGGGGGTTTTAGATTACTTTTACTTTTTATGGTCTGTATTTTATTATTTTAAACATGAATACAGATTAGTTCCCTTCAAACCACCGTTAATTAGTGTGCAAGCACATTATTAACGCTTCAACCGACCTTTTTCAAACTGCGCACCAATTGCCAGTCCCAGAGAAAAGCAAAAGAGTGGGGCCTGCAGCCAAGCGTGACCAAGCAGAGAATAAAATGAGCGCATTCGCGCAGTTTCCGATCATCTAGTTTTATGTCATTGGTTAAACTAAATGAAATACATAACCACAATACTCGACAAACTCAAAATGCAGTGTATTTTAAGCCGCGAGTAAACAAATCTATTGGAAAAGAGCTATTAGTTTATAGAGGTGCAAAATTAAGGGAAAACATAGATAATTCAATCAAAAGTTTAAGTTGGTATTCACTCAAAAAACGGTTTAAAAGAAGATTAATTAGTAATTATGTTGAAACTTAAATTGTTTCTCAGTCATATGTCAATAACTTTCTTTTTTTTTTTTTTTTTTGTCGATTAGCAATATATGTCACCAGTGTATTATTTCTGTCGCTGTTTTTATCCAAATAAAATTTTGTTTGTTTTAGTGCTGTGCTGCCCATATTAATAGTTAATAGTGCTGTGCTGCCGACATTGATCCTTATTGTGCTTCAAATTGATTGTTTTATGTTCCTTTTATTTGCTTCACGCAATACCGTTTGTAATTTAGTACATCATATATTGCATCATCCTTCATCGTGTTCTTATCCTTAAATAATGGCTGTCTCTCGTTTTCTGTCCTCTTCTTGCTTTCTGTCCGCTGTTTGTTTTTTTTTTTTTGTTATTTTGCAATTATTTTAATTATTTTTTGCTCTCTGTACTGCTGTGCTTTCTGGCTGTTTTCTCTTCGCAATGTTTGAACGAATTTAGTCAGGGAGCACCTTGATTTAAAAACTTCCGGGTTGTTCGGCGCTTCCTGGCCTGATTGTTAGGCTCATTGTGCGATATCTTTATTGTTCTATTGATCAGGCGAAACAATAAATAAATGAATGAATGAATGAATGAATGAATAAAAAGAATTATTGTAAGCTGAAAATTGAAAATATAAATAAAATTAAGCTAAAACGGTAATGAAATAGCAAATACGAGTTTTCGTGACGATGTAAGAAAACGAAAATTAGGTCGTGGTAAATTGTCAATCTCAAAAAAAAACAAAAAAAAAAAACAAGCCAAATCTGCCAAAGTCGTCAACTATAACATCAATCCTGCAAATTGCAATTAATGTACTTACACTGATGCAATACGTACACTGTTTGCGCCATATAAACAACCAAAGTACCGAGATTTGTCGACAAACAATACGCGTAGATATTGCACTTGAATACTTCTGTGACAATATTATTTATCACGACCCGACATCGGTAGGTATTTTTCTGTAAATACAATGCACAAAATCTAGAATGGAATTGGTATGGAAGTATGGAAGATTGTCTTCCATTCCATTCTTTAAATCTTCCATTTTATTCTGGCATCTTCCGTATTCCATACCAAAATTTCCGTTCCATTCCATTTTCCATTCCATTCCATACCATGCCCTGGCCCTAGTTTTAAAATTGTGGAAGAATTATTTTCAAAATGGATACCAATGGAATTTAAATGATCAAAATTGAGATCACATGCTCACATATTAGTTTGTGATAAGTTGTAAGTTCTCTAATTTTGGTTTTACGTAAACCGCTTAAATCCATAGGTGGGAACAAATTTGTTAATCGTTAAATCGTTAATGACGAAGCTAACTACCGTGTTTCCCCGATAATAAGACCTACCCGCAAAATAAGACCTAGCGTGATTTTTGAGGATGATTTTAATGTAAGCCCTACCCTTAAAATAAGCCCTAGTTGAGAGCGGTAGAAAGACGAAAGAGTCAAACATTTTTTTTTATACTTGTTCAAACTGCTTTAATGCGATGTATGCCATCCTTTTCAAAAAATCTTTTTGAATAAATCCTTGAATCTTGAATAAATTGTTGTTAATGAGTTTCTGAATAAAAAACATGTTAATGGCAAGTAAATGTAGATCTTTTTTCGTAATTTCTGTTTATTTAAAATCTCGCAATTTTTACTTTGTAACTTCATTTTTTGATATATCAAAATAATACATCCCCCGAAAATAAGCCCTAGTGCCATATTTTGGAGTAAAAATTAATATAAGCCCTGTCTTATTTTCGGGGAAACACGGTAGTTAATTCGTTAAAAAGCGTTTTTATGCCAACGGACTAAATCAACTTCCGTTAAAAATTAAAATGCCCGTTTACTTAATGACAATGGTTCATAACTTACGTTAAGTTTCGTTAACTTACGTTAAGGTTTTCATCGTTGATTTCTTGCACCATTCATCGTACCGGTACAAACCAGTTTGCAGTGGTAACAGTAGTTGCGTATTAGCACGAGTTTTATAGAAGAAAAAGCAAAGAAAGGCGCTGCAGGATAAAAAGAGCACGCACTGGATCAAATGAGCATGCGCAATAAGAAATGCTGCTAATAAAATTTTAATCATGCAAGTATAAAGTGGGTTAGATCTTACATGAGTTAAACTGCGATGTTGCAGTAGGCCCATGACCAGATGTGGAGTCGAGGACTCAAGACTCGAGGCCGAAGCCAAGGACAGTCCTTCCGAGAACAGACCCTCTAGAGGCCAAGGACACAGGCGCAAGCGTTCTCCATAAAAAAGATCTCCAAAATTTTTTTTTCAGGCCTTCTCCAAAAACGAAAAAAAAGGTCTTCAAAAATTTTTTCAGGCGATCTCAAAAAAAGCAGAGGTGGAGTCGAGGACACAAGGCTCGAGGCCAAGGCCAAGAACACAAAAAAATCCGAGGCCAAGGACAGCCTTTCCGAGGACAGACCCTCTCAAGGCCAATGACAAGAATGCTCGAGGCCAAGAACCAAGGACACAGCCGCTAGTGTTCTCCCAAAAAAAAAAAGGTCAACAAAAAAGTTGTTCCGGCAATCTCCAATTTATAGGCGTAGCCAGAATTTTTGATTGGTGGAGGCCTAAACCACAAATCACATGCAATGACGTCATCAAAAATTTACCTGTTGGCACTTAACCAGGATTTTGCAAAGGGAGAGGGCTTAAACTAATATAGTTGAAAAGTGCAAATACGTAACTTTGGAGACGTTTTGAGAAAGCCAGTGTAACTCAAACGTATCACAGACGGGGGGTGTGGGGGCGGGGCCCCCAGCGGCCGGAGGCTTTGGGGGTTTGGGGGCTAAGCCCCCAGCCGTTGGGCGATTTTTTGTAATTTTTTGGAAAAAAAAGCTATTTTAATGCCATTGGATCACATTTCACAAGTGTTCAGAGCCATTTGAAAGCACTTGATTTTTGACATTTGAAAGCCAATTAAAAAAATTAAATTGTTTAATCCTCCTTTTACTTGCAATTTAAGTCCAAAACACGTTTAACATCTTGCATTTTGGTGTTAAAGTTTAATTGTACGTGATTTGGTCTAGGTAGGGGGAAGTAAGGTGCATTGTCACGTGCAACATTTTAGCAGTAAATGAAAACCCACTCGAAGATTTTCCTTAGAGATTTTTGTTTTGTCATGAAAATAACCAGTTATAGAAGTGCATGTTAGGCCAGGGGGCCCAGGCCCCTTTAATTGAAGTTCAACGATTTGTTCAGTCAGCATTTTCCATGGCTGATTTTTTTAAAAGTATTTTGTGGGTAAAAACTGGCTAGGTGGACGCGAATTAATGAATTGTTATTGAAAAATAGTACAATAGATGGTTACGCTTACTAACCATGTTATTGGCGGGCCGGATTTACATCGCGCTGGGCCCCTGGCACTTTGGAGATTTTAGCAACATCTTTCTGCCAAATGTAGGTGAAGACCATAAAAAGTGTTAAGATTTGAGCGCAGGGCCGTTAGCTGGTACTACGCCATATTGTGGTAAATCCGGCCTTGGTTAATGCATTACGTTCATAAAAAGGCTAGCTGTGATCCTGAGATAGCGACTTCTAGGACGAAAACTATCCATTTCTTCCAGGTTTACGTTTAAATTGGCTGGCAAAAATTGATTTGAGGGGGTCTCGGGGGCCCTGGTCTTCAATATTGCTGTTCGCTACTGGTGTAAGCGAAAAATGCTAAAAAGAAACTGAAACTGAAGAAACAATAGGCTTTTTTGTCACATTTTTGTCATTGGTGAAATTTCAATTGGGGGGAGGCCAGCTTGGCTAAGCCTATGCTCCAATTGCGGAAAACAAAAAAGGTGTTTGCAAATTTTCCGCGAGGTTTCTGGTATTTTCCAACAAAATTTCAACGGTTCAAAAAATAGTGCTGTCCTCGAGCCGAGGACAGGGCAATTTTCGAGGACCTAAGGCTTCAAGGCCTAGGACTTGACCTTCGAGGCCAAGGCCAAGGACTTCAAAATGTGTCCTCGAGGACGTCCTCGAGGCCAAGGACGTCCTCGAGGACTCCACCTCTGAAAAAAAGGTCTTCAAAAATTTTTTTCAGGCGATCTACAAAATTTTAACAATTTATAAAATACTGCTGTCCTCGAGCCGAGGACAGGCAATTTTTGAGGCAGTAGCGTACACAGGATTTTGAAAAGGGAGGGGCCAGGAACTTCAGAAAATTTGAGTAGAAGAAAGATCAGAATCAGAAATCAGTCCCATTTCTTGCCCAAAATTAGGTGAAGAGCAAAAAAAAAAGGTCTTCACTCAAATTTGGTCCGATTTTTTGCCCAAACTCGGGTGCAGGCCTAAAACAATTGGACAAAACATACCCTTTGTGTAAGCAAACCTTCTGCCCAACTTGCAAGGGGGGGGGGGGGGCATGCCACAATTTTGCATGCTATTCTATTCTAAATATACTATCCTGGCGACCCAAAGGGGGGGCCATGGCCCAATGGCCCCCCCTAAATACGCTCCTGTTTCGAGGACTTGAGGCTTCGAAGCCAAGGACTTGACCTTCGAGGCCAATACCAAGGCCAAGGACGTCCTCGAGGACTCCACCTCTGCCAATGATGCACCCAAAAAAGTGCCAAACAATTAACGAGCACATCTATTGCTTTTTTGTGGCAAATAATAAACTGCAGCTTCTTAGATCTATTAATTGTCGCTGCTCGTAACTTCCAAGTTCCAAAGATTTTCCGATCCCAGCTTCGTTAGTGCATATGAACTTATTTTTATCTTGAAATTAGATTAGACTCTAAAATGTAACTTTCAAAACACAAAAAGACCACCATAGCAATAAGTTTTTCCTTACAGTCAGCTCAACAGTGTCATTACGTGTTCTAGAAGCGAGTGAATAAAAAGAAACGTAAATTACACTCAAATGTTAAGTAATTAGTGGACTTCATTAACTTCCGTTAATTAAAGCTGAAAATAACGAATTAACTTCAATGGAGGTATGAAGTTTGTTAACGGACTAGTGGTTAACGAAGCTAACGTTTTTCATTACCAGAGGTGGGCAAAGCACAATTAGAAGCGCAAAGCGCAACTTCCGCAACCTCCGCAATTGCGTAAGTTGCGTTGCGCTTTAATTTTTTATTTTGAAACATTGCGGAAGTTGCGTTGCGGAATAAAGCCTTTAAAATTTGTTGCGCTTTAATTGCGTAGCGCTTTCAAAATTTTTTTGGTTAAAAGCGCAATTCTATATATTAAACCTAATTTTGCTCCATTTCCATTGTAATATTGATAAATTTTGGGCTTGTTTAGCAAATTATTTACTCTTTTTCAGTCTAAAATAGCAAAAAACGTAGAATTTGCATTGTGTTGTGGAATTTCGATTGCAGAAGTTTGGTTGCGCTTTAACTTGGCTCGAAAATGCCGTTCCGCAATTGCGCAATTGCGTAGGGCTTCAACTGAATCAAAAAGTTTATTGCGGAAGTTGTGCTGCGCTTCAGAAAGCAAAAAAATTAAATTGCGCATTTTGTGCTGCGCTTTGACTGGTTGAAAAGATTGTTGCGCTTTGTTGCGTTGCGCTTTTGATATAATGTTATTTGTGCCCACCTCTGTGCATTACCTTGCCTACATATGAAACTAAGCCTAAACATTCATTTCAATCAAAATGAGCCAATGTGATAAACTCTAAATGTAAAAAAAAATTTAAGCAACTTGTTACTCGAATTTGGAGCTGCCACTACCTAAAAAGTTGGTTATTTTTAGAGGAAAGTTATGCCTTTTTTTCAATTATTTTCAGGCATAGGTGGGCACAAGTCCGTTAATCGTTAATCCGTTAATAACAAAGCTAACTTTTTCATTAACTCGTTAATCCGTTAAAAAGTTTTTTCATGTTAACGGACTAAATTAACTTCCGTTAAGTTCGGTGAAAGGACTAAATTAACTTCCGTTAAGTTCTGTTAACATCCGTTAAGGTTTTTGTCGTTAATATCTTGCACCATTCATTCATCGTACCGGTACAAACTAGTTTGCACTGGTAACACTTGTTGCGTATTAGCACGAGTTTTATAGAAGAGAGCGAAGAAAGGAGCTCTTTTTTGTGGCAAATAATAAGCTGCAGCTTCATAGTCTATTAATTATCGCTGTTCGCAATTTCCAAAGATTTTCCGATCGCAGCTTCGTTAGTGCATTTGAACTTATTTTTATCTTGAAATTAGATTAGGCAGTAAAATGTAGCTTCCAAAACACAAAAAGACCACCAAAGCATTAGCAATAAATATTTCCTTACAATCAGCACTACAGCGTCAATACGTGTTCTAGAAGCGAGTGAATAAAAAGAAATGTAAATTACACGCAAAATGTGAACGAATTAACGGACTTTATTAACTTCCGTTAATTAAAGCTGAAGATAACGGATTAACGTTAACGGAAGTGTGAAGTTTGTTATCGGACTAGTGGTTAACGAAGCTAACGTTTTGCATTAACTTGCCCACCTATGTTTTCAGGTCAAAAAACGTTTGGCCTAAATCCATTCTCTTTTATTAGCAAAATGTGTTTTTGTAACTTTCGCAGTTACGAACGATTGATTGTGATAGCTGATAAGCGGGAGGGAAAATTAGTTATTAATAATTTGGATTGTCTAATGTAAACCCTACTTTGTATGGTGCTGTATAGGCCTCCCAGAGTAGCAGTACATTAGCTTATTAGTCTCACTACAGAAGGCGCGCAGCCAGTATTTTGGGAGGGGTTCGAGTTCGAACCTACCAAAAGCGTAAAACGACTGAGAGTATCGATCAAAGATGGGGGTCTGGGGTAGTGTTGTAAAAAAACGTTTTTTTTTGAAGGTATTTTTTTACTTTGTTTTATATGTATGTGTAGTTTTTAATGATTGAGAAGATTTATATGTTTTCTCAAGATTTGATAAGAACTTTGCTTCTTTTGAGCAACATAAATCTAACAATTGTTTTCTGAGGGAATGAAGTGCTGAAGCTTCGGTAGTTATGGCGGAAGTGGTCACTCTGATATTTTCTTTCTTACTCGCTGACTGGTTTATTTCACAGCAATCCACAGCATAGGCATAGCCAAGATTTTTGATTGGGGGCGGCCCAAACCATAAATCACATACAATGAAGTCATCAGAAACTTTGAAAGAGAAAATTTTTTGTGGTGGCAAAGATATCGTAGATTGGAAGACCAGAAGCCGTGGCCTGGTGTTGGCACGTAACTAGGAACTCGTCCAAGGGAGAGGGCTTAAAGCAATAGGTAAAATGCGAAAATGTCTAAATTGGGAGACGTGTTTGAGTAAAGAAGTGTGCAGTAATTCAAACGTATCACAGACGGAGGTCTGGGGGCGAAGCCCCCAGCCGCTCGGCAATTTTTCGTAATTTTTTTGGAAAAAAAAAAGCTATTTTAATACCATTGGATCACATTTTGCACGTGTTCAGAGCCATTTGAAAGTACTAGATTTTTAACACTTGAAAGCCAATTGAAAAAATTAAATTGTTTATACCTCATTTTTCTTGCAATTTAAATCCAAAACCCGTTTAAAATCTTGCATTTTGGGGTTAAATTTTGTAAGTGATTTGGCCCAGGTAGGGGGAACCGGGGAAGTAAAGTTCATTGCCCCCCGCAATATTTTAGCAGTAAATAACAATCCAGTCGAATATTTTCGTTAGAGATTATTGTTTTGTCATGAAAACAATCAGATATAGGAGTACATATACAACCTAGGGGCCCAGGCCCTCTCAATTCAAAAATTTGTTCAATGAGCATTCCCCTTACTGTAGCTAATTTTTTTCAAAAGTATTTTGTTGCATAAAAACTGGCTAGGTGGAGGTGAATTGTTATTGAAAATGTATACTAGATAGTTACGCCTACAAACCATGTTATTGCCTGGGCCGAATTTACATTGAGTTGATCCCTTAGCACTTTAGGATTTTTGCAATATTTTCCTGCCAAATACAGGTGATGACCAAAAAAAAGTCTCATCTAAGTGTGGGACCCTGACACTGAGCCATGTGTTAAATCCGTCCCTGGTTAACGATTATTGCGATACGTTCATAAAAAGGTTAGATGAGGGCCTCAGTTAGCAACTTTTAGGATAAAAACCCTTTATTTCACTCGGGTTATACGTTTAAATTGGTTGGCAGAAATAAATTGAGGGGGCCCGGGCCCCCTGTTGTTGAGGGGCCCATTTAATTACTATTGTAGGGGGCATTTTAAAATTGGTTGGCGAAAATTAAATTGAGGGGTCCCGGGCCCCCTGGATCAATATCATTGTTTAAATTGGGGGCCATTTAAATATTATTTTAGGAGGCCCATTTAAATTGATTGGAAAAATTAAATTGAGGGAGCCCGAGCCCCCTGGATCAATATTATTGTTGGGGGCCCGTTTAATTTGAGGGGCATGTAAATGGGCCCCCTGGATCAATACTATTGTTGGGGGCCCATTTAAATATTATTGTAGGGGGCCCATTTAAATTTGTTGATAAAAATTAAATTGCGGGGGCCCGGGCTCCCTAGATCGATGTTAGTGTTGATTACTGCTGTACGCGTGTACGGTTGTACGCGAAGATGCTAAAAGAAACTGAAGAAACAATAGTGTTTTCTGAGACATTTTTATCATTGGTATCATTTCAATTGAGGGGGGCCGGTCCCCCCCCCCCCTGGCTACGCCTATGATCCACAGTGGCGTTGCCTGCGCATTGTGCACAACAGCGCTGTAAGCCTCTAAAATCTCGGAATCGTTGCAATTTTGCTTCAAACAGTGCTAAATCACTAAAAATTTCACTGCTTTGAATCACAATAGAATTTAGTAGTTTTTTTTTAGTTTTGGAATTTTTTTGTTTGTTCTTAATTTTTTTTTACTGCTGAGGCTGGCATTGTTTTTAAGCTTTGAGTAAAAATGAACCTCGTGTTTTTACAAAAAAAGAAAGAGTGTACTGGACACGCGAAAATGAAGCTCGCAATCCAGCTTTAGTCTGTAGGCCGAAAATTGTCGGTTCGAAGCTTCAAACACACTTTGAATAACAACAGTGTCTTGATTTTCAAACCAATTAAGCAGGCTCACTGCGGATCGTATGCACGCATGTGTGGTTTACTTTAACTTTGCTCGTTGGATAATCAAATTCTATCTTATACAACAGTGGTTCCCTAAGTGGAGTCCGCAGACCTTTTAGGGTCCGTGAAGCACTTTCAGAAGGTCCGCAAAAGAAATTTGGTATAGGCCTTACTTGACTCATAGCTCAATAATTTTGCTTCAGACTCCTGTGCGTTCAGGAGGTACGCAATCTGTGCTTGCGAGTTTCATTTTTTGCTTCCTATGCGTTCGTTGTGATCACACTACCTGACTCCCCTATGACGTCACAGAGAGAAATGTTCAGTTTATCGGCCGCTACTACTATATTTCGCTACTACAGTGGCCTAGCTGAAGCTTAGTCTTTTTGTGCCTGTTTCTAGTCTTGCACAAAAGGCCGTCAAACATTTAAAAAACTGCTAGGGGTCCGTTGTGAATTTTTTAAAGTTTGGGAACCACTGTTCTACACTGTTGAACTAATTAAAATAAACTAATTTCGCAACAGCGGCCAGTTGTGGAGTGGTAACGCGTTCGTCTCTGGAGCGGGAGGTCAAAGGTTCGAATCTCGGAGCGGTCAAATCGGACACAGTGTTGCCAGCGGCTCGCCACCGCTGCTACGTTTCTTTGAAAGAAGCTGTGTTGCCCGGGCGCAATGACGCAGAGATGGGCCCCTGCAAACTTGAAACACGCTTCGGCGTAATAGAGCGAGTAAAATCAGATTTGATTTAATTTCGCAATTTTAGAGAAACTATTTTTGATTTACTTCATCATTATTGCAATTTTTCCGGCTATTTGTTGCTAACTTTTCCTTGCAAGTTTTCTTAATCCTCATTCTCGATCAAAGTTAATCCACGCTGGAACATACGATCGCGTATTAACTCCGATTTTAAGAGTTAGTCATTAGTCAACTTGCCAGTATCAACTTTTGCTTTAGTTTCTGTAAAAAATTTATTAAAATCAAACTAAAATAACAGGATCAAGCACTATAGAACGTCTTTTACGAAATCTTTCCAACAATTCCAAATCATCCATCGCACCTTTAACATATTCTTCACGAAGATAGTACATAGGTTTTTCGACCACATTATCTGCTTCGGTCTCTTCGTTTTGACGACCCTGTCAATATTATGAAGAATAATATATGCATTCGATAAAAATTTGGCCCAGCTTGTATCTGGAATGATTAACGCTTCTACTATCCGAAGACACTGGTTCGTGTTGAAAAATCCGTCCTAGTATTAACAATTGACAAATGCTAACTTATACTTCCTTAGCAATACCCAGAAAATCAACGCAGCGCGTCTTAAAGTGACGTAATCACTCAAAGTATGGAATAAAATGCACTTTGTCAAGTTTCTGAGCCAGAAACTGCTTATTAAAGTGTAATCGATTTTTTTGGTGTGTGCATTATTCACGAATACCGGTATTTACCTTTTCTAAATCCCAAAAACCTAGAGTTTCAACAGCCATTTGATGAGACTTTTCTTCAATTGCAAGCTCGCGGAAGCGTTTTTGACGCGCGATTTCAAATTCTTTCAAGATTTCTTTTTCTAATTCTTCCAATAATTCTGAGTCCGATTTCCAAGTCTTCATTAAATCTCTAATGACGTTTTGTTCTTTTTCCTCATACTGTGGCAAGTTTGGTTCGATGGAACTCATAATTCCTTCCAGCGCATATTCAACACCATTCTGTAATAGCAACCAAAACCTTAATAAAATTCTCAATTTTCCTCACTTAATACCAGTGGTGCAACTAAAGGGGCTAAGTGGGTTCAGCCCCCCTCCCCCCTTAACCAAGTCACATAAAATTTTACCCCAAATTCCAAGCATTTAAACATGTTTTGGACTTGACCTTTGAGTAAGGGGGAGGGGCTTGAAAGAATTGGGCAATTTAATTTTTCATCAGGCTATCAAATCTCAGCAATGTAGTTCTTTCAAATGGCTCTTAAAAAGCACGAAACTTGATATGAATGAAGTTAAAATGGCTATGTTTGTTGAAAAACTCTTAACAATCTCCCAGCAGTTGGGGGCTCCGCCCCAGATCCCTACCTGTGCTACGTGCGAATTGCACCGATTTGGTCAGCATGCTGGCCAATTCCGGCATTTTTCAGGCGAAAAAAAAGACTTTTGAAAAAAAAAAAACTTTACAAGTTATTTTTCATGATGTTATTGTTAACACAAACTAGATGGGAGCTTACTGAGAAGCAGCCCATTGAACAACTGACGGATGTTAAATAATGAGAACTGATTTTTGAGAGATCTATATGAGGGGTTCCCGAGGGGGTGTGGTACACCCAAACTATTTATCTCTTAAAAATCTGCTGATATTAAAAAAACTAGCGTCCCAACTAATAGCCAAACCCATTCAAAAATAGAATTTGGGGGCAAGGAAAGGTGGTATCCCCTATGTCAAAGTACTTGTCTTTCAAATAACCAGACTAAAACTTGGTTTTCATAGCTTTCCTACTTGACGTTCAGCATTAAAAGAGAGAGTGTGAAGCATCCACAGTACGAAGTAAACACGCGTCAGCTTGACTCGAAGATCGCAAGGTCCCTTCGCTGTTTCCTGGTCAAGGCAACTTGGTGAATACAATGTAATTACAATAATTGCAATTATTTTACTTCTTTTAATCGAATTTTATTTAAACAAATAATACTTTCATTTGAATAACTGAATGCTATTAAATCGACTAGGAACGTTACTAACATAATTCAACCCTGAAACTGACCTTTACAAGTTCTTTGTTTTTTGCCTTAACGATAGCGATAGCGCTTTGTGCTTTTGCGAGAACTTCTTCATTTTTAGAAGCACACTCCAAAAGAATATCAAGCTGAAAAAACACTGGCCATTGAGTTGGAGCGAAATGAATCACCAAAATTGTAGAAGCTGATAATACAGTAATAAATTTGAAACATAAAAGGATGTCATGCATTCAAAAATCAAAATAATACAGTAATAAAAAAAATTTTAACGGTTTGTTTACGCTTTCTGCTTCCCTCTCTTCTTTCTCCGCTTTTCTTTAGTCTTAAGCACTCAAAAAATGCTTTCAGCAGTCGAGTTTCAAAAGAAAATTAAATAGATTTAGTAACAAGGCATTTCTATGCAATCAAGCGTATGTTGCAATTGCATTTCTTCTTTTGGAAATTGCATTGAATCCTGAAGAATTAGTGAATATAAATACGGTGGAAGATATGTTTTGCTTGGTTTATTTTCGGTCATGGTGCAGAAACCAAAAACGAGTGGAGACCATTCGAAAACATGTAAGCAGCTATAACAGTAGTTAACAGATAAAATAAAACCAACTGATTTTCTTATCATAAGATAATGAATAACCGGAAAAAAAGTTAGAATCAAGCAAATTTGGCAGCATAAAAACACTTACGTGAGCGAAGATTCTTTCAAAATAAAAGCGCAAAGAAATCGTCCTCATACATAGCCGTTCAACAAACATGGATCAATTAATCAAAAAAAAACAAAAAACGTTACCTTCAGAGCAATGACTAGGACGTTTCAAGAGATACGCTCGAAATCGGTTTTATTAAAGAAATGAGAACTACTTGAGGTAATAAAGAGGTACCCCAAACCTTTTTCCACAATTCCCCTTATTCGCGAAAATACATCTTATTCCGTTTGACTCCGAACCATTGGCAACCCTGCATTTCGCAATTTAGTGACTTGACATAAGGCATACTGTAGATCAGTAATGGTAGCCTAGGTTTACAGGTTCCAGTAGCAGTAGCCAAATTTTCAGATTTGGTTATAGGTTACTCGCTGCTACCAGTTGGCAATCACGTTTCTTAGTCTGCGAGAATTTTTGCAAAATTAGGTCTTGTGTGATGTCACAAAATAGCGAAATGCCGGGTTGCCAATGGTACGGAGTCATACGGGTTAAATCGTATTTTCACGAGTACGAAATTGTAGAAAAAGCTTTGGGGCACCTCTTTACTACCTCAAGTAGTTCTCATTTCTTCAATAAAACCGATTTCAAGCAGTACCTCTTTACAGTTATCTCAAGTTTTGGCTCTTTGCTTTAGATTGAAAAAATATGAAGGTTGAAAACTTTAAAGGTGCACTCAAGTCAAGTTTTTCACTGCTGACCAAACTGTTGCGAAAAGCCCAAAAGGCATTCTCACCAAATTTGTGTTTTTCTACGTCTTGCTGTTTTCAAGATATTGCAGTTTAAATGTAACAATTTTCCTCTTATTTCAGCCATTTTGCCAGTATTGCGACAGAAAATTAAGTTTTGGAAATTTGGCTTGAATTTACTTGAAAAGCAACTAATTTGCAATTCTGAAACTTTAATTTGTTTTTACAACAACACTACCGAAAACACTTATTCAGAGTTATAAACGTGAAGTAACTTTTTGAAATTTTGTTTGTAGTAAACAACCCCAGCAAAATTCCTAAAGGAAAAAATACTTTCTAAGGGGAAATCTAAATTTGTCATATTTTGAGAGCGGAAGGTCGTAGAAATCCCAAATTTGGTGAAAGTCTTCAGATATATCAAAAAATTTTGAGAGAAAACCGAGCAAAAATTTTTTCGACTAAAATGCCCTTTTAGGAAAAATGGTCGTAACAACAGCAATGAATAAAAAGTGTAATCGAAGTTGTCGTAAATCGGCATTTTCAATTATTATAGTACAACGAAGCAGTCAAAACAACTTGACTCATAAAAAAAATGAAAACCTTGTCAGATTTTATATTGAATATACGTATAAATTGTATATACAAAACTTTATACTTTTCAGATAGTTATAAGCAAATGATTTATCACTTACACATTGCTGAGATACCGGTGATTTTGTAGATTCCAAGCATTCGACTGCTCTTATTAAATACCCGGGTTCCGACGACATAGGACCTTAACCAATAGTCAATACTCTCAAGTACTCAACTTCAATAAAATTTAAACAAAATTTCATGTTTTAAAATTTTCACTAAGAATCAAGATGAAAACGGATTCATCCCAAGAAAAGCGTCATTGTCGCTTTATCATAAGTAGAACACAATATATACAATAGTAAACACATTTAAAAACTACTGCTGTAGTTTTTCGCTTCTTTTTTTTGATAAATTTTTGCATAGAAGATAAGTATTGTCAGCAGCGAACATTTGAGTAGGAAGTTTGAACTCCATAGAACGTGAAAGTCTTACCCCAGGGATCCTGGTAAATTGCTCTTATACCATGCTCAAGTTCAATGCTGCCCAACAAACTGTTTCCAATTATTACTAATGAGGGATTAGACAAATAACGACCTGCAAAAACAAGCATGTGAGTTGAGCTTAATTTCTTGTCAAGCTTCGTGCCACAATGATTTTGAAAGTATGGTTAAATATTCTTGTGCGATACTAATTACTATTTAACTAATTAAAACGCTCTGAGCTTTGTTTTGGATCCAACAACAGTAGTTTTTAGCAAAAAAAATTTTAGCGTAGAGTGTAACTTACAACCTATTGGTACCATATTGCGAAACTTACTTAATCTGCTAACCGAACGAGCTGGACGGCTTACGTGGCCGTCACTTTCTGAACAAACATCACAGCCAGAATGCAATTAGTATATTTTTGCTTTAATTAAGCATAATGTAACCTCGTTTTAATTGCTTTTTGGTTCTGGTGGTCTGGGTGTTCAATCGGCCAATCGTTCATTCGTATGAACGAGGCACTCTGCATCTGTCTAACCACACCAACGTAGAGCACTTATTTGGGTTCGGTTTGCAAGTCTTTCGTCAGACTGAGCCACCACAATGGGTTGACAGATTGCTTGGATAATGAGAAATTAGGGTAAAGTGTCTTTTCCAAGGAAACAACGACGCATTGCCAGTTCAATCACGCAAAGCCAATGATAATCACGCAATTCTCAACCTTGCAGTCCGCAAGTATTTTTTGTTTCCATATTAAACATAAAAATACTGCAGCACTTACAGCATAGTAGAAATTCTTAATTTCATATTATCCAGTAAACTTGCGTTTTAAAAAAACTAAAATTAAAGATACAGCTTTTATATTATCACCAAATATATAGGACAAATTTTTGCTATGGCCATCACTTACCAATACAAAATAAAGCAGCTGATAAATTGCGCTTCATTGTTGCATCTTTAAATTCTGGTATTTTGTTATCATCGTGACAGTTTAGCTGCCAGTATTTCGATATTGCATGTAACGCCAGTATCTGTGAGATTTTGTTATCCAGAGTTTCCATCAGAAACATTTCGCTTGTACTTTTTAAAGCACCTGTAAGAAAATTAAATGAACGCATTGAAGTTTGTTTTACCAGTGAAAAAATGGTTCAGAATCAAAATATAGAAACTGCCGATTCGATATTTTTAAAAATGCCAAATGAAGCAAGTGACATAACTCGCAAATTGGACTTGTATGGCATATTTTTTTTTATTCCAACTGACCCATAAATTTCCTTCATATGAATGAAAGTGTGCTCTAAATGACTTTCATTTGTACATAGGACCGACCTACTAAGAGTGTATTTGGAATTTTGCTGTTTGTCCATTGCCAAAACACTTTTCACTCTATTCAAATGCGCTGTTTTGAACTACATTTAATTCAAAACTAGATGTTCATTTTCCCCGAGGAAAATAACACGGTAATTCCGCCAGTTTCTTTTTCGCCAGCGTTTCCCTTTCCACACTTTGAAGGTTACCGATATTCGCGCAAAATTCAATCGAATGCAATGCAAAAAACAAAAAGGATGAATGTCATTTTGTATGATGAAAAAGAAAATAATAACCTTTTAATTGCGATATATTTGTGATTAAAATCCGGCAGCAGTTGATAAAAAAATTTTGAAAGTAAAGAAAAACCTAAACTAGTATGAAGCGCACTGAAATAAAATCGCAAAATATTTTTACAGGGATGTATTCTTTACAGAGAATGAAACCTGATGGACCGTGACTTTCATGCACGGACGTTTAGGCACGGGACGTTTATGCGCGAGACGTTTATGCTACAAGACTTTTATACACTGGGACTTATAGGCGCCAAGGGTAAAAAATTTTTTTGGAAATTTAATTTAAAAATTTTTTTCAAACAATTTTTTTTTAATGTTTTTGTTTCAAATAACAGTCTAAAACAAAGTTTTTTTAATTTTTTTTTTTCAAAAACATAATTTTTTCATGTAAAAGCTTTTTCCAAAACCAACGTTTTTCAAACAAAAAAGCTTTATTTTGATTAAAATGTTAATATTTTTAAAGATTTTCATATGCCACTTGTCAAGAAGAATCGTCAGAATACAGAGCGCAGGAAAAGGAGCGGTTATACAAAAAAGCTGAGCAGTGATTGGCTGGAAAAGGATCAATGAGAGAACGTTATTTGTGTGCACTCTATAAGCTGTACATGAATTATTTTTGTTGGCAGAGGGCGGGTAAAAAGTTTTAATAAAAGTGACTTCAAAAGCAGATGGATGGAAGGAGAGCGGAAAAGTTTTACAAAAAATTGCTTTTTTATTGTTTTTTTTTTCAATAATAAAAAATATTTTCTACTACGTGTTCACAAAGTTTTCTTACGTAATCCAGACGCATGCAATCTCCAGCCCATGGTCTCAAATTTTGCAGCGCACGGGCATGAGTTCTTTGTGTAATATTGGAACACGCAGCAAGCCGCGTGACGTTTCATGGTTATTTTGAGTCTACCCTACTAAACAATACAGTACAAAGTTTTTCAGAAGCTAAGGATTCATCTCCAGCAGATTCCTATTTATGATCGTTACACCTTGTTGTAAATATAGTTAAAACAATGTTTAAATGGATATTTTTAAGTTTAATCTTTACACCCAGTTGTAAATACACTTAGAGTAAAACAATGTTATATTTTTGCAGTTAACGTCTTCAGAATTGCTTCAAGAAGTCGAACATGATTATATGCTGCTTCAAATTATTGTTTTACTTTCGAATTATTTTTGTAGCGTGAATTGAATCAGAAGTGGCGGTAGACTCGACAACTATTTTCGACAATTTTTCATAAAAGTGCTATATAGTTTAAACATCACGCTCACTTCATTCCCTGCAATTAAAATTTGTTATCGTTTTACTAGTGACAATTGTTCAGCACCCCAGAATCCTATTTGTGAGCTGTTAAAGACAACCTTATTCAACATATGCAAACGAAACGAACAACCAAGTTATATTTTGGTACGGCTTTCACCTGATAAATTCTGGACACGCGGACGAGATTAGCCTGAAAACGAAGAGTGCGTTTGACTCAAACTCATTTTATTTGTGCTTTAAAATCGATTGCTTTTGCTAGTTTTTCGAGCAGGACAGATCAGCTCATATTTTGTCTCGAGATACAGCACGATGACGAGGGTAATTTGTTCACACCCAAGCAGCGACTTTTTCATGCTATATATGTATATTTTTCTCCCAAATGTAAGGAAAGACTAAAAACAATCAAAAACAAAAGTTTTAGTTGTTTTAATTTGTGCCCCACAAGCAACTCGTGCCCGTGCACAGCAAAATTTGAGACCATGGGCAAAGATTGCATGCGCCTGGATTACGTAAGAAAACTTTGCGAACATGTAGTGAAAAACATTAATTATTGAAAAAAATACAATAAGAAATCAATTATTTTGTAAAACTTTTTCCGCTCTCCTTCCATCCATCTGCTTTGAAGTCACTTTCATCAAAACTTTTAACCCCGCCCTCTGCCGACAAAAAGAATTCGTATACAGCTTATAGATTGAACACAAATGACATTCTCTAATTGATCCTTTTCCCGCCAATCACTGCTCGGCTTTTTTCCACAGCCGCTCCTTTTCCTGCGCTCTCTATTCTGACGATTCTTCTTGACTAGTGTCAGAAGAAAATGTTCGAAAATATTAACATTTTAATTAAAATAAAACTTTTTTGTTTGAAAAACTTTTTCTTAGCAAAAAACTCTTATTAAAAAAGTTTTTGAAAAAAAAATTCTTTTAAAAAAAAAATTTTTTTTTTGAAAAAATTGGCACCTAAAAGTTCGCGCTTAAAAGTCGTAGATCGGAAACCTGATAGCCTTTGATCACATGTAATGCCAAAATAAAGATTGAATGTGATTTTGTCTGATGAAAAAAAAGAATAATTGTTAATTACGATGTATTTGTGATTGAAATCCAGCAGCAGTTGATAAAAAAATTTGAGAGGAAAGAAAAACCTATATCAGTATGAAGCACATTGAAATAGAATCGCCAAAATAATCTTCCAGGGATGTTTTCTTCACAAAGAATAAAACCAGATACCCTTTGATCCCATGTAATGCCAAACCAAAAAAATTGATTTTTGTGGGGGCATTCCCAAACTATGTTAGAATATTTGTCTCCCAAACATTTACTAATATCAAAAAAGCTAGCGCCTTAGTTTAAGCCATTGAAACATTGATATTAGGGGGGTACTATTTGGAGGGGTTCTGGGAAGTGGTACCCCCAAACTATATCAAATTATTTGTTTCGCAAATATCTGCTGATATAGAACTAGTTTCAATATGATCTTGATTTGAGAAAACCAATGGCCAACTAGATAATTGAACCCAGGTCTATTCACTCACAAAGGTTTCAAATACTGGCGCCTTTAAGCACTAGCCACAGTAGCGAAAACCAATTATTAAAATACACGACGAAAACCAATTATTAAAATCACTTGTAAAACTTTGTTATCACAAGTTTTTGGCAAGTCTGCCCCAAACCACGTGACCTAGCGCCTCCAAAAATGCAGGTGCACTACAATTGCAATGTATTTGTGATTGGAATCCAGCAACAGTAGATAAAAAAATTTGAGAATCATAAAAAAACCTAAATTGGTATGAAGCGCATTGAAATACAATCGCAAAATATTTTCCAGGGATGTTTTTACACAGAGAATGAAACCAGATATTAAAATACAAGATTGAAGTTTGGGGGCCCATTTTGAAGGGTCCCAGGGAGGGGAACCCCAGACTATATCAAAATATTTGTCTAATATTTACTGATACCGAACAAACTAGCGCCCTAGCATATGTCATTAAAATGTTTTTTTGTCCATTTGGGGGGTTGGGGGGTGGTGGTACCCCCAAACACTGTCAAAATAATTGTCTCTTAAATATCTACTGATATAAAAAAAACTGGAGCCTCAGCTTAGGCCATTCAAAAACTTGTTTTTGGTGGTTCATTTGGGGTTTTCCGGGGGGTGGCAACTCCAAACCACGTCCAAGTATTTATCTCTTAAATATCTTCTGATATCAAAAAAACTAGAACCCTAGCTTAACAGCTCAAAAAATTGATTTTTGGGGGGTTCATTTGGGGGATTCCAGTGGGTGGTACCCCCAAACTATGTCAAAACTTTGGCTCTTAAATATCTACTAATATCAAAAAAAAACAACAAAAAACTGGAGCCTTAGCTTAGGCCGTTCAAAAAATCGATATTTGGGGTTACTTTGGGGTTCATACCCCCAAACCCTGTCCAAGTATTTGTCTATTAAATATCTACTGATATCAAAACAACTAGAACCCTACCTTAAGCAGTTAAAAATTTGATATTTGGGGGTCTATTTGGGGGGGTTGGAGGGTTGGTACCCCCAAACTATGTCTAAATATTTGTCTTTTAAAGATTTAATCATATTTAAAAGAAAACAAGCGCTTTAGCTTAACCGCTAAAAAGTGATTTTTGTGGGTCCATTTGGGGGGTTCTGGGGGTTGGCAGTTGGTACCCTCAAAGTGTATCAAAATATTTGTCGTCTAACTATCTAGTGATATAAAAAAAAACTAGCCCCCTAGCTTAAGATATTAAAAACATTGATTTTTGGCCCGTCTTCACAGAGAATAAAAGCTGATATCCTCTGATCATACGTAATGTCAAAATAAAACATATTAAAAGCGATTTTGTCCTAATCAAAAAAAATTTAATATTCTAGACTCAATATGATCTTGGTTTAAGAATAGCGATGGCTAACTAGATAATTGATCCCAGGTCAAATGATTTTTGGGGGTCCACTTGTGGGATTCCTTGGGGATGTCGTACCCCCACACTAAGTCGAAATATTTGTATGTTAAATAATATCTACAGATATCAAAAAAACTAGTGCCCTAACTTAAGCCGTTCAAATTAGTGCGAAGTGCGCATTACAACAAAATCGAAAAATATTTTTCAAAGAGAACGAAACTTGAGACCCTCTGGTCATCTCTAATGCCAAAACAAAAAATTCAAATGCGATTTTGTCCTAATCACAAAAATAATAAATACTTTTTCAATATGATTTTTTGAAGAAAACCAATGGCTGACTAAATATTTGAAGCCAGGTTTATTCCTAACATAGGTTTCAAACACTCGCACTTTTATCAACTAACTCATGGCAGCAAGTGTGCATGGCTGACAAAAATTACTTATTAAACTTCGTTATCAATAGTTTTGGGTGCATCTGCCCCAAACCACGTGACCTAGCACCTCCAAAAATGCAGGTGCAACTTCACACATAGACTTATCATATCTCCAAATTCCTAGTTTCTGGTTTTCGTGGTTTCGGAGTTTTTGTGTTTACGAAAAAAGTTCTTAAATAAATAAATGAATAAAGAAAAAAAAGTGTAGCAATCGTCGTAATTTAAATTTGGGAGCTTAAACTGCATTCCCAAGCGCTTCTAAATTCAAAAATTTTATTCTTTTGCCACCGGCGCAGCCAGGGGGGATAAGGGGGACCAGCCCCCACACCCTTTTGAAAGTGCACAATTTCACAATATTATTTGAAAACCTTAAAATGTCAAAAAATCAATTTCACAATATTATTTGAAAACCTTAAAATGTCAAAAAAACAATCTAAAAACGCTTAACTCGAGTGTAATTCTACCATGAGTTGCATATAAGCAACGTCAAAACTTTTGCATTTTTAAAAAAGTTTTTTCAAGGTCATTAGCTTCTCTATATTTAAAAAATTTCAGCCGTCTAGCTTGTATTGCTTTCGAGATATTCGGATAAAAAAAAACGCTTGAAGCAAAAAGGCAAAGTGAATCATTATTAACGTAACAATGGAAATGAGTCATAACCAAAAAATCAATTTTGGTAAATATGATTGAAAAATCAGAAGTTACAAAGCAGACTTGAATCATAAAGTTTTTTTCACGGCTATGAGGTAGCACTTACCTCACATATCTGCTTTCCTGCTTTATAGCAATTTGCTTTACCGGTTACCGACAAGTAGGTTAATTTTGGCTTTTGGGGTTCAAAATTTGTAATAGGCATTTACACAGTTATGTACGCCTGATGATAACAAACTAGTTTGAAATATGCATATAGCGTACTATTGTGGTAAATTGCTGATGTGATGTCATATATGGTGTCCATGCTTAGTGATGCTAGCGCAATGCGGTTGAGCTAAGTGAAGTGCCAGTGTGATACTGGTTGAGAATCCTCTTTCTGGTGACCTTGTTGTCAGACTTAGATCAGAGTAATCTGAGAAGAGGGTACGATGGCAAGTGTAGAAATTGCCCTCGTGTGTGGTTTGAAAGTTCGGGTGGTATGCCAGAATAGGCTATGTGTGAATTCAGATGCTGATGAAACACTAGCCTAATGGGAAAGCAGATATGTGAGGTAAGTGCTACCTCACAGCCGTGAAAAAAACTTTATGATTGAAAAAGTTATCGGTTACGTCACATTCATATAACAATCGCGCATAAAAACTTGATTTTCTTGAAGCAAGAATTTGGCCACGTTGCCTTTTTGCAACACAGTTAGAGACAAAACCCGGAGAGTCGGAATAGTCAGTATTGATATTGCATAAACCGTATCGCGCTGTCTTGGAATGATAATGTCTCTTCAGCATACCATATTGCTTTTGCGGGAGAACACGAACGAGGCAGAAAGCAACGCGATTTTGCACCAAAAAACGCAATACATTTTGTTTCAAAACTGATCATTTTCCAAAAAGTAGAATCAGATACTGGTGAGAATTTGGAGCGACTGCGAACTGACGTGTATCAGTCACGAACTAAATGTCACCATAATTAAATCGTATTTCGACCCCAATAAATTTCGAGAATATTTTAACTGAAAACATTCGGAAAAAAAAATTAATTGCTGAAGGAAAGCAAATTTCTTCCAAAAGAATGACTCTCCATACATCTTTTAATGCCGAAATTGATTTTTTATTATACTGTATTGGGTCCGTTTTACCAACTACGCGTATTTATGCATATAAATATCTGCATGTCGTTTTTGATTGCGCGCATTTTGCCTGTTTTTCATTTTGCGTTTACACCGAAAAAGATGTCAGACGTAATTGGACTAAACCACCTAAAGTAGAACTACATTTAGACCAACACCCTGTAGAACCCGTTTGAATAAATAACCACGGAATCAATATAATATTGCTCAAAAAGTTTTGCAGTTTACCAAAAGCGCAGCTACGATGTCAGTTTGATCCTTTAATTTTATTTTCAGCTGGGATTGGGGAAACGGGCAATCGGCTGGTTTGAATTAATCTTACAACTTCAAACTGCACAATGTCAAATGTTTAATGCAGTGAAGTGTAGGCTAATTTAATTTTAGGAAATCTTTTCTAAATTTCTATGTCCGCATATTACACCGTATATCTGTGTTGATTTGTAAGAGTGTTCTTGTTGTGTATCAAAGCAGCGAGTCCGGCGACGTTGTTCAAATTGTGTTGAAATCTAAACTGAGTACGCTGGTTGTGAGCAAGAAGCCGCGCATACGCCGTCCGCCTATTCCCGATCTACGCTGTACCTAAAATCGTGAGCACGAAATTTTGTCTTTAGTTTATTTTAAACTGAAATTTGAAGGGCCCGGCGTATCGCCTTACCAGCGTAGAAGCAGCCAGTTGTTTCAAACAAACTAATGACACGCCCGTACGTTTGCGACTTCACCCACAGCGTAAGCCAGGCCTAAACATTCTCACTGGAAGCATTCTACGCAGTTTTTGGCTCAACCATATTTCGTTTGCGAGCGTGCTCACCCCATTGTACTGTACTTAGTTATGACCATTTTTCCGCGAATGCCTCGTTCAGATTCGCATTACTTGGTTGAGACAACTAACCGCACGTAAGGAATGGTCGATCACTATCGCATTATTCTTGCTTAATGCTAAGATCCCTATTTCTTACCAACGATAACAATAACAGCACAGTAATCAATTAACCAAACTTTGTTTTGGCAAACCACAATACAGCGCTTTTTTCCTGTTTAAAAATAGCAAGTAGTACGTGGTGTCAATAAAGATAAATAATAATAGGGAGCACTTATTTTTTCAAAAACCAATCATTTTCAGGTGTAGGTTGTTCGTATGTTTTTACGAATTGTACTTCTCACTTGTTCTTAATTTGTTGCAATAGACTATATTAGAAAGCTGAAATACTATTATGCCAGCTTGCCTGAATAATAATGGCAATCTGCGATTTTCTCATATGGCCTACGTTAAGAAAAGGCATTTTTTGCGTCTGCTGTTGCATCATCAAACAAAATAAAATTGTAAAACCAATCACTTTTATTCTCTTTCATTTATTTTATGCATCTGCTGCATGAACGACGGCAGAACTCCTGCCTGCTATCGCTTAATCTTTCGTAATTTGTTACAATTATTTTAGATGAAAACTTCACGATTTGCATATGCTTTATCATAAAAAAAATTTAGTCCCCCTATGTTTTCCATTTCTGGCTGCGCCGGTGCCTCTTGCAATTAGTTTTGGAGCTCGAGTAGTTAAAACCTCAGATTGGCATTTTAGTTTTTGACTCGGAAACCCGAATCACGTGACCGATTGCCTTCAAAATTTGCACAAAGAATGATACATATGTGTCCCATCTAAGTTCTAAATTTCAAGTTTCTACCTTTAGCCGTTTTGAAGTTATAGCGTTTTCGACCTCTGGTCGCTGAACTCGTAATTTTGCATGGAAAAAAACATAAGGACTTCCGACGCGAAGCATCGCGGAAGCCCCAATTAGGATTCGAAATCAGTGATTCAAAAAGCGTTCGCAATCACTAGAGATTCAGTTATGGATATTACTATCACAAATATTTTCTAGCTGAGCAATTAATTAAATTCGTTCTGTTCACGCCATTTAATACCCTTAGCAAATTGGAGACCAACTATGTTGCTCAGAAACATAGGCGTCGATTTTTTGTTAAGCAAATTTTGAGGGGGCGAAATGTTTTTGCGAAGTTTGGCTAAACTTAATAGTTCTATTTCAGTTCGGAATTTTGCCCCCAAATTCAGGTGAAGACCTAAAAAAGGTTTTTGCCGCATTCTGGTTTTATCTCAGTCCGGAATTTCAGATTTCTTTTTGCCAAGTGGGTATTACTTGCCAGAAAACCTAGGGGCCCAGACATATTTCGCCTCCTTCAGTGTTAGACTCGAGGAACCACTGCCCCCAGGCCCCCCGAAATCGACGTCTATGCTCAGATAGATCTGGTAAAATGCTATTATCTTATAACACTGTGGGTAAAGCAAAACCACACAATTTTGCAATAACACCCAAAGGTTTGACTTAAAAACTTCAGTAAACCCATTATTAATGATATATTTTGCACAGTATAATCAATGTATGTAGACTTATGTATGTAGTTATAATAATTTACAAATTGACAATAGTTTTATTGTTATGACACATTATTTTTTTAAATTTGAAAATGGCCTAAAAACATTGATAAAGACAAAAAGTATCTTATCTTCTGAGGTGGTAACTTACCATCTATGTCATCATGCTTTAAAAAATGGTCAAGCACGAGATTCATCATAAAACTACTTGGAAATACTCCATATTGGACTTTATTGGAAAGAGCTTCCATTAATATGCTAGAATCTAATTCAAGGCACTTGGAAACAAATGCAAAAACTGTCCATGGTTGAAGATGATAATTATTTTGTGAATGCCGAAACCTAAATAAAACAAGTTTAATAACAATTTTGTATGGCTGATATACGGGAAATTTTTAAATGTCTGAAAGCACATGATCTACACCATTCACCATCAGCAATTCAGCAAAAGTGAATTAAATTCACGTTTTTAAGCAATATTTAGAGTGGATTTAGCTAAATTTGGGCTATATTTTGACTAATGCGTTTTACATGAGCGGGATAAAAATGCTCCTCTGTCCAACTCCTACACCGTACGTCATAAGAACACCAAATATGGCATGTGGATTGGTGCTCAGCAAAATTAAAAAACTAAACAACTGGTTATGAATTGATGGCATCACCATAGTGATGCCTGAGCCATATTTTCGAAAAATGACATCATGCAATCATTCAGAACCCAAAACTGTTGACAATACAATTATTAACAGCACTAAATTTAAGTGAATAAAGAGCAGTATGGATTAGTACTGAATCACGGGTCCACGACTTTTCGGCGCGGCCCTTTTCGGCACCAATATTCTGTGCTTTTTACTAACACTAACCCAAAGCCCTAACCCTAACCCAAACCCTAAATAAGTGAACTGTCAAAGAGCACCGAATTGGCGCCGAAACGATTTGTGCAGAAAACGTATGGCAATGAAATAGGTGGCGCCGAAATGGTCGCACCGAAAAGAAGTGATCCCCCGAATCACACACTGTTACCAAAGAAACAATGCATCATACTTGAATAAATAATATAAAGTTCCCTTCAGGTGTTCTTTGTCCTTAATTGCACGTATTAATCTGTCAATTAATAGAGAACTGACAGGCAAGTCTCGTTCATGGCACCTGTCTATTGATAAAGTCTGCAATGCGATTTCTTCGCTCTGAACAGAAGATTTTGTGAAAAACTCAGCATCCTCTTTCTTAATGTACAAAGCAGAAAGCAATGTTCTCACTGAAATAACATTGAAAATTGTGGCTTAAACTCAGAAATACATGATGCAACTCAGCGAATAATCTTCTCTATTCAAATGAACTATGAAAGGTTTATATCCAATATTATACTAAGTTTCAAGTTTGGCTATGTAGATAATCTAGGTCCAGCAACAAAAATGGTATACAGTTTTCATCTGGAGTAGTGGACAACTGGATAAGTAAAAACTTGACCATAAATTTATTCTTTGCATTACCTCCGGGAAACAAACTGATGAGAGTGACTATTTTACAAGAAAATTTTAAGTTAAAGAAAGTAAAACGAAAACAAGAAATATTCATCAGCAAGTTTTTTATATTTGCTTCACAGTTCATTAAGAGGCAAGAGTACGGTTTTGAATTAGAGTTTGGGGTTAGTTTTAGAGTAAACATTTAAGTTTGGGTTAGTTTTGGGTCAGATTTATATAAAAAAAATAGATCTACAAATTTCCGATGAATAAGCTTTCTAAAACCTATTGTTGCTCATTATTTCATTAGAAAGCAAATAACATAGCCCATTAAAAATTGAGTCACAATCAGGGTTGGAATTATTGACTAGTTATCATTATTTGATACAGTAATTCTCTACATCTTTTCTCATAATCAAATGTGTCATTCTTCTACATTATCTTTGTAAATTGATATTTTGAATCAATAATTTTTCAATAGCTTAGAAAAATTTCAAGTACTCAAAAATAACTTAAAATCTTGCTGAAATCATATAGATCCAGACACTGGTATCAATTCCAGGGGGAAGTCCCCCTCAAACCAGCCCCCTAGCGATGCCACTGCACGAACGCAAGATTTATTAATGGTAATTAACCACTTATTGCTACAACCAGCAGACAGCTGACGCTTTTGCTTCAAGCATTTTTAGACTTTTGCAGAAAAACTGGCTGCCAATTTTATGTGCTTGCAGTGATATCTTTTTCGTCTGTGACATCACAAAGTGCACTGAAGACTTGCTGCATACCGGTAGCCACTACAAATGAAATACAGACAGAAAATGTTATTGCTGAGCAGGGGGCCACTGATGTTGAGAGTCTCTAGAAGGGGGCCACAACCCATAAAAGATTGACAACCACTGGTAAACAAACATAGCCTAGCCTACCTGGATTTAAAGTTGCATCGGCGGCAAAAACTGTCGTTCTTCGTGCTCCAAAAATAACTTTTTGACAAAAATTTCTTGAAAACATTTTTTAACTCTGAAATTGTTCGCCAATTTCAAGTTTAACCTCTTAACAGTAGGCTCAGGGCGAGGCCTACAGAAACCAACTAACCAGCACCAGCTCTGAGATCAGAATGCCAGAGCTGCAAATGAAATAGCAGCAACTGCCAATACAATGCTAGCAAAGAAGCATAACCTGTAACCACTAACCAGTTGACCTTTATAATAATAATAATTTTGAAGTCAATCCAGTGCAAAGCACGACAGCGAAACACATACAAACCACAAAATGTCCATCAGATTATTAAAAATGAAATGGAAGACACAGGGGCACAGTCGTTAAGTGTAGGATGGAGCAGCCAGGCAGAGCAAACAACTATTCCGCAAAAAGAGTAAAACCATCACATTACCATAATTTAAAATGGTTGCAATCATCATCCATCATTGTAAACAGTACCAGTAGATTAATTCACTAAAAATTAGCAGCAATTTAGAATCATTAAAATTTTTAATTCAATGATTGTCAACCTAAAACTATAGGTTTTTGTGTTTCGACCAGTAACTTAGGCCATCCTCACAGCTAGCATTTAGAAGCATAAGTTATTCATCTATACAATTCATTATTGTAATATACAGTGCGAATGAGCTATCGCGACGCGTTTCAACCTTGCTCAAGGGTCTCATCAGGTGAAAAGAATAACACATATTTAAATGGTTCTAAATTGCCGCTAATTTTTAGTTAAGTGTTTATTCACTAAGCAATGTGTCGCACATGCATTTAGCTTGTGCTCTCCCTGTGATTTTTATATGAACATGTCATAAGTTGTTTGACGTCATCACAAAATTTGCATAGACAAAGCAGATGTGTTTATCGATGCAATTTTTATTTCCAAATTAGGTAATTGCAGTTTTATATCATAGCATGCTTGAAAGTTTAATGACTCAAAATTGTTGCCAATTTTTTTTTCCAAACTTTTAGTTGCAGTTATATATCATTGCATGTTTAAATTCTATTCTTTTCGCTGATGAGACCCTTGAGTATGGTTGAAACGCGTCGCGATAGCTCATTCGCACTGTATATTACAATAATAAATTGTATAGATGAATAACTTATGCTTCTAAATGCTAGCCGTGAGGATGGCCTAAGTTACTGGTTGAAACACGATAACCTATAGTTTTAGGTTGACAATCATTGAATTAAAAATTTTAATAGATTAATTCAGATTTAAAGATTTCCAGTATAGGTAATGTAAGAATACAATAACACAGATTGCAGTAACATGTAAAAAAAAAGAAGTTAAATATAGCCTACTGAAGGATAAAGTATACAAGGCAGAACAAACTAAAAAGCACCTAGCTATCACCCAGTACAACCCAGTATCATAATGGGTTAAAGTTTTCTGAAAAATATTGGTATATCAAAATAAAAATAAATAAAAAATCACTTGTATGAAAGGTCTACAGAACATATTCTAAACAGTCTTGAAATACTAGGTCACAGTCAGTTCCTCATAAATTTAGCAATGTTAGATATACTGATATACCAATATTAGACATAGCAACTTAGCAATATTATTATTAGATATACTGATATGGCAAGACTAGATATGCTGATTTAGCAAATTAGCAATATTAGATTTACTTACTGATTTAGCAATATTAGATATATTGATATAGAAACACTGATATAATTCACAGGACTTCAAGTTAACACCATTAGTCACAAAACTAAAATTTCACTACCACTGGGACTAAAAGTCAACTAAATAATACAATATCACTAATAACTAAATTAAACTAATAAACAATGTCACTAATACAAAAACTAAAGGCACAGCTTTAACGAAGAGGTGTTAGTAGAGTAGGCCTAGTGAAAAGATAATGTAGCTAAAACGGTCACAAAAGTTTCACTATTCTACAATAACCGAATGTTTGTATTTGTCAGATGTGGCCATTCAATCTACTGAAACAAATTGCTGGCCCAAAAAGAAACAAACAAAATCAGTTGCAATTTAATCACAAAATATGTCTGTTTCAACATCAAAAGCATGAACACCTACAGTGAAGCAATACCACCACACCACCCACACACTCAGAGTATACAGCAGATAGCCCCATTGCCCCCTCCACTGCTACACACTACTCCAGCACATATCAGACACATCCACACGCAGTGTAATGCTAATGATGCAAAAACAGAGAATGTGCAGTAAGGAATTACATAAACAGGTCCAGAATGTCAAATATTATCCTATGTTATATATAACTTTATCTACACATAAATTTAGCCTAAATGAAATCAGAAAAAAAAGATCATAAGCTTTTAGTAGGCCTATTACAAAAAAACTAATGTTTTGTGTTTGATTTAAGTGAAATAAAAAGTAAACTAACTAGTCACTATTGTTACAGTTAATTAGGCAGCTAAGACAAACATTTTGAAAAAAAGCAAATTGCTAAACTGTAAAATATGAAACATTGTTTTCATGAGGTAAATACCTACTTAGCTGCTCTTTTTTTAAATGAATACAGAGTGGTCAAAATAACAATCTCATCAGGAAGGATGTTCTGCAAACCAATCCTTTCATTGGCAAAAAAATGCTTTCAGCAGTCAAGCCTGCAATGAACCTTTTTCAGTTTGAGATTATGACGGATATTGGTAAAACACGGAATTTAGGGACTTTTTCAAAATTGTCCACGCAAATACATAGCTTTATTTCAAAATCGTCCACGCGTGAACTCTTTCTAAATAGCTCCACGATTGGACTTTTTCAAAACAGTCCACCCTTGAATTTATCAGAATTCCGTTGACTTTTTCAAAATAGTCCACGGTTGGACATTTTTAAAAAAGTCCATGCTTTAAATTTGCAGAATTCCGTGGACTTTTTCAAAATTGTTCACGGTTGGACTTTTTCAAACTTCTGTTTCAAAATAGTCCACGGTTGGACTTTTTCAAAATAGTTTGGGCTTTTTCAAAATTCTTTTTCAAAATTGAGCTAAAATAGTCCGCGCTTGAATTTAGCAGAATTCCGTGGACTTTTTCAAAATAGTCCAAATGGTATTTTGAAAAAGTCCACGGTTGGACTTTTTCAAGATTGTCTACGCTTGAATTTAGCAGAATTCCGTGGACTTTTTCAAAATTGTCCACGCAAATATATAGCATTATTTTGAATAGCCCACAGGCTCTTTATTTAGCAGGCTAAAAACAGACGTGCGGAGAAAAAGAGAAGAGCATTCAAGAAAAAAAGGTTGCCCTTGTTGCGTAGTTTTTTTGCGGTCACGCGTATTCGACTGATTTGATTGGACATATTCTTAGCACGAGTGAACCGAGAAAAAAGTCACGCTGAGAGCTTTATTTTAAGTAGTACACGCTTGGACTTTTTGAAAAAAATTCATATTCTGAAAACATGTATCTTGTGGTGGCTGATTTTTTGACACGTAATAGCTTGCCGCGTAAAAACTGCTTTTCAAGAGGTGTTTTGCTAAAATCATAGTTAGCTTTTCTATTTTTGTGTCTAAATTGGTTGAACCGAAATGAACTCTTTGATGGATAGCATAGCAGTTAGGAAAATTATTGTTTTGCGTTAAAATGTAGTGATCTCTGAGTCAGTTGTTTTAGCCTTGGTTTCTTTTTTGTGTTAAACACTTAAACATCTATTACATCGAAGTTAACAGTATTAGCTAAGGTTGTACGAGTAGATTCGAATTATCGAACATTAGAAAATATTTAGTTATTATTTGAGTTTTGATTATAATCGTCGCATTTCATGGTACAGTTTGATTGATATATCTTTCAAATATTGACTTTTAGTGATATTTTTTTAAATTACTTTTTTAATACTAAATTAATTACTGGTTCGTATAATTTATTGTTTTACGCTAACTTTGCTTTTTATTCTATATGAATAAAAATTGCTGAAGATAATTAGCACAGTTATAGAACAGATTGATTAGGCGTAGTCGAGAGTCGAGAAGCTACAGAAGACTTCAAGTTCAAGCCAGAAGGTTCTGGTAACTCGTTTTTAAATAGAACCCGTTAAAACAGTCCACGTTTGGACTTTTTCAAAGTTGTGAAATTTCGTGAACTTTTTTTAAATAGTCCACGCTTGGACTTTTAAACAGAATTCCGTGGACTTTTTTTAAATTGTCCCCGCAAATAGCATTAAATGTATAGCATTACTTTAAGAAGTCCATGCTTGGATTTTTTCAAAATAGTCTATGCTTGGGCTTTTTCAAAATTGTGAAATTCCGCTGACTTTTTTAATATTGTCCAAGCGTGCCGCGTGCGTAAGTACTATTTCGTCACAATGCAAAAATTTAAGCTTAAACAATTGAAATTGAATTTTAATAAGTTAAAACTAAGCACAGAGCTAAATATCGTGGACTATTTTCAAAAGTCCAAAATCCACGCGTGGACTAATGAAAGTCGTTCTGAGTTTTTGGGAGTCATCCACGAGGGACGTCAAGGTTTTTCAGAGTTAAAATTAGGTGCAATTAAGCAGTCGAATCAGACACAGTAGCCTTTCAGATTAAAATATGATGGGTTAGTTATTTGGAATGTAATATTGTTGACACTGACAGGTTGCAAGACGTAGAGAACAAATTTAACAGATAGAGGATTCAATAAATAGGGTCTCTAGTCTAGAATCAGAATTTAAGCAATAGACTTTGTTACCGATATTGCAGACACAATTAAGGTTAAACTAATAAATTGCAAAATATGTGCTTACGAAATGCTACAATAATTCGTAATGCTACAAGGGAGGAAAACTAGCTTTAGCTAATATGTGATATGATAGTAAAATATTCCCTCGCAAAGCGAAAATAAGCAGCGCCGGAGAATTAAGCATAAAAATTGCTTATTTTTTATTATAATTATGAAACGTCTTTGCGCCTGTCATTGAGCCCTTATCAAAATCAAAACGGTAACACAGCGTTCAATTTTTCAAATTCATGTTATGCTCGTAAAATCCTAAATGCTAAAAAAAATACAGTAATTAATCAGCCTCTAAATTAATTTTGCTCAGAAACTGAATTCAAAGCCAAACTTATAATCAGTATTGTAGCCAGGGGACAAGGGAGTTATAGCCTCCCACCGTCGGCCAAGAGCTGTAAATGAGCCTACTAGTTCAGGCCGGAACCCGAAAAACGTTTGGAAGTCCAAACCAGAGGGTGTAGGCTACGCTTACATACTCTTCGTTATTTATCAAATATTCGTTATTCGAAAAATAACGAACAATTGTGGGCGACAAAATTCTACGACTTTCAACCGTTCATTAATCGTAATTTTGTTTTATTTGCACTTCGTTGTTCGTGATTTGATCTTATTTTCTATAAGTTCTTTGGTATTACATGCTCAAATTATACAAATTGCGAATATTCGATAGCAACATCATTTTTTTGGAAAATATTTCCAATTCTATGAACCATTCGTTAACTTTAGTTTTATCGGTCTTGACACAATATTTTATTTTCGATCTTTACTAAAAGTCGCAAAAAACTAAATAACGGTGGATTTTTATCGCTAGGTATGCTTATGTCGTCTTAGACAAGAAATTCATTGAGCTTTTTGGAAATGACCATGTTGTCAATGATATGCGCTATACTAAAAATTTAACGTAATAATTTTTTGGGATGAAGACCTTCTTTTTTTTTTTTTTTGGAGATCACCTGTTTTCGGCGGGAAAAACCGCTTAGATTCCCGATTTCGGCCGGAAAATCCCTTTGAATCTTTGGTCTTTACCTTGTTCATTTGATCCAGACTGGGATAAATTTCTCGTGCTCCCGTGCCCCTCTCGAATTCACCAAAATAAACTTCTCGTGCCCCCCCAAAATTTATTTCTGCCACCCCAGTCACGCTATCCTGGCACTGGGCCTGAATCGGTGGTCGTATAGCACCTCTGACGGTTGTCTCTTAATGTAGCACTGATGAAACTGACAATTCAATTGTGACACCTTTTGGCGTATTATCAAAAGTCGATGTTTTTTTCTTCGTATATTTCAATAGTTACTAGGCTGTTCAGTATAATTATTGCGATTTATCTAGTGGCCAGTTGGTCGAGCGGTGACGCGTTCATCTCTAGAGCAGGAGGTCTGAGGTTCAAATCTCGTCTCGGTCAAATCGGACACAGTGTTGCTGACGGTTCGATATCGCTGCAACGTTTCTTCGAAAGGAGCTATGTTGCATTCAGGCGCAATGACGCAGAAATGGACCCCACTAATTCGTTACACATTTTCGCGCAATGCTGCGAGGATAATGAAAGATTTGATTTGATTTGATGGCTGTTATTCGTTTATGTTTGCCGTGGTGATGAGTTTTGAATTTTAATAGTATTGAATTAAGTGCTGTATAAAAAAGTGCAGCATTAAAATGCTGCAAATGATGACACAAAAATGGTATTACAATACTAGTACTTCTTTTACATTTAATTTTGGCGCATCATCAGCAAACATTACTGCACAGATTCTGAAAGGTACAACCACTAAAAAGGTTAGAAGAAAAACACGAATACGATCAAATCTGAGGTTTTGCTATCCGAAGAATTTAAAAGTGCTCATGAAAACAGACAAGGAAATGTCTCAATTCTCAAATGTCAGATCATGAATTTCAGAAATATTAACAATTGAACAATATGGCGGAAAATGAGTACGTTTGTCGGGTGCGCTATAGCCCTATTTATTTTTATCTTGCATCGCACCATATCTTTTTGATTACTCGTTGTTATGCTTGGATTGTCTCTTACAGAAACAACTGAACTGAATTTTATTTTGCCGTGGTAAATAAGCGACGTTTCCTTGTGCGTCTCAATCCCTCACTGTCTTGTTGTTGCAGTTTTGGACACACTTTGATGCGTAATGTACGTTAAAATCATGAGGTGTCATGTCGTACTATACAGCATCTGTGCACTTTTGTCTATCATTTAGGACTATGAATCGCTTCAATTAAGCTAAAAAGGAAAAAGAAAGTAAAAAAACATTTGATTTTTGTTCTCCCTGTAAAATAGGGATAATCTTTTTGATTCAGTATTTTTGCGGCATCACAAACGTATCTGATGGATACTTTTTTTGTATTTTAAATGCTTTGTTTAATGCTTTGCATTTGTTGTTTCAGAGAATAAGAATTGAGAGTACTTATGTATAGTCTTGGTTTATTGATATAGGTACATAAGACAATGTTCCATTGTAATGCGTTTGTTTAAACAATTGATTCGTTTGGTTTTCAATGATGCTGCGGAAGTTTGTTTGAATCGGCAGTTTATACAGTATTTACAGTAGAAGAAAACAAAATCAAGTAAGTCAATGAATCATGAAACAGCTTACTGAATTTTTACCGAAGCAAAGTGCTTAGAAGTTCTTCCATTCATTCAGAAAGGACTCTGCGTCTGTCGTTACACCCTTATGCAGTCTCCCCCGTTTAGGATTTTATTGGCTTGATTGGCGTCAGCCTGGTACACAAACAAGTGTGTGACTGCTAGGCCCCAACAAACAAATTGAGTACCATCAAGTGTCTTTCTAAGTATGCAATGATGTCCTATGCTATTATGTACATCACAAATACAAATCAGTATCGATGAAAAAGCGTTCAAGCCCAAACTCTGTGATTTAAATTTATTTTAGAATGGGCACTCCAACGAAGCCTGGATTTCACCGCTGCACGCTGATTTACTTAGGACGTTTTCCGTTGAGATGAACAGAAACATTCAAATGTAGTGAATGATTCAAAGGTAGATCTTGATAACGTTTTTATTTGAGCCGTTATTATTATGATTATTTTGTCTATCCACCATACAATCGAACACATTGTTTGTCCACCATCTCGAATGCGTTGTTCCGTCATTACAGAAAAGAAAAAAGCTTATTAACGCTTATATCCCATTAGGGCCAAACAGTTAACCCGCCATAAAGGTCTTCCATTTGACAAAAGACTTGCCAATCGAAAAATAGTCGTCGTTGTCGCTCGTATGAATATTTGCTAAGAGAACCATGTAGTCATAATATTCGTGTTGGTCCATTCATCGAGTTTGACCAGATCTGTTTTTCTGTCTGGAGCCTGATTTTTCTCGAGTATCCCAAAATTATACAGGCGCAAAGTGCTTGGTTCATGCGCATGAGTGTATGAGCTATTCTCGTTTTCTACAGCGCGCTGACGTTACAGCAGAAAGAACTGTTTCTTCGTGACGGTTTGGCAGCTTGCAAGCGTTGTTTGTCTCTGGAAACAGAATTTTGAGCCTCTGTCGTTGACAACGCAAGAATAAGATTACGAAAGTTGTTGCATACAACTCTAAGCTCAATCACCTTACGGTGCTCAACCACTAAGTTTCGAACAAAGGTTGGTTGTTGGTAGCCGCTTGGTATGTCTTAAATAGAATTTCGCACCAATGTTATCTCATAAGTTGTAGTTCCAGCCAGGCGCGTCGCCAGCGGGGGGGCAGGGGGGATATTCTCCCCCAATTTTCGTTCTTGCCCCCCCCCCCCCCCGATTTTTTTCTTACCCCCCACGGTATTTTTTTGGGAGGAAAAATTTGGTGTTTTTGGGCGGAAAAAACGTTAAAATTTGCGATTTCGTCCAGAAAAAACCCTCGGATTTCGGCGAAGATCTTTTTTTTTTTGGAGATCACCTGCTTTTGGTCGGAAAGTTTGTGATTTCGGCCAGAAAAAAACTTCGCATTTCGGCGAAAATCTTTGCCCCCCTGATTTTAATTTTGCTTTCCCCCCCGATCTCGGAAAGCTGGCGACGCCCCTAATTCCAGCCTGGCGCGCAACCAGGATTTTGCGAAGGAGCGGCTTGAACTCAAACCTAATTTTTTTGTTGGTAAAGTGACTCATTTAAGCGACGTGTTTATAGTATAATATATTTCATTAACTGTCTTTTTTTCTCGCGCACAAGAAATATCGTTCTTCTTCATTTTGAGTTTAACCATTTAACAGACATTAAGCACAGAGTGTTGTAAGTTGGGCCAGGCTTTTCGGGTTCGGCGTAAGATTGGCAAAATGTTGGACTTAATTCAGGCTTGATATACGTACTTGACTTGTGTTTTCGAGTTTTAGGTGGTATGAAATCATTAACTTAACTACAGCTTACACTTTGCTACATCCCAGTCCATGTTTTCGTATATGCATCATCAAAAATCAAATCAAATCTTTCAATATACTCGCTGTAATACGCCGAAGCGTGATGTAACGAGTTGGCGGGGCCCATCTTCGCCTCATTGCGCCCGGGCAACACAGCTCCTTTCAATGTCGCAGCGGTGGCGAGCCGTTGGCAACACTGTGTCCGATTTGACCGGCCCGAGATTTGAACCTCAGACCTCCCGCTCCAGAGACGAACGCGTTACCGCTCGACCATCTGGCCGGTGTATATGCACATCTAAGGTATAAATGCGTTGCCCCTACCTCTGCGTGAAATTGAAACTTTATCCCTTTTCGAGAAACGTTTAAAAGCATGTTATTTTCATGTAGCCCTTGAGAATATCATCACAGTTCGATGTCAGTATTTTGCAAGCATTTCCGTAAACTTTTTGTGCCTTTGTTGTGTGCTGAGTTTGTTTCTCTTAAGCTATTTTCTTTAAATGTTGCTATGGCCCCTTAGTCAAATGCATTGACACCTGTGGTGTTATCTCAAGGGAGATATACATTGCTTATATTAATGCTAATTAAAATAACTTTGCATCTTTATTGCGTCACAAGTTATCAGCAACGAGTAGAGTTCTTACAAGCAATAGCCGAACACATTTTTAGATCTGACGTAATTATTTTCGGCCTTTTTCTGGCCTGGTTACGGCTTCAAATCACTTTTCGGGTTCGGGCCGGGTGTTCGGGCTCGTACTTGTCGGCTCGTTTACAACTCTGATTGAGCAAATGTAACTAAGCAGCTAAAATGACTAAATTTAGCGTTTTTTCGCCAAAATATTTATTTATATAGACAAATAAGCAATACTGATAAATACTCAGTTAAGTATAAAAACCAACCCATGATTGGTTATTCATATTGTTTATTTAGCGGTAATTCTAATCGTTGTTCGTGTTTGTGGTTTGACGTTAATTAGTAACTCTATTGCTAAAACCATTATCAGACCGTTTTATAAGCGATTCCGACTTGTTTTGCATGAAAAGGTTTTTATTTTATTACGTTTGGGAGTAATTTAGTGCTTAACTCTCTAACATGGACAGATCCCAATAAATTTGACCCCATATCCAAAACAATCATTCGTTTATATAATATGAGCAAATCATCAGTATTTAAATCAGATTGAATGCAAGAATACATTTTTTATTAGTGTAAATTGTTTAAGAAAAAAAAAAAAACAACTTGCGGTTCCCAACCTATAGCCAAAAAAAGTTCAATCAAATATTTTTCTATTATCCCCCCCCATAATTATTTTTCTTTAGAAAATATAGACGAAATAGATTACTCTGTGTGAGTTTTTTGAAGTAAAGGATTTGATGATTTGCTGGCATGGAAACAAGAGAGCAAAAATTTTACCCACCTCCCACATAGTCCAATTTTGCAACCAGTTGAATCATGTTTGCACTGCCAATTTCTATGCCACGCTTCGAAAGCATTATTTTTTATCAAAATAGCGCTAAAATTAAGGTCTTTTAGCAAAAAAATGCAAAATTTTTTGTATGATGGTGGCTCCGCCTCCAGACCCCCAAAACAGCTCCCAGATAGCGAATTTCTGGCTACGCGCCTTAGTCGGCTTATTAAGTATATTGTTGCTTTAACTTTTTAAGGCTTTTTAAGTAGGTGCTTAAACTCAGAAACTTGATCACCTTTAAAAATGCGTAATTCATTGACTTTTGAAGATGAATTCCATACTTGTTTTTGCTATTAATATTGAAAGATAAATAAATGCTTTACCATGTAGTGAAATATTGAAATTTCAAGCTTGTCTAGTTTTCAAGTTATGGCCCGATCCATACTTGGGTGTCTTTTACGCTTACTTCACTTCTGGTATGGGCCTACTAACCAAACTATGATGATAAAATGGGGTAATTGTATGTCCAACTTTTTCAATGTCAGTAGCGGTGTCAGTCAGGATAGTGTTTTGAGTACCTATCTTTTTGCTGCTTAAACGGACAATTTGTCAAGTGAACTGAATAAGATAACTGCCGGTTGCATTGTTGGGAATCTCAAGCTTAATCATATTATGTATGCTGATGATTTATGTTGTTTTTGTTCTAGTATATCAGTGCTCAACGAACTACAAGCTGTCTGCTTGAAATATGCCGTTGCACGTAATATTGTCTTTAACGTTAGTAAATCATATGGTATGTTTGGAGAAAAATAGTGCAAGGACTTTAAGCCTAAACTATCTCTAGATGGAAAAATTATTAAATTTGTTGATTCTGTAAAATAGTTGGGTGTTTTCTAACTGATACATTAGCTGATGATTGTGATATCGCGCGCCAAGTCAAGTAGCCTATTTGTATGCTACAGGTAATTCACTTCCCAGTAAATTTCATAAGTATTTTATTCATATCAAAAATATGTTATTTCGGGCTCATTGTTGTACTTTGTATGCCAGTCAGCTGTGGTGTTGTTACATTTATGAAAGTTATAGACGTATTCGAGTGTCTATGATTTCTACCGTAGTATTCATCATATTTCTCGTTATTGCCGTGTCCGTCAATATCAAGTAAAGCCTAATGTCGATACTCTGATGCCCTTGTTCGCAAACTTTTATTCCATTTTATGAATCGTTATTACAGGTCTACCAGTGTGTTTGTCCACTAATTACTTCACTCTTGCAGATTTCGTCGTTCGAAATATGTTGCTCGCTTTATTGATTTGCTTGTGAATGGTTTGGGAGAAGCTTACTGCTCTTCTCTGGCGATCTAGAACTAGTAGTGCATGTAAACCTTTTATTTTTTTGCATGTGAGGAAAAGTTTTTCGTTTTCTATGAGCGCTTTTGCGCTCGGCACAAATAAATAAAAAAAAAAAAAATGAATAAATAAACTATCGAATTACCATGGTGGGTTTTGAAGCCCTGACTTTGAGGATCAATACCCTGAAAAAGGTTGAGTAACATAATGTTAATTACTAAAAAATATTTTGTTATTAATCAAAAAATATCTGAGGTGGGCAAAGCGCAACTTCCGCAATTGCGTAAGTTGCGTTTCGCTCTAATTTTGTATTTCGAAACATTGCGGAAGTTGCGTTGCGGACCAAAGTCTTTAAAATTTACTGCTATTTAATTGCGATGCGCTTTCAAAAAATTTTTCGGTTGAAAGCGCAATTCTATACATTGAACTTAATTTTGCTCTATTTAGATCATAATATTGATAAATGCCGCCTTCTTTAGCAAATTATTTACTCCTTTTCAGTCTGAAATCGCCCAAATGCGGTATTTGCATTGTGTCGAGAAATTTCGATTGCGGAAGTTAGGTTGCCTTTTAACTGGGTACGAAAATGCCATTCCGCAAATGCGCAATCGCATTGCGCTTCAACTGAATCAAAAAGTTCACAGCGGAAGTTGCGCTGCGCTTCAGAAATTAAAAAACTTAAATTGCGCATTTTGCGCAGAGCTTTTACTGGATGAAAAGATCGTTGCGCTTTGTAGCTCTGCGCTTTTGGTAGCCAAAAGAAAATTTAACATCATGAAAAATTTTTTTTTAATTTTCAAACATCATATGTATTTAGGGGTATAATTTTTGAAAGGTTGCCTTAAACTTGCAAGTTGTCTTCATTAGCAAACTTAATTCGTATGATTGGGTGAGTCGCTTATTGATTACATTTATACAAGCTGTACGCAGCTATTTTTATTCTGTTCTAATGGTTAATTTGAATATGTTTTTTAAGTGAAACGTAGATTTTTTTTTTCGGGGCATGGCTGCGCAGGTTTTTGTAATGTTAAGCAAAAAGAAAGTGATTTTCATCATTAACATCCAAAAGTTCATTACTTCCAACATCAGGCATTTGCTGACAAAAAAATCATAACTCTAGTGAACACTGGACAATATGAATAAGTCCAAGCGTAGGCAATTTGAAAAGTTCTGCGAAATTATGAGGCGATGTTAGTGTAAAGTAAGAACTTCAAATTCTTGTCCATGAAAATTTTTCCTTTTTTCTTTAGGCATTTTTTGATAAAGATATCGATGCGAAAAAAATCTAATAAATATTTTTAAGTATTAAAATTTAATAAAACACAAAAAATTTAGATTTAATAAACAGACGTATAAACGTTCATTTTATAATTAAAACAAATGCGATTAAAGCAAAAAAAGCAAGGCACTAAATACCTGACTTACGTATAATACATACTCTGAGCAAAGGTCATCGAGTGGTTTGCGGTAAAACGCTTACGTAGTGCTATCAAATCAAATCTTTCAATATACTCTCTGTATAAAGCCGAAGCGGGCAACGCAGCTCCTTTTAAAGAAATGCTGCATCGGTGGTGAGCCGTTGAACTATTATGAAAAAGTCCAAGCGTGGACTATTTTGAAAAAGTCTAAGCTTGGACGATTTTGGAATAAAGCTATGTATTTGCTTGAACAATTTTTAAAAAATCCACGGAATTTAGCTAAATTCCAATCGTGGACTTTTTTAAAAGAGTCCAACCGTTCTAAAATGTTCGATAACTCGGATCAACACCCACAACCTTAGCTAATTACGTTAACTTCGATGTAATAGATTTTAAATTCAAATAAGAAACCGTGGCAAAAAACAAATGACTCAGAGACCCTTACATTTAACGCAAAACAATAATTTTCCAACCCGCTATCCATCAAAGAGTTTATTTCGGTTTAACCAGTTTAGATACAAAAATAGAAAAGCTAACTATGATTTTAGCAAAACACCTCTTGAAAAGCAGTTTTTACGCGGCAAGCTATTAGCCTGCGTGTCAAAAAATCAGCCAGCTATTACGTATCAAAAAATTCTGATGTTTGATAATGTGGATCTGCGCGCACAACGTTAACTAATACCAGTGGTGCCGAACTTTGTTGAGCATTGGGGGGATAATTTGCAATTTTACCCCAGTTTTGCCCTATTTTCAACATTGGGGGGGATGAACCTCGACCACGATTTTGTTCAGGTTTGGAAATTTAGTGTTTCCCCAAAGTCAGGTGAAGACCAAAAAAAAAGGTCTTCATCAAATATAGAACACTTTTTTTCCCAAATTCAGGCAAAGACCAAAAAAAAAGGTCTTCATCAAAAAAACATTTTTTTTCCAATTTTCGCTCAGATGTTTACCCATTCAAATTATTGAGGGAGATACAGCCAAAATATTGGGGGAATATATCCCCCATCCCCCCTTGTTTCGGCACCCCTGGCTAATACAGTTAATTTCGATATAATAAATTTTTAATACAAAAAAGAAACCAAGGCTAAAACAATTGACTCAGAGACCCCTAAATTTAACGCAAAACAATAATTTTCCTAACTGCTATCCATTAAAGAGTTCATTTCGGTTCAACCAATTTAGACACAAAAATAGAAAAGCTAACTATGATTTTAGCAAAACACCTCTTGAAAAGCAGTTTTTACGCGGCAAGCTATTACATGTCAAATAATCAGCCACCACAAGATACATGTTTTCAGAATATGAATTTTTTTCAAAAAGTCCAAGCGTGTACTACTTAAAATAAAGCTCTGTATTTGCGTGGACTATTTCAAAAAGGCTACAAAATTTCACGATTTTAAAAAAGTCTAAGCATAGACTTCTTATTAGTAGATTGGAAAGTGACAGTTTTGTTTGTTTTTTTTTACTGTTCATTTTTTTGAATCTGCCGATTCGTCCAATCAGCGTGACCTTTTTCTCGGTTCACTCGTGCTAAGAATATGTCCAATCAAATCAGTCGAATACGCGTGACCGCAAAAAAACTACGCAACAAGGGCAACCTTTTTTTCTTGAATGCTCTTCTCTTTTTCTCCGCACGTCTGTTTTTAGCCTGCTAAATAAAGAGCCTGTGGGCTATTCAAAATAATGCTATATATTTGCGTGGACAATTTTGAAAAAGTCCACGGAATTCTGCTAAATTCAAGCGTAGACAATTTTGAAAAAGTCCAACCGTGGACTTTTTCAAAATACCATTTGGACTATTTTGAAAAAGTCCACGGAATTCTGCAAATTTAAAGCATGGACTTTTTTAAAAATGTCCAACCGTGGACTATTTTGAAAAAGTCCACGGAATTCTGATAAATTCAAGCGTGGACTGTTTTGAAAAAGTCCAATCGTGAGCTATTTTGAAAGAGTTCACGCGTGGACGATTTTGAAATAAAGCTATGTATTTGCGTGGACAATATTGAAAAAGTCCACGGAATTTAGCTAAATTCCGTGTTTTACCAATATCCGATTATGACCTCTTGTTCGCTGTGACAAGTCATACGTAAAAAGCTGATCAGGACCGAGAGATAATAATAATTGAGTGCTTTATACTGCTTAACATGTACTGCATGCATTAGTTAAGAACTGTTACAGACAGTTTCTCAAAGCAGTTGAAAAAACAATTAAAAAGATAATGCATCTACAAAAATGTAAGATTATTCAAAATTTTGTACACTTCTATTAGATCTGAAATCAAAAAAAAAGAGTTTGCAAGGACTCTATCCCAAGCAATTTTAAGCGGTCAGCATAACTTTTAGACTGCATCCCCTCAACACATTTCGTAGCTTGGTGTTGAACCCTTTCAATAAGTTCAACAAAGTGACTTGGCGAATGGAACACGCGCGATTAAATAAACAAAGATTCCATGGACGTCACTCGTTTTCAGAATTTTTTATTTTGATTATTACACTTAGGCCTAGGCCTATAGGTTTGGGTTAGGGTTTAGGTTAGGGCTAGGATTAGGGTTAAGGTTAGGGCTTAGAGTTAGTTTTTTTAGGCTTTATTTCAAAATGTCTGCGCGAATGGAACATTCGCAGAGCCTTTTCCCAAGTTCAATGTCTCTAAGTCTAAGAAAATACGAATTCCAGGTACACACAGCATATTCCAAGAGTGGCCTGACAATTTGTTTGTAAAGCTTTAAGCAAACCTCTTTGTTTCTGCTCACAATCTGACAATGTTTCTTTTCAGAACTGCCAAACATTTTTCTGCTTTTTGTACAGTAGGCTACTATAGCTGATACATTGGAAGATGATTTGAGGTCAGACCTGATTAAAACACCAAGATCCTTTTCGACATCAGATAAAGAAAGTTGTTGGTTTAATATGGAATATTGACAGATTGATGTTGTTTGTTTCCATGTCCAAAATGAATTGAAGACCTTTTCAGCATAGGTGGGCACAAGTTAATCGTTAATAACGAAGCTAACTTTTTCATCAACTCGTTAATCCGTTAAAAAGTTTTTTCATGTTAACGGACTAAATTAACTTCCGTTAAGTGCTGTTAACGGACCAAAGTAACTTCCGTTAAGTTCTGTTAACTTCCGTTAAGGTTTTTATCGTTAATATGTTGCACCATTCATTCATCGGACCGGTATACAAACCAGTTTGCACTGGTAACGCTTGTTACGCATTAGTACGAGTTTTATAGAAAAATTAGAAGGAGTTCTTTTTCGAGGCAAATAATAACCTGCAGCCTCATAAGTCTATTAATTATCGCTGTTCACAGTTTCCAAAGATTTTCCGATCACAGCTTCGTTGTCCATTTGAACTTATTTTTATCTTGAAATTAGATTAGACTGTAAAATCTAACTTCCAAAACACAAAAAGACCACCATAGCAATAAATATTTCCTTACAATCTCCTCAACAGCGTCAATACGTGTTGTAGAAGCGAGTGAATAAAACGAAATGAAAATTACACGCAAAATGTTAACGGATTAACGGACTTTATTAACTTCCGTTAATTAAAGCTGAAAATAACGGATTAACGTTAACGGACTAGCGGTTAACGAAGCTAACGTTTTGCATTAACTTGCCCACCTATGCTTTTCAGTAAACAGTTATGAAATCGACTGGTTTAGGCTCTAGCAGTCTGGGGCTCAGGACTAATCAATAAGCCTACTAAACCAACTTGGGGTATTATACCTGTAAAAATTGAGAAGTGGTTGAATTACATTTTGAGCACAAAAAGTACACAAAAAGTGCACAAACACGACACATGTCCCCATGCACTTCTCACATGCACAATAGAGATGGTGCGGATAACAAAAAATGCATCCGCATGCTGCGCTGCATCTGCAAACTTTGTCCGCATGCTGCACCGCACCGCATTCAAACACAACTAAGTTCACGCTGCACCGCGCCGCACCACAAGTTAAGTATCTTTTAAATTTCCACTAACATCAGAAAAAAATTAGCTCTCTAGCTTATGACATATAAAAAAATTGATTTTAGGGGTCTTATTTTGGAGAGTTTTCAAGAGAGTCGCTTTCTCAAACCATGTCAAAATATTTGTTTTTTAAACATCTGCCAATATAAAAAAAAGTAATGCCCTAGCTTGAGTCGCTCAAAAAACTAATTTCTGGGGAGTCCATTTGGGGGCCCCTGGGGGGGGGTGGTACCTCCATACTATGTCAAACTATTTGTTGCTTAAATATCTACCAATAAAAACAAAAAACTATCACCCTAGCTTGAGCAATTAAAAAAAATACTTTTTAGGGCCCCATTTTGGGGGGGTTCTGGGGAGAAGCCTCAAAAAAATTCAGGAGACAAAATAGCGTTTGCAGCCCAACAAATTTACACAAAAATTAGATACCGATGTTGCGTGGTTTAGGAGAAGAAGGGTGCACAAAATTTAGAACGCAAAAAATGAAAAAAGAAAAAAAAATTAATGCGGCTAAAAGTGTAGGTAGAGATGAAAGAGTATCTTACAACATATAACCATGTGAAATATTTTTGCCGTACTTAAGACGTTTTTGAATAAGACCGCTTTTTATTCCAAACTTTTGAAGTAGTTTTCAGGTCCTAAACCTGAAGTTACGGGACTCATTGCCTTAAAATTTGGCACACACAAATAACTTATGAATCTCAAACTGCTGTCAAAATTTCATGTAGCTAGACCAAACTATTATCGAGTTATAAGTAAAAGTCTGAAACTTTGCACTCGTTGACTTTGAAAACGGCCGAGTAAAAACTAAAAAACATGCAATGTGAGACCAGTCGTTTCAATTATAGGCTTTCAGGTTTAATTTGCCTTGTGTGTGCTTGCTATCAGTTTTTCTGCACCACGTTTTGGCAATCAAAAACAATCTACCCAGTTCCAGTCCACCAGATAATTTTATGCAACTACTGTACTAATCCTGAACCAGTAGCTCAATTAATGAAATATAAGGTATCATGTGCTCTGCATGCTGTCAAAAGCTACTACACTTGTATGAAACTACCCTATGTACTAATACGTTTGCCGTTTACAAGTGTGTTGGATTGTGGAATAAATTTTGCTATTACATACTGTGGCGTGAAGGAACTGATCATGTTTATAGCGCGTGCAAATGCTGAAATCAAGCAGACCATGTACCAAATGATTTATCCGAGTGAATCAAATTCCGAACGCTTCAACTTGTTTCTGTGTCATGTTCCTGCTATGTATCAGCGTTGCTCCATATCTGCCTCGTTTGAGTGATTCAGATTCCCAAACGAATGTTTTTCTATCTTTTTTATCTGTGGGCGCGCGAGCTCAAGTTAGTTCCTTTTTTGCCAAATTTCGACGTCATTAGGACAAAAGAGGCAGGGATGGAACCTGTATATAAAACTTGTTTCGGGCGTGGCAATAATATAGTTATAGTATAGTCATGTAGCCATGTAATCACTTAGAATAGTGTAATCACATAGAGTCATATAGTCATGTAATCATATAGTCATATAGTTGTATAGTCGATATAGTTAATATAAAAAGCGTTTCAGACTTTTGCAGTTGTTACTGATTTTCGCTTAACCCATTTTAACAAGAATAACTAACAAAGCAGCATTGGTGTGCATATCAACATGAAGACATAGGAGTCAGATTAGCGCAACCTTAAGTCATCATCCCACATCCATCCTCAACCATTCATCATACATCCATAATTGAATTTACGTCCATAATACCAGTAGGCTATTTTGCCATTGGAAATAAGTGTAGCCTAGTCTTCGTACTCTACTACATACAGATATAGGTCTACCAGATCTGAGATAGGCTCCAGACATAGGACCAAAAGCCTAATTCTTGATGCCATGACCTGTTGACGAATAGGCTATACTGAACTAACTCTTTCACTCTGAAATACAAGCGCATGTGTAGTAGAAACTGTTGTCTAGCCTTGGGCTTGTATAAGCCTACTGCGTACAGGGAGGGTGTGTCGCTAGGCTTTGTTTTGTGCCTCTACTCTGATGATTGTTTCCAACAAATCTGTTTCTTCTACTTTTGTTTGCCTTTGTTTCATCTTTTCACTGACAGGGGTGCCGAAACCCGGGGGGGAGGGGATGGGAGATATATCCTCCCAATAATTTGACTGTATCCCCCCAAATAATTTGAGTAGGCTATAGTCTGCATCTGCATCCCCCCAATAATTTGACTTTGGTGTGCCTTTGAGCGCAGGTCTCCACTATAATTTGGGAACAAAGTTTTCTTTCTTTAGGTGAAGACCATTTTTTTCAGTCTTCCCTTTTATTTGCTCACCTGAAAAAAATCGTGGTCGAGGTTCATCCCCCCAAAGTTGAAAATAGAGCAAAACTGGGGTAAAATTGCAAGTTATTCCCCCCAATGCTCAACGAAGATCGGCACCCCTGCTCACCCAACGTCCTAAACCTTTTCTAGTCTAACCTACCAAAACCAAAATCTTTTTCCTGGTGTCAAAAAACAAACACGTTCAGCCGATGAAAACTAAGTTTTTTGTTGCCAAAATAGCCGATTCTAGGATGCTCCGAATTCTGAAAAAATAAATTTGATCTGAAGGCACCTTTTTCTGTTTTAGTAGCATGCATTGTCTTCAATTCATACGGTATAATAATTACATCCAGACTAACCATTGTTGTTCATAAAGAGAAACTCACCAACAATAATTGTAAAAAAAATGTAAAAAAATTTTAGTACGCGGCGCTGCGCTGATGCTGTGACCAGTGGCGGATTTAGGGGGGGGATGGGGGGGATGCATCCCCCCCCACCAGCCTAAAAGTAACGATTTTGGCCGAAAAATCAGCCTCTGTTTCGAATAAATCGGCTCCATTCCGGGATGCATCCCCCCCCACCGACCTAAACGTAACCAATCCGGCGAAAAATCAGTCTCAATTTTGGTGAAGACCTTTTTTTTTTTTTTTTTTTTTTTTTTTTTTTGGAGACCACCTGAATTTGGGCGAAAAAAACGTTTGAATTTCCGACTTCGGCCGAAAAATTAGTCTCAATTTTTTTTTTTTTTTTTTTTTTTTTTTTTTTTTTGGAGACCACCTGAATTTGGGCAAAAAAAACGTTTGAATTTCCGATTTCGGCCGAAAAATTAGTCTCAATTTTGGTGAAGACATCCGAATTTTTGAGGTTTTGTGCTTCAAATCCCCCCCCACCAAAATTTTCTGGATCCGCCACTGGCTGTGACGTAATGCAGATTTTAGTTGCCACGCTGCGGCGCGGTGCACCAACAACAGCGCGTGGCCGCGTACGCTGCGCTGTTGCCATCTCTAGTGCACAACACATGCGCGTTATTGATGTGCACGTTGGATGAAGTGCACATGTACTACTCAAACCTGCTTTTCCCAATCTCTCAACTAATAAGCTAGCCTATCATTAGTCTTCGTTTACTTTCTAGTCTCTTCTAAAGTGTGCACTTGCACTCGAGACGCTTCAGCAGAGCACCAGGCGGCTCTGGGCAGTTAAAGCTGCTTTTCCCAATCTCTCATCAACTATCCTGGCCTACCATCTGTCTACTCTCTTCTGAAGTGTGCATGAGCCCTGGAGAGTCGAGACTTGCTAAAATAAGCAAAACTCGAATAAAAACGATCGAGTTCGCAGTCCTGGTGCGATCTAGAGCAGTGGTTTTCAACCTGTGGGCCACAGGAGCATTTTGCGGTATGCCACAGAGCTATTTGGAAAATTGGATATTTTGTCGCAGTCCCTGCTCCAGCCAATGACGTCAAGAAAGCAAGCAGCGAAATACCCACAAGCATGAAATAATCGGTACCGATAGCTTCTTCAGCCTACAGACCATACATTTCATAGGCTGCGCAGTCGAGCCGGTTAACCCCAACTGGAGCGCTCCGTTTGAATGGTATGAATCACTACGAAATTGGTGACCCCGACGTGATTGGCTGGTCAGCGCTGGCATAGACGACGTTGGCAGACCCTTCCTACTTCACCGCCCTCGCCTCTTTTAACTCCTGCAAACAAAACTCAAAAAGGGGGAAGTATGTCGCAGTCCCTGCTCCAGCCAATGACGTCAAGATAGCACGTAGCGAAATTCTCACAAGCACGAAAGAGTTGGAACCGATAGCTTCTTAACCTTGCAGACCATGCAGCTCATAGGCTGCGCAGCCGAGCCGGATAACCGCAATTATTGGAGCACGTTCCACAAGCCCTCAAGTGCACAGCCTAACCAATAGCCGCTATTTACCCAACGACTCACGCTTGCTCGCAGGCTGGGCAGTCGATCCGGTGAACAGCAACTAGAACGCTCCTTTTGCATCACTACAAAACTGGAGACCCCGACGTGATGACGTTGCTCGCAGCCTTCCTCTTACACCCATTGAAGATGGCTTCCCAGCCACAGCGACCTTCCAGCTCAAACCTATGCAAAGAGGTAGGAAGCCTGCAGCGTCGTCCGCTACAATCAGTCACCTAACCACAAACAAGTAACATCTTGAATAAACAAGAAATATCTGGAACCAATGGCTTTGTGGCGGGTGAAAAGGAGCGTGCTCCTAATGCGATTAATCGGCTCGGTTGAAAAACCTATCACGTGCTACGGTCTGTTGACTTAAGAAGCTGTGGTTCCAATTATTTCTAGCTTGTGGGTATTTCGCTGCTAGCTCCCACAACGCCATTGGCTGGAGCACGAACTGCAACAGCTTAAACAGTCAACAGACCAATGACATAAAACTAGGAAAAGACCATTCTGTTCATTGGCTGCGCAGTCAAGCCGGTTAACCGCAACTGGTGCGCTCCTTTTGAATCGCTTCAAGATTGGTGACCCCACGTGATTGGCTGGTCGGTGCTAGCATAGTCGACATTGACAGGCCCTTCCAACCTCACCGCTTTCAGAAAAGGGGAAGTGTGTCTCAGTTCCTGCTCCAGCCCAGTGCCGTCGCCAGAGCAAATGAAGTAAGGGAGCACTAGCCAAAAGTGGGGGCAGCAATAAATTTTGCATATAACAACTGATCTTCAAATTGTACGGCTACAATTATGCGCAATTTTAAAATAAGCCCGGTAGCGTTTCTTAGCTCGTTTCGTCTGCGGCCCATAGTCGCTTGAAAAATTTATCTACAGCAGTGAATGCTACCAGACGTGCAACCAAAATTTTGCTAAGAGGGGTGAACTAAAAGTAAATGTTTTTTTCCCTAAAACTGCCTGATTTAGCCCCCGTGCTGAACAAATTAATGTAACTCAAGCATGCCACAGACAGGACATAGTCACTAAATATTTAGTGACTGTGAACGGGGGCCTGAGGCGTAACCCCAAACGCTGGGCAATTTTTTAACGCCATTTTAATCACATTTCGCTCTTTTTGAAGTCGTATGAATAACTCAATTGCTAAAATTCAGAAATAATTTCAAACAAATAAAGTGCTTAACACCTTCAACCCCCCACCTTACTTCAAGTCAAGTCCAAAATACGTTAAAACGCTTGTATTTTAAGGTTAAAATTTTTCTATTTGATTTGATTACAGGGGCTTAAGCAGGGGTCAAAATTAACGTTTTTGACAACTTGCCCGTCGGGCAAGTAATAACAAACATCTACTTGCGCGAGGAAATTTCAACTTGTCCGAAAAAAAGTAGGCGAAATAAGTTTTGAGGCTGTTTACCTTTGGAAAAAAAATTGCAAAATGTACTTCTTGCCAAAAACACTGAAACGTACGTGTAAAAACGTACGCGTATCTTGGTTCGGGAATCAAGTTTTTGTGCGCGATTGTTATGTTAAGGTGTGTGATAAACAACTTTTTCAAATGCATTACCCAAAATTTGATTTTTTGTTTGTAATGCATTTTCAATCGTTGGTTGTAAGGCACGGCCTCAAGGTCCCCCCGTAGCGACGGCACTGCTCCAGCCAATGACGTCAAGAAAGCAAGCAACGAAATACTCATAAGAATGAAATAATTGGAACCGATAGCTTCTTAAACCTACCGACCGCACTACTCGATCATAAGATGTGTAGTCTAGCCAAATAACCGCAACTGCGGCGTTCCTTTTGAATCACTCCAATTTGGTCAAAAAAAGTGGTATTTGCATGAAGCCTTTTTTTTATGAGATCGTCAGAAACAGAGGTGGATCGTCAGAAACATAGGCGTAGTCAGGGGGGGCCCAGGGGGCCCGGCTCCCCTCCAATTGCCTTGCAAGCAATAAAACTTTGTCGCCAAAACGGCTAGTGGTTTTCCGTACCCATTTTAAGTTTCGTCTCTGGCTCGACCGCAGACCGTGAAGACCTTTTTTTTTCTTTTGATCTTCACCTAATTTTTGCCACAGAATAGGCCTTTTAGCCCGTGCTGACTTTTAGTTCAGTTGTTTTCTAAGTTTGGTCTTCACTCTGTAACGTGAGGTTTGGGCCCCTCCCAATTCAAAATTGGTCTCTATCTAAATTTCGGCCCCCCCCCCCCAATCACAAATCCTAAATCGAACTGTGAAGACTCTTTTTTTTGTCTTCACCTATGTGATTTCTGGTTTGCCCCTCCTCCCCAATCCAAAATCCTGGCTACGCCTATGGGTAGAGTCGAGGACCCAACCTTCGAGGTTAAAAGTAGGGTTGCCAACTTTGCGTTTAACCTTTCCGGGACACCTTAATGCTTAGAATTTGAAAACTGATGCAACAGAAGCTTACGACACACGAATGACATCAAAAGCAACAGTGCGTGCTGCGCGTCATAGAGTGACGATCAAGCAGTGTTATTAAACAACTCCCAGCCTTTAAATAATTTTATCATAATCAAAGAAACGTGTGAAATAGTGAATCTTTGAAGCATAAATCCAAAAAACACTAAAGCAGAAAAAACGAACACCATTTGTTCTAACTCTAACAAAAAATAAGGGGCGGTATACAGCTCAGCTTTTATTGCACTTAACGCAATGCGTTAAGTTTGTTATCGTCTCTATGATGCGTAGAGTCGCTAGAGTGCGACAAAAAATTGAGCAGTATGTCGCCAAAGAAGTTGCAAGAACTCTTAACAAAAAACCAGTCCTGGCATTTAAATTTTGTCTTTCAATAGTGAGTTAAAGGTGATTTTCATAAGTAATTTTTTTTTTTAATTTTCTGCCAAAAGTTTATGTTAAAATTCGTAGCCTAATCTTTACGGAAATATAATCAATAAACTCTCGCTAAGACTAAGACAAAGAGTTGTCAGCAAGGCGTCCTAAGCACTTTAATGTATTTAGATCCTAATAAGGGCTCATTTACAGAATGTTGAAACGTTTAATAAACGTTTGATATTGATAATTATTTTATCAAACAGTTTAATGCTTAATCCTGGAGCATTGCTTACGCTCGCTTTTAAGAAAATGCTGTATGATAATTCTCATAAAATGGGCAAGGAAGGCTTTATTTCACCGGAAATTTTTATCTACTTTTTTATTAATTCTGACTCAAATCTAACCCAAACTTAAATGCTTACTCTAATAAAACTATTTCCAAAACGAACCCTAATCCTAACTAACTTAAACCCTAATAATCTTAACCGCTGAAAAAGCAAATGAAAAAAGCGCGGATGAATATTTCCCATTTTCGTTTTATTCTCTTTAACTTGAAAATTTTCGGCGAAATAGTCACTAGCAATTTGCAATCCTGTTTCTCCTGCCCCCGCCCTCAGCACCATGGCAAAAAAGGGAAAAAGCTCCACAAAAGGTTGTTTTCTTAGTTTAGATAGATATATTTGACTTATTTTGCAAATTTAAACATAAAAAATTCTTTGACATCTTGATTTCCAGGGGGTGGGGCTCTTGCCCCCCTGCGGGCGCCCGTGGTTAGATTTAATTTCACACTTGCTTTTTTAATGATTCTTCATGCAGCGTTTTTTCTAATACAGTAGTTTATTACATGGAATTCTAAGCAGCGATTTTCAACACAAAAATCGTTCAGCGGGTGTGGCTTTGCGCCCAAACCGCTTGTCGGTGATCAAAGAATTGCTCTTTATCTCAAAACAAATTCTTCGTAATATTCGCTCACGTATTTTCAGAACAAGGCGTTCTCAAGATACGTTTTGTTAGTTGTATCAGGGATACACTAACGTATTTAGTATAAGAGGTTACTGTATTACATTTTATTATCACATAAATAGTTTCTTCTGAATCCGGACTCAGATAGGCACCGTAATGTTTTAGCTTTAGCAACTCAAAAACGCTTGTGTCTGGACCCCCAGATCTCTTGTTATCACCGTGGACGGTTTTAGTGCTTTGCTGTTTGTACGACTCGCATCGAAAAAATTAAAAACAATTCTAGTATACACTGCCTTCATTCCTGACTGTCTTTTGCCACCTCATTCTCCGATTAAAGCTTTCTCACAATGCCATTTAAAATAAGGTTTACCATAACTTGGCTATCACATTATACTATTTTTTAAAATAATAAAGAAATGAAACGAATTGACAGGCTAGAAGTTTAGATTATTTTTTGTCTCTTTATTTTCCTTTTCATCCAATCAAGAAATAATGCTGTCCTCGAGCCGAGGACACATTTTTGAGGACTTGTAAACTTCATGGCCAAGGCCAAGGACGTTTTCGAAGACTCCACCTCTGGTCAGAAAGCTCGCAGAAAGTTGCGATTTCTGGCGCGATGACTTTTTGTTTGTTTGTTTTCTAGATCTCTAAAAATACGCAGAAAATTGCGATCCTTAGTGCAATGATTTTTTTTGAAATCGCATAAAATTGGAAAATTACGGTTAAGTAGAACTTTGAAAAGTGGGCCATGGAAAATTTTCAAAATGAAAATGAGCCACGTTCATAAAAAAAATTGGGAACATAGGCGTAGCCAGGATTTTTGATGGGAGGGGGCCCAAAACCACAAATCACCCGCAATGACGTCATCAGAAATTTTCGAAAAAGTAATTTTTTGTGGGGCAAAGATATCGTAGAATGGAAGATCTGAAGCCGTAGCCTGATGGCACTTAGCCAGGATTTTGGTAAAGGGAGAGGGCGAAAACTAATTGTTGAAAAGTGTAAAAGTCTAACTTGGAAGACGTGTTGAGTAAGCTAGTGTACTCAAACGTATCAGAGACGGGGGTCTGGGGGCGGAGCCCCCAGCCGCTGGTGGCTATGGGGGTCTGGGGGCAAAGCCCCCAGCCGCTGGGCGATTTTTGAAAGTTTTTGGAAAAAAAAGCTATTTAAATCCCATTGGATCACATTTCGCACGAGTTCAGAGCCATTTCAAAGAACTAGATTTTTAACATTTCAAAGCCAATCGAAAAAATTTAGTTGTTCAATCCTCTTTTTGCAATTAAATCCCAAAACACTCTTAGAATCTTGCATTATGGTGTAAAATTTTAATTGTAAGTGATTTGATCTACAGGGGGAAGTAACGAACATTGCCTCCTGCAATACTTTAGCAGTAAATAATTCAGTTCATAATAACGTTAAACGAGGGCCTGGGGTGGCAAACTTTAGGTCAAAACTCTTAGATTTCTCGCAGGTTTTGCATATTAATTGTTAAAAATTTGCATTAAGGGACCCCTGGCCCGGGAACCTTGATCGTCAGTCAGGGGCCCTTGGGCTCCCTGGTTGCCAGTTAGAGGCCCCGTAGCCCCTTGCTTGTCGGTTAGGAGCCCAGGCCCCATGGTTGTTAATTAGGGGCCCTGGGGCTCCCTGGTCGTGAGTTAGGGGCCCCGGGGCCCCCTGGTTGTCAGTTAGGGACTCCAGGACCTTTTGGTTGTTGGTTAGGGGCCCCCTGATCGTCAGTTAGGAGGGCCCCGGGGCCCCTCGTTGTCGGTTAGGGGCTCCTGGCCCCCTGGTTGTTGGTTAGGGGCACCCTGGTTGTTAGATAGGGGCCCTGGGGCTCCCTGGTTGTGAGTTAGGGGCCCCGGGGCTCCCTGGTCGTTAGTTAGGCACTCCGGGGCCCTGGTGCCCCTTGGTTGTCGTTTAGGGGCCCCCTGGTTGTCGGTTAGGGGCCTGGGCCCGCCTGGTTGTTGGTTAAGGGTCCATTGGTTGTTAGTTAGGGGCCCTGGGGCCCCTAGTCGTCAGTTATGGGCCCCCTGGTTGTTAGTTGGGGGCCCCGGGACTCACCTGTTGTCATTAATATTATTGTTAATTACTGTTATGTGCGTAATTACTGAAAAAAAACTGCAACTAAACATCGCCAGGCTATGCTGTCATAACTTTTTGTCGTTAGTGGTATTTTGATTGGGGGGGGCCCGGGCCCCCCCCCCCCCCCGGCTACGCCTATGGTTGGGAACCCATGATCTAAAAGGACTTTGAATGTTCAGAAGTTACATACAACTAGCAGACTTTCAACGTAAATTTTTCACAACTGTGAGATAGCACATCGATTACTTGTCTGCTTTCCCGATGACTTTTGAATGCTTGTTTTAAAGCTCATGTTCTTCGTAAATTTGACCATTTTATTGAAATGAAAGGTTGAAAGCATTACAAGTACTCTTCTGTTATCTTCAAGTTCTACGTTAATTTAAACATTTAATTTATTAGTTTGCGCACAAAATCTTAATAAAACCAGACGTGACACGTAACAGTAAAACACGAGATGCTACTTAAACCCCAAATTCCAGCTAGGCTAAAACCGTTCTCAAAATGCCTAGTGCCTAACATGATTAAACATGCAGTATTTTTCTTCGTTTTTAGCGTTTATTACATAAAAACAAGGCAGTTGTTATGCGAAAGCTTCAAAAACTAACATAAGTATGATAATGATACTATGAATTTACGGTACCCGCTAATTTACTGTGAATTAAAACAAAAACAGCCCAAGTTTGCAGTTAAAAGGGCATTTAAGTCGGAAATTTTGATCGGTTTTCTCTCAAAGAACTTTGACTGATTTGAAGACTAACTTTACCAAATTTGAGCTTTTCACGACCTTTCGTCCCCTAGATATTACAGCTTAGATTTCCACCCAGAAATTTCGCCAGGGTTGCCAATTAGAAACAAAATTTCAAAACGGTACTGCATGTTCCTAATTCTCAATAAGTGTTTTGCGGCAGAGTTTTTTGTAAAGACAAAGTTAAGGGCCGGAACTGTAAATTAACTGCTTTTCAAGCAAATATAAATTGTCACTTTTGATGCATTGCTTCGTAAATCTATGTTTCGTTTCACTAATAGGTGCCGGAAATTGGATAATTCATTAAGACATACGGTTAACAGCGATTATTTCGTAACCAGTAAATAGCTTCGTCATTGTAATCAACTACTAACTATGTCTGGTTCAGGTGACTGGACTTTTAAAACTTACGACGAAGTAAACGCTAGTTTAAGCAGTGAAGTGCGATCTTTATGTGCAATAGCATCTAGTAGAAAACTGGGCTGATGTTGCAAAGATACGTTTTTTGTTTGGTGTGTTATTTTTATTTTTTTGTTGCTATGGACCTACGGTCTGAAATAAAGTATTAAGAATATTAAGCCAGCTTTCCAAAAGCTAATCTTTTGCCACAACACTGACAAAATGGGAATACTGAAGTAAAATTGCCAATTTTGAACTGCAATATCTTGAAAACGGGAAGACTTTGAAAGTAAGCATTTGGAGCTTTTTTCAACATTTTGGTTAATAGTGAAAAACTGTCAAATGTCTTTTTAAGTGCTCGACATAACTTACCTATCAACTTAGCGCAAATGTAAATGGATTAAAGTGTGGCTGCAGCACGGTCAAGCAGGGCCGGATCAACCATATGGCACAGTGCCAGAGGCCCCGCGCTTGGATGGTAAGATTTTTTTTGGTCTTCAACTTTGTTTTTCAAGAAAATGCAGCAAAAATATCAAAAGCGCCAGAGCACCGCGCAGTGTAAATCCGGTTCTGAGCACGGTGGAAAGTAATCAGCGCACAGATTAGACTTCAATAGACATTATCTGCAATAATCATTCAATAAAGCATTCTTAAAAATATCCATCAACTGCAAATAAAGTAGCTACTGGCATTGGGGCGGGAAGAATAATACCGGGAATGGGGGGAAAAGCCCTCCTCTACCCTTGGTTCTAACTAATAGACTCAAAATGCTCAGAATAAGAGGACTTAACTGTATTTTGAAGATTTTCAAGTATTCTAATTTTGACTTAACATCAACAACCACTTGAATTCCCAAATAAAGAGCTAAAAAGACGAAACTTATGATGGAAAACCGTAGCTGAGTTGAAGTCATTATCAACTTTGCTGACTTCAGCCCGACTTAGTCAGCCATGTCACGCAGAAATTTAACCCCAAAATGCAAGCGTTTATAAGTGTTTTGAACTTGATCTGTAAAAAAAGGAGGGCTGAAAGGACTGGGCAATGCAAAGCATTGGCTTCGAAATCTGAGTAATTTAGTTCTTCTAAATGGCTCTAAAAACGTGCAAAATGTCATTCAAATAATTGAAATTATTTTTCAAAAAAAAATCACATAAATCGCCCAGCGGATGACACGCTTTAGTTGCACCAGCTTGCTCAACACGCTGCCTAATTAAGATATTTTTCGAACAGAAAAATTTAATTTTTTGGTTTAAGCCTCTCCCCTCTCAACGAAATCCCGGTTGCGCGTTTGGATGTGTTTTTGTGTACATCATATTGTGCAAGATAAGAATGCCACGCAGAAATTCATATTATGAAATATCAATATCAAGAAAACATTCATTATTTAATAATTCTTATAATTCTATCGTCATTAGATAGGAAAATATAGCAACTCCTAAAGATAAAGAAGCAAGATATAAAATAACATAAATAGCATTTTTTAAACATGCAAGGTCCTCCGTCACAGAACGCCGTTTCGAATACAGTTTTCTTTAAATTGGCCAACTTTCTCTTGGATAAATGATCTGCAATTTAAATAACTGGTTTTGAATGATGGCTTTTACGTAATATTGCAACTTAAAAACACAGCATCGAACAGAGACAAAAAACACATTTTACGACCATGCCGTTTTTCAGGTCTTGCCAGATAAACAATACGAAAATGATTCAATTCCGCTTTATCCGATTGAAGAGTTTAGGACAATTTCAACTGGTCGCAGGTGAAGTAATCGGGGATAGCAGGAACACAGAATAATCAGTTTGACCTTGAACTTGTTGCTTGATTTCAAGAAAGCCTGAAGAGCTTTGGACATTTACTCACTTAGTTTAATTATGCCAATAGTAAAAGATCGCTATGTGTGGCGGTTTAATCTTGAGCAGCTGACCGGCAGCTCTAACGCAATAGCAAGCAATAGGAAAAAAAATCACGAAGAAAATAGAAACTCTAAGATTTTGAAAAAGCTTCAACACGAAGCTCAGTTTTCAATAAAAACAGTGTCACGGAGCCTCAAAACACTTACTTCGCTCGTTTCGCCATTTCGGCTCCATTCCATCGAGGACTGTAAGGATAGTTAGCACACACACTTTGATAAGGCTGACTTCTTCTGTTAAAGTGATACGCTGATTGAAAAGTAAGAACAGGCTGCTCACTCGGGAAAAACTTTGTCAAATTTACTGAAAGCAAAGATTGTGAGGAAAAACAACTCTGATTTCAAAAATGAACTAACAATAATTTTTGTTCTCAACACGATTACCAAGTGTCTTTTCGACCGTCCAGGCGGTCGAGCGGTAACGCGTTCGTCTCTGGAGCGGGAGGTTTGAGGTTCAAATCTCGGACCGATCAAATCGAATACAGTGTTGCCAATGACTCGCAACCGCAGCAACATTTCTAGGAAAGGAGCTGTGTTGCCCGGGCGCAATAACGCGAAAATGGGCGCCGCAAACTCGTCACATGCTTCGGCGTAATATAGCGAGTATGATGAAAGTTGTGGAGTGTCTTTTCGCACACGGTTCAACCACGAGTACGAGCTACTTCAAATTATCTTTAGTTTAGCAAACCTAGTTGTACTGCAGTTTGCTAGCATTGAATAGTGAAGATGAAGACATCAAGCCGGGTAGATTTTGGTGCCAAACCTCGTCAGAGTGAGGGAAGTTAATTGCGCACCCCAAGAATACAAAATTAGGGAATACAAAGTTTCTTAAACTAAATTATGCTGAAGGAAATTGGAATGCACGGCAAGGGGCAAACTGACAACAGCTCGTCGCAAACGTAATTAGGAGTAGCTTGTTTAATCATATTACCTCTTCGACAACTTTGATCGAACGATCTGGGTTCAACCTGCACCCTGGTCAGTGGTCACGATGTTGTGTCCTTGGACAAAATGCTTCACGATGTTTAACCAGAAACTCCTAAGCAAGTGAGGACTCGTCCAAATACAAAGTAGTCATCGCAACGATACTTTGTTGTAAATTGTGTGTGCTGTGTTGTGCACCGTATACAGTCACAATATACCAAATCTCTCTCTCTCTCTCAACCAAAAAAGTGCGCATCATCCACCAGTTTGAGTCTGACGCTGTCCGGTGACAGGAGGATAAAATTATATGCACAACAACAATTTGTTCATTAAGTAGCAGAATGCAACTCGAGAAAAAGACTTACCATGAAGAAAAAAGTAAAACGTTTGAAAACAAAAGAGAAAGCTGATTTTGAGGAATTTTTCAGCATCATATTCAACAGTGTGTCTAAACAAAAAAAATTAAATTACTAAATTACAAAAGCTGAAAAAATTTCAAATTATCTTATCCAATAGAAAACAACACTTAATTGATGTACATTACAATGTCCATCGTTCAAAAAGTAGTGATGATAAACAAACAATGTACTATGTTACGTAATCCAGTAATTTTTTCAACCAGGGATTCGTAGCACTATAGCAAAATTATTCATTTAAATAGAAACAGCAAATGAAACAATTTGGTTGTCTTAATCAAAATTTTTCTGTTACTTAGTTGGTGAGAGGTTACAGACCCGGCGACCGAGCGTGATACTTTGGTACCTGGACAGTGGACATTATGGTCTTTCGCAACCTGTCACCAGAAAGGGATTATATCGTTTGTGACATCAATCTCTGTGGGACAATGCTTTTTTGTTTATTCATCGCTTCCTTTCTAAACAAAAATAAACTATGCTACTACTCAAATATTCAACACAAATCAAGAGAACTAAAGTTTTTTCAGAAAGAGATTATATTGCTCTTAAAAAGATACCGCTCGAAATCAGTTTTAGTGAAGAAATGAGAACTACTTGAGATAATAAAGAGGTACTCCAAACCTTTTTCCACAATTCCCCTTATTCGCGAAAATACGATTTAGTCCGTTTGACTCCGTACCATTAGCAACCCTGCGTTTCACAATTTAGTGACATTACAAAAGGCCTACTGTAGATCAGTACTGGTAGCCTAGGTCTACAGGTATCAGTAGCAGTAGCCAAAATTTCAGATTTGGTTATATGCTACTCACTGCTACCAGTTGGCAATTAGGTTTCTTGGTCTTCGAAAATTTTTGCAAAATTATGCCTTTTGTGATGCCACAAAATTGCGAAATGCAAGATTACATCATATTTTCGCGAATAAAGAAAGATGTGGAAAAATATTTGAATACTGGTTCATTACCTCAAATAGTTCTCCGGTTTTAAGCAGTATCTCTTTAAAGATTGTGTCCCTGCCCAGTGCCCTCTCTCATGACATTAGAATTCAACAACCAACAACTCACCCAGAAAATAAACGAAGAAAAGCTGCAATATATTCGCATCGTTTGCTGTGACTCTCACGCATTATCTTGATTGACTCCTCCAATTTCTCGTTCGTTTTTAATACGTATTCAAGCAGTGTTATTCCAGGAGTATAGGGAGGAGCAGCAATGACACTGGAAACAATAATTTCGAAATTGGTTGGCTAAATGACTCCTTATCAATAAACCAAAGATTACTTGTTCTTCACTTTTTTCTAGCAATAAGAAAATTATTCAGGCATGGTAGATTTTCTAGTCCAATTTTTTTTTTCAACGCAAATTAAAACTTGAATAACGGTAACAATTAAAAAAATATTATTATGTTATTTTTAAATTACAGTATTTCTAAGACCTAACAGTCCAGCACTGGGTTTCAACTACAATATCGATACTGCTCTGACTTCTGGCAACAATCACTTGATAGCATAAGAACAGAGAACAAGTTTTGTGAACAAAACTACAGTCTTTTATTCAGTGCCATATTACGCAATTATTTATTTGAAACGTTTCAAGGCAGATTTTTCAATGCAATTATTCCATGGCGGATTTTATCAACAACACTTACGGGCCGACATGCGAAGGCATGTAGAGGCTAGGGACAACTTTTCCAGCATCGATCTCGTACTTGACCAACAGCAGAGGGCTGTAAATTATGCCGTCGAGTGGAACGTCTTTTTCCACAAGTCCAGTAAAATCAGCGTGCAATTGCACCAAAACATTTACAACTCGTTGGTTGTCTGTCTGAAAATTGTATGATTTCAACGTTTTTATGAGTCATTTTCTCTGTTTCACATCGTCCTTACAGCTAACCTTTTTAAAGATTATAAGATACAATTTTGTTATTAATTTATTAAAATCATGTCCTACCTATACCCTACAAAACAATACTCCATAAATTGTTCGTTCGCAAGAGCAATTGAGCATCTCATGTCAACAAATGTCCGGCCAGATTATGTATCCTAGATACTGACCATCACAATCAGGCAAATGGTAATATAAAGAACCAGTTTAAAGTGGTACTGTTGCGGCACGAGGATGAATTCATCTTTTTATTTAGCTGCTAACTGCTAACTGTTAAGTTTAACATAAAGAATACGACAACGATATTAAAGCCTCAGAAAAATCATGGAAAACGCTATTGCAAGTATAATAAACTATCAAAAGTGACAAATACAAACACTACTGGAAACTAACACAAACCCATAAAAACAATATTATATATGTTCAAGAGATCAAATCATTGAGCTCTCTTCAGCTGGAGAAAAAAAAACAACAGTTAAACGTGCATTTAAACTGGACGTGAAGCAACGCAAAACGAAGGTTGGTAACCTTCGCGAGTGATTACATCACTTGACAAAATAGGCTAACTATGCAACAACAGTTTTGTCGAAGTGAAGTTAAGCAACCGCTCACAAAATTTGAGACCGGTTGAAACCTTCGCAAGTTGTCGATGACGTCAAATTTTGGTTGCTTCAGGACCAGTGTAAACGCACCGTAAGAGTCTGAGAGACATGTAAGGCAAAAGAATGAAAAACAAATTATTAAAACCATAACATTAATTACCAAATAAGTAAGATTTACAGAACAGCAATAATCATAATAACTAACTCGTTCTGATTTCTTTAGGCAGACTTCAATATTATAATCATTTTCATGATCAAAAAGAGCTTCCAAATCTTCTCTGAATTTATTACCAAGAAGTAGGCATTTTTGCTTGTGATGTTCTTTGTATAGACTGAAAAAAACACTATCTAAAACTGTGCAAGTAACGTGGCTTTAATCAGTACTTGACAGCAAATAAAATACAGTTCATTTGTTCATAAAACATTTGTGAAATTCAGAATATGAAAAACGGGGTTTTACCACGCACTTTCACTTTGATGTTTGGTCTAAATCAATGATATCCTTTCAATTCATAAACATCGTTAAAATATATCGTTAGTAGAACTTGAGATGAAACCAAAATTCAACACATAAAAAAAAGACACAACTGATCATTAGTTACCCTACGAACATAAAACTACATAATGGGCATCGAGTGAAACTCTCTATTATTACCCATTTTTCATGAGCCACATTTTCAGAACAATTTTTAATAAGCAACAAGTAAAGCCACACTTTTTGGACCTGAAGAAAAGAAAAAACCTAGAAACAAATTAAAAAACCAAACATTGTAGTTAACCTCTGCAATTTGCAATGCAAATAAAAATAAAACTCAAAATCAAAAAAAGCAAAAAAGCAAAAATTTTATTTTTGCAACCGAACACGTGGTCGAGCGGTAACGCGTTTGTCTCTGAAGTAGAAGGTCTGAGGTTCAAATCTTGGGCACGCCAAATCAGGACACAGTGTTGCCAATGGCTTACCACCACTGCAATATATCTTTGAAAAGAGCTGCATTGCCAGGGTGCAATTACACAAAGATGGGTCCTGCCAACTCGTTACACACTTCGGCATATTACAGTGAGCATAATGAAAGATTTGATTCATTTTTGCATCTTGTGAATCAGAATTGAGCATCTACCAATGAATAACAACTACGACAATTTTGGGTTAAAATTGCAAGTAAATGGTAACCAAAACCAGTATTTCAGACTGCTTGACCTTTATTAACATCTATGATTGACAAACCATAATCATAATTACAAAATACAAATGAACGAGTTTGCATAACCTTACCTAACAATTTGCTTTACAGCTATAAGTAGACTATCCACATTACTAATATCCCACTTTGATAAACTTGTAATATCATCAAATTCAGGATCAAAATCTTCATATTCAGGAAAAAGAATATCTGGGCAAGCATTTGGATTGCTTCCATCAAATATAAATTGCCCTAAATGCAAACTTTCATCATAACTGATTAACATTTGATCATCAACTTGGTTAAATGCATGATCATTAATTTTTTAGATCTTTAATGTGCTTAGTATAAACCTTGCAATAAACAAACTTGTTACATCTTGATAAGTTACAATACTTGGTAGAAACTACACATAACCTTTTTGGTTGCCACAAGTTAGAGTAAAATCTTTAAAATTTTCTGCCAAAAGAACAAAAAATATGCAATGTTCCTTGCTCTTTAATAAACATATTCGGAAAACGATTTTTTTAGTTTTCAACATACAATGTATAATAATCATACGTGGACAGGTTAATGCAAAATATTAGCTTCGTTCACCACCAGTTCATTAGCAAACTTCATACCTTCGTTAAAGTTAATTCTTTATTTTCAGCTTTAACGCAAGTTAATGAAGTCCGCTGATTTGTTAACATTTTGAATGTAATTTACATTTCTTTTTATTCACTCACCTCTAGAACATGTGATGAAAATGTTGAGCTGATTTTAAAGAAAAAAGTTTGCTATGGTGGTCTTTTGTGTTTTGGAAGCTACATTCTACAGTTTAATCTAATTTCAAGATAAAAATAGATTCATATGCACCTAAGAAGCTGTGATGGGAAAATCTTCGAAAGTTAACAAACAGTGATAATTAATAGACTTATGAGGCTGCGGCTTATTTGCCACAAAAAAGCTCCTTTCTTCGCTTTTTCTATAAAACTCGTGCTAATACACAACAAGTGTCACCAGTGCAAACTGGTTTGTACTGGTACGATGAATGAATGATGCAAGAAATTAACAACAAAAACCTTTACAGAAGTTAACAAAACTTAACGCAAGTTAAATTAGTCTGTTAACATAAATTTTTTAAAAAAGAATTAACTAGATAATAAAAAGCTAGCTTTGTTGTTAACAGATTAACAAACTTAATGAATTTGTGCCCACCTATGATAATAATAGTGAGTGGAGTTTGAATTCAACTGATTCAAAAACGTGCTTGACAGTGTAGGCCAGAGCGAATATCATCACATAACACAGTACCGGTACACATCAAAGATTAAAATGTAAAACCCTTCAGTCTGTTTCACTGTAATTGGGATCATCAAGGGTATCTGCCAAAAGTAACAAAGAGTTTAAAATGTAAAATTTAAGATACATCAATTAAAAAGTTAAAATTGTTCCTTGTTCCAATATTGAGGCCATAGCCGGCTCCTGGGTGGTCTAAAGTACATCCAACTAGCGAAGAAAACTGAATCAGGTCCCCCTTTACTCTAACAGTCTAACTTTTTAATTTTTTAAATTATTAGATTTCCAACTCTGTGTTACTTTTGGCAGATACCCCTGATGATCCCAATTACATGTGAAACAGACTGTAAGGTTTAAAATTTTAATTTTGATGTGTATTGGTACTGTGTTATGTTACAATAAATATTATACAAATCAACTATGATCAAATAAAAGCAAGCATGGAATCGCAGCTTTTCAAGAATGAGCCTCAACCCAAACAAACTTGAATCCTGATATATAACTGATATTGAGCTCTGCTATGGTCATAAAACCTTGATAGTGTACATGAGTGTAGGCCGTAGGAACTTGAAATGATTTGGGTGGGGGGCACCAAACTTTTACCCGCAAAAAAAATTGATGAAATAGAAATTTGCCCCAAAAATAAATTGATCAGCTTCATTTTCTTGCATAAAAAATGTGTACGTCAAATAATTTGAATTCAACTTATTTGCTATGCAGTTATTACCCAATTTTTCAGACCGTAAGGTGCACAAATTAAAATACTAAAAATTTCAAAAACACTGAAAGTCAGAGGTGGAGTCGAGGACACAAGACTCGAGGCCAAGAACACAAAAAAAATCCAAGGCCAAGAACAGCCCTTCTGATGACGGACACTCTTGAAGCCAAGGCCAAGGACCAAGGACACAAATGCATGTGTTCTCAAAAAAAAATTCTTCAAAAATTTTTTTCAGATGATCTCCAAAAAAAAGGGTCTTCAAAAATTTTTTTCAGGCGATCTAAAAAAAACAATCTAGAAAATAATTTTTCAGCCGATCTACAAAATTTTAACCATTTAAAAAATAGTGCTGTCCTCGAGCCAAGGACAGGACAATTTTCGAGGACTTGAGGCTTCGAGGCCAAGGACTTCAAAATGTGTCCTTGAGGCCAAGGACGTTTTCAAGGACTCCACCTCGGCTGAAGGTTTGCCTTACATATGGATCAGGTAATACTCTTTTTCTCCTTACGATTTAATTCAGAGCTATTTAAAGCTTTTTACAGCTTTGAGAGCTTTTTAAATTGCATTTCATTTGGTGCGTCTTATGTAAGGAAAAAAAAGCAAATATAGATCATTTATTGATAGTGCACCTTATACTCTGAAAAATACTGGTACCGGTATATGAAAAGATGACAAATACCGATGCTGAGCAAAACTGCCTGAAAAATCAGAAATTTCCCTCAAATTTACTGTCCAGTGAAGATATATGACATGACACTTACTGATAAACAAAATAGCCTAGAAACTAAGCCATTAACTAGACTAACCTATTGACCTTAAAAATGAAATAGCCAGCACTGATTACATTGAGCTAATCAAATTTGTTAAAAAAATAGGAAATTGCTCGAAATTTTGATGTGCAATCGACACCTTAAAACAAGTGGGGGGGGGGGCAGTGCCCAAAACCATTGGTTTGTGGCCAGTTTGTCGTGGTCAGTTGAGTTGGCTCACACCACAGACCCTCGCCTTCTATGCCACTAGTGGTATATTTGAGTTTTATTTTGTCACATTTATTACAAAATAATTAAGAAGCTTAACACAATTTTTTACAGTATCAAAAAAGACATTTACGAGCAAATCATACTTACAGCGTATTATATCACCAGCTAAAGGAACAGCTATGTTGAAAATGTCATTCTCATTGCTGGAATAAAAATTTGGTCTAGGAGCAGCACTGAAAAATTTTAAAATAGGCTAATTAGACAGTTGATGCTAGCACAAAAGTATTTTAAGGTGTAAAAAACACTATTAGGGCTTTGGCAATTTATATTCTGAAATTATTTAAATTTGGCATCTCAAATCTTTGCCTAACAGTAAAATCTGCAATTGGTTTACAAATTATTGCCTAGTAAAAACCCTGATCAATCAAGTATAGTATATATTAACCCTATTTTACATGGGGTATTGGGCTAATGCATTTGCATAGGGGGAGAGTAAAATTGCCCCGCCATCAAACTCCTAAACCAAAAGTCATGGTAACACCAAATTTGACATGTGGGTTAGTGTTCACCAAAATTGTTTAGAAAAATTGGTTTTGAGTTGATGACGTCATTATTGTGACATCACAGCCACATTTTTGAAAAATAACATCATTTTTGTGATGACATCATTTTTGCACAGCCAAAATGTTTGCACAAGGTTTGCTATTAGATACTGAATCATAAAACGCCTTGAAGTTAAGTTAGTTGAAACGTCACAAAAATGTCTTATGACATCATTTAAGTATTAGCCAAACAATGCTCAAGGTTTTGGAAATTGACTTTAGAAAACCACAAAAATAGAGAAACTTTCTGTTGCCTTAGCAACTTCAAATTTTCAGGAGTTATTAATAATGAATTTTCATTTAAAGTCAAGTTGATGCAATAAAAATATTTTTTTCTGAAGGGATTTATGACAGAAAACCTTGTGGGGGCATAAATGCCTTACCACCCGCATAAAACAGCTTAATACAAACCGTCAATATAAGATCTGAGTTGCTAAGATAAGTATCTACAATGTACGAAGTGAATAAATAAACATCCATATTGGTGTAAAAGGTTTTGATATTTAATAATCTTTCTAACTATAATCCAACTAAAATTAAACTATTGCTCTTGTTTTTGTCAAAATAAAAATGGCCTTAGAAATAACTATTAAAAGATATAAACATTTGCTATATTTATATTTCAAATTACCATGTAATTATGACATTTAACAAGAATTCCTCAAACCTTGGGCTGGTAAATTAAGGCTTTATGTCAGATGTCTATTGCCAGATACTTCTCCATCACAAAACAAACTTTTAAATTGCATAAAAGATAACAAAGTCTCGGTAACTGACAATCTGACACACTTTAACTCTTATAAAAACAGACATGAAATGAAGAGAAAAATATCACACCTACCTGCTAACAGGATCTTCTATTTTCATGCCACCAACACATAAGCCTGTAGGACCTTTTAGCAATTTGAGTAATAAAGGATAAATCCAATCACACATTCCAAACTCATTTGCATCCATGTTGCTGGTTTTAGTGTTATGTTACCCTATTAGAATGATTAATGTTACCGTCGAGTAGCCACTTTGCAAACACTCCGAAAATCATCGCGCACTGTTTTTCCAAACACCCTACACTGGTATTTTCTCACTATATACAGATTAATCAATCTAGGGTTTTGAACTTGGTATCTCAAACTTCGACATATCTTGTAGGGTTGCTAGCAATCCCTCACAAAGTGACTCTAAATTACTTAATTACGGTATTTAAGTGTTTGCAAAAACAGTCCATTTTCGGCATGTTTGCAAAGTGAGTACTGACTGTTCATATTCTGTCTTTAATCACCAAGTCACATGGCTAAAAAACAGCAAAACGACCTTGTGATTTTTGATTCGAAACTCAAGCCGCCACCTATCAAGTAAACTCGATCTTCAAGTCAGGCTTCACACTGTTCCTTCTTATTGCAGAGCCTTGAATGTCAAGCAAGGAAGCTGTGAACAATGATTCTTTTAGGTTTTGGCCTTATAGTGCATTCAAAAAATTGGTGATTTTGATATAACAAACAATGGATATTGGAAAATTCAAAAATGTGTCAGCATGTAAATCAGTAAGTTTATTGTTCGCCAAATACACCAAGAAAAAGAGAAAATGCAAACACAACATCAATTAAAAAAATTAATCTTAATGATGTTACTATATCAATAACCATAGGTGGGCACAAGTCCGTTAATCGTTAATCCGTTAATAACGAAGCTAACTTTTTCATTAACTCGTTAATCCGTTAAAAAGTTTTTTCATGTTAACGGACTAAATTAACTTCCGTTAAGTTCTGTTAACGGACTAAACTAACTTCCGTTAAGTTCTGTTAACATCCGTTAAGGTTTTTATTGTTAATATCTTGCAGCTTCGTTGTGCATTTGAACTTGTTTTTATCTTGAAATTAGATTACACTGTAAAATGTGACTTTCAAAACACAAAAAGACCACCATAGCAATAAATATTTCCTTACAATCAGCTTAACAGCGTCAATACGTGTTCTAGAAGTGAGTAAATAAAACGAAATGTAAGTTGCACGCAATATGTTAACGGATTAACGGACTTTATTAACTTCCGTTAATTAAAGCTGAAAATAACGGATTAACGTTAACGGAGGTGTGAAGTTTGTTAACGGACTAGTGGTTAACGAAGCTAACGTTTTGCGTTAACTTGCCCACCTATGTCAATAACAGTAACTTTCAAACTACATTCAGAAAACTATAATTCTATGGAGCATTGGCTAGGAAACACCAAAAAAACTGGAAAGTCTACAAGTCAAGGAGCTTCCTAGATTGCTCACCCTAGGAAAAAACAAGCGCAATGAATTGATTTGATGATGGGCTGTGCACTGTGAACCAATAATCTTCAACTTGCAAGAAAAGCAAACAACAATATTAGCTGAAAAAGTAAACTACACGCATCAAGTGTCCAATAAAATTGAAAAATTAAAAGCCTCTAATTCAAATAGGTAAATCAGCACTTACTGTGTTTATTCGAGTACCATATTTTCCGGCTAATAAGCCGATTTTCTGGACCTAAGTTTTCAACCAAATTTTCTGGGGTCAGCTTATTTGGCGAATACACCTTGAACCAGACAATACTGGAGATCAAAATGTCACTGCGCGTCAATTCACAGCTTTTTCCACTATTTTTCACTTTGTCCCACCTATTTACACTTTGCACTACCATATTTTGCCCTCTGCACAATCGGTATCATATTTGCATGGGCGATTAAAACGGATAAACTTTGCGTCATAGGTGGGCAAGTTAATGAAAAACGTTAGCTTCGTTAACCTCTAGTCCGTTAACAAACTTCACACCTCCGTTAACGTTAATCCGTTATTTTCAGCTTTAATTAACGGAACTTAATAAAGTCCGTTAATTTGTTAACATTTTGCGTGTAATTTACATTTCTTGTTATTCACTCGCTTCTAGAACACATACTGACGCTGTTGAGCTGATTGTAAGGAAAAATTTATTGCTATGGTGGTCTTTTAGTGTTTTGGAAGTTACATTTTACAGTGTAATCTAATTTCAAGATAAAAATAAGTTCAAATGCACTAACGAAGCTGCGATCGGAAAATCCTTGGAAATGGTGAACAGCGATAATTAATAGACCTATGAGGCTAGCTTATTATTTGCCTCAAAAAAGAGCTCCTTTCTTCCATAAAACTCGTGCTAATACACAAGTGTTACCAGTGCAAACTGGTTTGCACCGGTACAATAAATAAATGGTGTGCAAGATATTAACGATAAAAACCTTAACGGAAGTTAACAAAACTTAACGAAAGTTAATTTAGTGCGTTAACATGAAAAAACTTTTCAATGGATTAAAGAGTTAATGAAAAAGTTAGCTTCGTTATTAACGAATTAACGGACTTGTGCACACCTATGCTTTGCGTTTTCTGCTTCAAATTGCCACAAAACATCGTAATGCCGGGTGCTGGATTAATCTGGCGCTGCACCGCACTGATCGAATTTTTTGCCTCGGCTTATTGGGCGGTAATATGGTAAAACCATCATTTTGAGAGCAAAAAGTTGGTCTCGGCTTATTAGCTGGAAAATACAGTATAAGTCGTGTTTTTTTGTTCCAAAATATCGCCCCAAAAGTCAGGTGTGACTTGAATCCGAATAAATGAAGTGCATTGCATGTGATACAAAATTTTATAAGATATTTCCCCTGCTATCGCTTTCTACGCTATCGCCTTTCTCATGATCAATTGCATTAGCTGTCGCCTTCCACACAAGACACGTTACACTTTCTACGCTTTCTCCTTTCTCACGATCACTACTGTTAGTTGTAGCCTTTCATGCGAGTCACATTACGGTTTTTACACTATTGCCTTTCTCACAATCTATAAAGTTAGTTATCGCCTTCCATGCGTTACACTTTTTACGCTGTTGCCTTTCCCATGATTAAGGCAAGTTTTTATTGATCTAAAAACAAAAAATTTGACCTAAAAATGCAAAAAAAATTGACTTTATTGACCTAAAAAATTTAGACTGAATAAACAATATTTTTTGAGATTTTATACTACAGCAAATATTTAACAAACGAACCAAGCAAATACTAAAGCAAATATTTAACAAACAAAAACACACAATTTCTCAACGAAACTTGCTACACAAGGCTATTGCTATCACAAAACAAGTCAAGTCTTGGGACATAATTAACTCTGTAAGCTAGTAATCACCAGATGGATGCATTAAAGTGTAAAATCATGTAATGTCGCACATTTTTGGCCTTAAAATTTCTGTCCTAGACCAACAGTTTTTTCAACGTGGAAAAGCTTCTTTCAACAGAAGCAGATGTGGGCTGTGAATTTTGAAGCACGTGACACACAGCCTTTCCATATTTATCATTTCAGAAATGTCATTGTTTTGCATTCTTTTTCTAATGTATTGGTTGATGTTACAAGTGTCTTCACCAAAATCAAGTTCTAAGATTGCTTGCACTGCTTCTTTAATGGTATACTTCGCACTTTCCATCTTTTCTATCAGCTAAACTAGGCATTCATATTGGTCTTTCATTTTGAGCAGTTGACCAGCTAAACCACTTTTTTGCAAGCTAACCTTTGCTTGAGTTACCAAAATCCGAGAACCTACAAAACTTTCCACAAGTGCTTTCACTTCAGGCAAATTTTTTGTGTAATACAAGGCAGCATTTAACCAGCTTCCCCATCTTGTAGAAACAGGCTGAGGTGGGTAACCAATAAGCAGAAAATTTTGCCTGTCTGGTTTAATGTTTAATTGTTACTACTTTGATTTTTGCAATTGGCTGATCCACACCTTCAAAGTGAGATTTGATTTTCATAGCACAATTGTGCAATAAATGTGCTACACATGTCACGTGAAACAGCTTGGGACAGAGATTCTAGTGTTATACCAGCAGCAATCAGATATTTCACGGCATCAGACAGTAACAGGCAGAAGAAGCTTCTGTTGATTCCAAGATTTCTAACAGCATCGTCAACTGCTTGAGCAATGATGTTGCTATTAGGAGCACATTTTATAGGTTCACAGTCATACAAGTAACTGACGTGTGGTGTTTCAAAACTTCCACTAGAATATTCAAGTATTGGGTGCCAGACACAGTGCTCTCATCAACAATAAGAAAAATTTGTTTGTCATGAACAGCATTTCGTATTTGGTTTAATACATCTTCACTTAATTGCAGTGCTGTTTGTCTGCAAGTAGTTTCAGATGGCAATCTGTGACCAATGTCACGAAAGAGGTTTTTAATATGCATATTGTTAAGCTTTTACAAAGGAATATCAGCAGACAAAAATGCCTCGGTTACCTTTTCAACAAAATCAGTGTCATCACTCCTTAAAACGTTTTCGAAGTCTGGGGGATAAGATCTCAAGTTCAAGTTATTTATTTTGTCGCAATCAAAATAATAAACGTAAGATACTAAATTTAGGGAAAAAAGTCAGTGTGCAATTGCTGCAACAGGGTGGCTGCAAAGGGACCGTAAGGTCTTCAAGTTGACCAGCAGCCACCCTATTGTCACGTTAGTGACATAAGCAATTCAATAGCAACTGAACATAGTCTTGATACATTAACTGCAAACAAAATAACAAAACAAACAAACAACCAGAAAACCGAGATCTTCAGATCTGCTGCCTAATGCTTTTTGATGTTTCAACGTATTTTGATGAGAATCAACAAGAAAGCGTTTGTTGCAAGAAACTGCACAGTTACACAAATTGCAATTTAATTCATTGTTAATACTTTGCATTAATTTGTAAGGGAATTCTCTAACTATGGATTGAATTATATATGCATAGGTAGTTTTAACTTTCGGCATTATTTAAGAATCTAAATCACTATCTAAAGGCAAATTTAAATACTTTATTAATTGAAATACCTAGGTAAAAAAATTTTAATAAAAAAACTTGCGGAACAGTTTGTTTCACCAATCATCAGGGGCATCTACGTGTTTCAATTTTAAATCAGCTCTAACATATTATCAAGCACTTCTTGGAATACTGCCACCACAAATTTTTTTAATGTGTTACTTCACCGATTTGACAGTTGAATTCACAGTATACTATTGCCTGTTTGACTACATTTGCCCAAAAACCTGAAAAGGAGCTGTTTTCCTCTTCCTAAAAAATCAAAGCTAAAAAATGCTTTGTTTATTTAGTTCCGTTTGATAAGTAAACTACGTCAATTTGGAATAAAGGTGCCTCCTGCGTTTTGCGCTGTGAAAGCCAAAGCTACCAAAAACTGGCAGTCCCAGCATTTAATTACCCTCAAAGTTTTTGTAAGGGAGACCTTACGCAAACGTATAGCCTTAGTTAGCTTGCAGACTGCACTTGCTCAAATAAACTATGATTGGAACGACAGATGCTTGTGTTGCGTGTTCCTTTATTTTTACTCGGCCATTTTCCAACTAACGAGTGCGAAATTTCAAACTTTTGCTTATAACTACAGAACCGTTTGGTCTAGCTACAAGAAATTTGGACAGCAGTTTGAGATTAATGAGTTATATGTTTGTACCAAATTTCGAGGCAATAGATCACGTGACTTTGGTTTTAGAACTGGAAAACCTCCCCGCAAGTTTGGCATAAAAAGCGATCTCAGTCAAAAACGGCCTAAGTACGGCAAAAAATATTTTCTATGGTTGTATGTCTTAAGTTACCCTTTCATCCCAACCAACCCACTTTTGGCCGCAATGAAGTTTTTTTTTTTCCTTTTTTTTCTTCCTAAATTTTGTATGCTCTTTTTCTCCTAAACCACAAAACATCGAAGTATAATTTTTGTGTAAAGTTGTTGAGCTGCAAACGCAATTTTTTCTCCCGAAATTTTTTGGGGCAACTTCCTCAGGAATCCCCCCAAAAAATCAATTTTTTTAACGGCTCAAGCTAGAGTGCTAGTTGTTTTTGATATCAGCAGATATTTAACAGACAAATATTTTGATATAGTTTGGGGGTGCCACCCCCCCGGGGACCCACCCAAATTTCAATGTTTTGAATGGCTCAACTTAGGGTGCCAGTTTTGGTTTGATATCAGCAGATATTTAACAGACAAATATTTTGACATAGTTTGGGGGTGCCACCCCCCCGAAGACCCCCCAAAAAATTAATTTTTTGAACGGCTCAATTTACAGTGCCAGTTTCTTTCGATACTGGGGACCCTCAAAAATCAATTTTTTCTTCGACTCAACTTTGGGTGCCAGTTTGTTTTGATATCAACAGATATTTAACAGACAAATATTTTGGCATAGTTTGGGGGGTGCCACCCCCCTACCTTGGGGACTCCCCCAAATGGACCCCCAAAATCAATTTTTTGAATGGCTCAACTTATCATGCCAGTGTTTTATGATATCAGGAGATATTTAACTGACAAATATTTTGACTCTACTTTTCAGCAGGTCCCATAATCAGATGTTTTTGAATAATAATTGCTGATTTAACAATAGACAAAAAGTACATTTGAGAGTCACAGCATTAGCTAAGCATTGGTCGTTCACGGGGTTTGCTGGCAAACTCCCATCTAGTTCACTTCTTTATTTACTATATAGCAGACTAAATAATAAAATGTTAGTCCAAACTAGCAATGTAGATGACTCTTTGTTTCTGAACTAACAACCTAGATGCCTGTCTGCGCTACACTGCAATCATTTTTTGCAAAAGACTTTAACAATATTGTTCCTGCTAAACTAGCCACAAGATGCACAAAGCACAAGCAACTATTCAATTGCAACATACTCGCATGTTTTATTATCCAATTTTAACTATTGCATCACAATAGTTAAAATTGGATAAATTTTAAATTGTCGCTTCTTCGCACCAATACTAAAGGGAAATTTTAAATAATGGTGATGATAATGATACCGGTAACTATACAAAATTGACTTTATTGACCTTTCAAATTAAAAGCATGAAACTTACTCCTAGTATCCAGAGCTCTTGCAAAAAAGCACGTCATTCAAGCTTACTACCAAAAAATTGACTTTATTTAAAAAACTTGACTTACTCATGATCCATCATGTTAGTTATTGCCTCTATGTGCTATGCTTTCTACACTATTGTGTTAGTTATTACCTTCCATGCAACTATTGCAACGCTTTCTCCCATAGGTGGGCAAGTTAATGCAAAACGTTAGCTTCGTTAACCACTAGTCCGCTAACCAACTTCACACCTCCGTTAACGTTAATCCGTTATTTTTAGCTTTAATTAACGGAAGTTAATAAAGTCCGCTAATCCGTTAACATTTTGGGTGTAATTTACATTTCTTTTTATTCACTCACTTCTATAACACGTATTGACGCTGTTGAGCTGATTGTAAGGAAATATTTATTGCTATGGTGGTCTTTTTGTGTTTTGGAAGTTACATTTTACAGTCTAATCTAATTTCAAGATAAAAATAAGTTCAAATGCACTAACGAAACTGCGATCGGAAAATCTTTGGAAATTGTGAACAGCGATAATTAGTAGACCTATGACGCTGCAGGTTATTATTTGCTACAAAAAAGAGCTTGTTTCTTCTCTTTCTTCTATAAAACTCGTGCTAATACGAAACAGGTGTTATCAACGCAAACTGGTTTGTACCGGTCTGATGAAAGAATGGTGCAAGATATTAACGATAAAACCTTAACGGAAGTTAACAGAACTTAACGGAAGTTAATTTAGTCCGTTAACATGAAAAAAGTTTTCAACGGATTAACGAGTTCAAGAAAAAGTTAGCTTCATTATTAACGGATTAACGGACTTGTGCCCATCTATGCTTTCTCCGCTAATGCTTTTCTCAGGATGGATTACGTTAGATACTGCCTATTATGGGAGCTTTGAGAACATTGACATTAGTGATGACTTCAGACTTTGATGGTTTTCAATTTTTTTTTTTTGTGATTGCAATGAATAAATGTATTCAAATAAAGTGTGTTCAAATACAATATTCAAATAGCACTTATTCTACGTACATCTGCCCTTATACACTCATTATACAATAATATGCAATCATAACAAGCATACACTGTCTTCTTTCTTATTCAAATAGTGCAAGTTCACAAATCATGATTTTAACAATTGCTTAAATAAAATCTAAAACAGCTGAGCAAAAAGAAAATAATACTTATGTTATTTGTGATATGAAACAGTTTCAACATGAGCGATTTTTAGGAGATATTAATAAACTTAAACAAAATTCCAATAGGCTAAGAAAATTTGATTGAAAATCAGTACCAGCAAAGTCCACAGCATAACTATTTTGTTAAGTCATAGAGCTCAGTCAATTTCTTGACCAAACTACCACCAAGCAAAACAATCATGCAATGAAAAAAAAAGAAATATTCTCCGTGGTTAAAAGAATTTTGAGAGCATAATAAACTTCTCAGCAATGCTAAAGATAGTGCTATTTCAGTCAATGCAGGCAGGATAGCGCTATTGTAATTCTGACGGCTAAACAGTGATCCTCGGTTTGCAGTGAATTTTGGTAGAGTCTAGCCTTCTATTTGGTTTGTTCTTCGATTTTAACACTTGTGACTGAACAGATCACTGCCTCCCAGGTCTTTTCGATGGAGTTGATGTTTGCGATCCTCAATTTTGTGGCTGATCCCATCTATTCTTGATGAATTTCTAGACCTATCCACTAAACTTATAAACAGTATCAATTTTAATGTGCATGAGAAATCTGACATTTAAAAGATTTTTTGACTTAAAAATGCTGATAAAATTCAGTTTAATGATGACTTAGACTATTATAGTACACAAATTATAATGGAAATTACTTGGTGCACATTTCATGCACCAAGATTATATCAGTAGACTATCATACCGGTATGTATCTTGTATTATACAAATATACATTGTACAAAACCGTAACGCTAATCCTAACAGTAACTCAAACTCCATCCTTAACACGCTAACCAACTACTGCTAAACCTATAACTTCAATAATCATTCACTCAGTCATTTAAATCAAGGAAGAGGCTAGTGCAGTGAGTGTACTGTTAGGTTTTTGGCAACTCCCATAACTGATAAAGAAAATAAAAAGCAAAGAGTAAGCTTGGTCATTTGCTAATTACTCTTTTTTATGTTTTAAAGGAAGGGCTATTTTGCCTCTAGTGGACAAAATAGTATTTTGCCTCTGTTAGGATTAGGGCTATTTTGGCACTGGAGGTAAAATAGCATTCCAGTATTTTTAATAGCATGTTGTTAGTGTTTTTTAAGTTATCATTTGCGTTTGGGTTAGATTTTAAGTTTGCGTTAGGTTAGCATTAGGGATAAACCTATGGTTAGGATTAGGGTTGGGGTTAGGGCTGGGATAGTGATTTTCTTATGGAAGGCTTTATTTCACCGGAAATTTTTATCTACTTTTTTATTAATTCTGATTCAAATCAAACCTAAACTTAAACGCTTACTCTAAAACTATTCCCAAATCGAACCCTAACCCTAACCCCAACCTAAACCCAAATCTTAACCCCTAAAAAAGCAAACGAAAAAAGCGCAGATGAATATTTCTCATTTTCGTTTTATTCTCTTTAACTTGAAAATTTTCGGTGAAATAGTCACTACCTTTTCTTATTCTTATGTAACAGCAGCCTCTGCCTTATATCAAAATTGGGTGTTATTAAGTATAAGTCGTATGCTTTTTTTCGTAAGCTCTGCGACCTGCGAATCAGGTGAGACCATGAGCGCGCATGCTCTCACCTCTCATTTCTCAACTCATTAGGGTTAGGTTTTGGGGAATAGCCTTAAGGTTAGAGGAATAGCTTAGATAGGAGAGAAAGTGCGTGCACTCGTACACAAGCACCATAGCTTTGGAAACAAAGTCGATGGCTTAGACTTAACGACACCATAAAAATTTCTTGTTTAAAAGGAAATGGCATGCGAAACATGTGAATTATTGAAAATCAAACCAAAGTTTGTTGATCCAGTAGCAAACGCTATTAACAAACCACTTACTATAATTTGAATCACGCTACATCTGACATGCAGTGCTGAATGTTAGGTGCTCACTATGATCTACATTCAGGCCTACTACTTAGGACTCATCTTATTCGCTTACAAAAAAAACTGAAACTACAACTCATGCTCGCATGTTTCTTCGTGTTTACTCGGCCATTTTCAAACTAACGAAGGCGAAGTCTCAAACTTTTGCTTTTATACAACTAGTGAGCAGTTAGGTCTAGCTAAATGAAATTTTGACTGCATTTTGAGATTAACGAGTTGCATGTTTGAGCCAAATTTCGAGGCAAAAAGTCATGCGACTTTGGTTTCAAGACCTGAAAACCGTCCTAAAAGTTTGGCGTAAAAAGTTTTCTCAACTCTCATTAAAGATTGGCTTAAGTCAGTGTGTACAGCAAAAAAATATTTCACACTGTTATATCAGTATATGTCTCAACATACCCTTTTATCCCTAACATTAACAATCCACTTTTTGCTGCAATGAGTTTTTCTTTCCCTTTTTTTGCTTCCTAAATCTTGTGCACTCTTCTCTTAAATCCACAAAACATCAAAATCTAATTTCTATGAAAAGTTGTTCAGCTGCAAAAGCAGTTTTGTCTCTCGAAATATTTTGGGGCCACTCCCCACGAATCCCCCAAAAATCAATTTCTTGAACGACTCAAGCCGGGACGCTAGTTTTTTTTTATATCAGTAGATATTTACGAGACAAATCTTTTGATTTGGGCAAGTTTGGGGGTACTATCCCTCGGAAACCTCCCCATATTGACCCCCAAAAATCAATTTGTTTGAACAGCTTAAGCTGAGGTGCTAGTTTTTTTGATATTAGCAGATATTTAAGAGGCAAATATTTTGACATAGTTTGGGGGTATCACCCCTTGGGAACCTCCCAATGGATCTCCCAAAAATCAATTCTCATTAGGCTTTTTAACATGCGTAGCGGTAAATTGTTCAATGGGCTTGCTCTTTAATCTCAGTAAGCTCCCATCTAGTTTAATTTATTTTATGCCTGTACTATAGTATACAGCTACACGCCTAACCAGGAATGTAACTAGGGGGGAAAAATGAGGAAGCACCCCCTAAATGCCCAGCATGCCCACCCAACTCCCTTTTCCCTTGCGGCAGTTTCAAGATGGTGGCTTTTTCTTGGAAACCAACAAAAAAATTAGGAAATAAGTAGAAAAATTTGACAAGATGACCTTTTTTTTGAGATCAAAATAGAACTTGGAGTAAAGCAGACCAAATTGGCAGGATGACCTTTTTTATTTTGGAGATCAACAGAAAACTGGAAAACTCAGAGAAAAGTTAGGCCAACCCAAAAATTTTGGCCTCCCCAGAAAGATTGTAATTGTAATTACATTTGATTTACCAAGTTGCCTTGGCCAGGGGAAGCGAAGGGACCTTTCGGTCTTCGAGTCAAGCTGCCACCTGCCCACCTGTCTACCACACACGGCGGAGGCTTCACACTGTCCCTTTATTTTTAGAAATCTTGCCCCCATAAAAACAACGTTCTAGTTGCGGTATTCCGCCTAACTATGAAATTGAATGTCAGTCTACTGCACTCATGACTCCGGAGACTAACTCTGAGCAACAGCTGGAACTTCACCTTTGTGATCTTGAATCATCCTGAATCCCTGCTTGAAACAAATGCTGTGTTGTGTGCACCTTTGGCACTGTGCACCCTGCAACAGGCACAACTTAACAATCAATCTCTTTCAAATCAAACAATTCCATTGCGAATATTTTACAGTAGAACTTTAGGCCTACTGTAATATTATAAATGTTTTGTTATAAAGGTCCTCACTCGTATTATTGTATTTATGAAGTCAAAAGAAATTGTGCACATTTCAGTTTCTCAAATTGTGTCATGAAAAAGCTGCAGTAATGATGCTTTGTTTTGAGGTGGTATTTCTCTTGTTACTGCGTTTTTCAAATCAGTTTTTCAGCATAGTTGGTCAATGATCATGTTTGAGATACTGATAATTTATGATAAAGCAGAAGAGTATTTAAAAAGCTGCAGTGCGTAGTTGTATAGCCTTGGCTACTGAAAGTGGGTGAACACTTTTTAGACTGGTGGATGACTGCATGGATGTTAACCATTTTTAAGGAAGTGGCTATTTTGCCTCCAGAGGCAAAATAGTGTTTTCCCTCTCTTAGGGTTAGGGTTAGAGTTAGGGTTGGGATTAAGATTAGAGTTTGGGTTAGGATTAGGGTTAGAGTTTGGGTTTGGGTTAGGTTTAGGGTTATTTTGGCACTTAGGGCAAAATAGCCGTTAGGACTATTTTGCCTCCAAATGGCAAAATAACATGGGGCTATTTTGTCTCTGGAGGCAAAATAGCCACTGCCTTTGGTTAATCGTTTTCAGTTTCTTTCATGGATTGTTTTGTGCATTTTATATGGAATATTATGTTGGAAAAAATAACCTAAATTAATAGCATTCTTGCCAATAATATTACTTGTTTTGAGCCTAAATATTGTGATGATTGCACAGTGAATAGGTACCAGTAGTAGAAGTATAGTAGGCTGAACTGCAAGTGCATGCATGTTACATGATTTGGTGGTTTTGCTTATGATTTTGGCATTTGCCTGAAAGTGAGAGGGATTTTTCAAGATGCTCTACAAAGTAGGTGAAAGTGTGTTGAAAAAATTGCACAGTCACAAAGGATCTTTGAAGAACTTGGTATTTGGATCTAATTATAAAAACCCCAAACAGTTGTTTGCACTTGTGTGTGAAACGTTAAAATATTATGCTGTTATACAAGAAATTTTAAAGAGAACCAAGTTTTTGAAGAATACTAGAGGGTTGAGCAAGCAATTGGTGTCTTTGCTGGTTTATGATTTTCTATTTGGCAAAGGTATTCAATGTGGAGGGAAATTAAAAGACACTGTAATGACACGAAAATCGATGCTTCAGTCTGCTTTAGCAAGAATAAAAATGGAAAGAAAAGTAGCAAAAAATGAAGATTTAGCTGCACCTGGTAGTGCGGTTGATTTTCCAAAATATATGAGAGTCAACACCTTAAAAACTGATCTGAAAGAAGTAATGCAAGCTCTTGAATCAATTGATTTTATTGAAGTGCATAAAAAGGCTTCATTAAAAGATCATGAATATGCAAAAGATGAACATATCAAAAACTTGCTGCTATTTAATGCTAAACTGGATGTTCACAGTGATCCATTGTATTTGAATGGACATATCATTTTTCAAGATAAATCTAGTTGTATCCCCGCTGAAGTTTTATGTCCTTCTCCAAACAGTACAGTTATTGATGCTTGTGCAGCTCCAGGAAATAAAACTTCTCATCTGGCTGCCTTGATGAACAATACTGGAAAAATATTTGCATTTGATTTAAATGCTGACAGAATTAAAGTCATGAAAAAAATGCTACGCAGAGCTGGAGTGACAAACTGTGAAATAAAACATGGTGACTTTTTAAAAGCCTCATCATCAGATCCACAGTTATCAAAAGTGACACATATATTGGTTGATCCTTCTTGCACAGGTTCTGGCATTATTGGTCGCTTGTCACACCTAACCGACAATTCAAAAAGTTGTTCTGAAAGTCGTTTACAATCACTTTCTCGTTTTCAATTATCTGTTCTAAATCATGCTTTAGCTTTTCCCAATGTATGCCGGGTTGTATATTCAACATGTTCAGTAAAAGAAGAGGAAAATGAATTGGTTGTTAAAGAGGCACTGAACCAAAATCCACAATTTTCACTTGACAAATGCATTCCGGAATGGAAAAATCGTGGCAATATTGTGGAGGGGTTAGATCATGACAAATGTTTACGTTGCTGTCCAACCTTGGATTTTTGTGACGGTTTTTTTGTTGCTGTTTTCAAAAGGTCCGAGACTTGCACTGTAGGAATCACCACTGTTAAAAAGAAAGGGCATCGAGTTAAAAAGAGATCTTCATGTGCTAAAAAGTTTAAGAACTAAATGGTTTGTGCTTCTACCCTTACGCATAACTCTTACTTGAATATGGGTTTTCTGCTGTTTTATGCTTGTATAGTAGCAACAGGACAATGAGTTTAACTCAATTACTGCTAAATTAGGGGTTCTTAACCTTTTTTGTCTCGTTTACCCCTTGGCAATTGTCCAAAGAATAATTTACCCCCGTTTTTTGGTGGTCCACAAAAATTTACCCCCGTTTTCAACTTCAACAACCCTTGCAGTGATCTCCAAAAAAAAGTCTTCGGTCCGCAAATCAGCAAATTTTCCCTGATATTAAGGTGATCTCAAAAAAATAAAGGTCTTTGGTCCACAAAGCAGCAAATTTGTGCAGATTTTAAGGTATTCTCCAGAAAAAAAAGTCTTTTATGCACTGTTCTCCAACTTGGCAAAAGACATGTGGGTTTTGGGGCATATCACGATTGAAAATTAAAGTTTGCAAGTCGGTAAATTAACCCACGGTTAATTCTGTGCTAAATTCTTCTGGCAGTACTGTGTAAATTACGTGCTTTGAACTATTGATACCGAACAAGTCTAGTGGTGGTATTTAAATTTTGCAGGAATCTGATCTGTAACCCATTATCAAAACTATTGATACCGAACAAGTCTAGTCAGGGCCTGCAAGAGGGGGGTTCAGGGGGTACATCGTGCCCGGCGGGCCCGGAAGAGTGGAGGTTGTCGCGACAAGTTTTAAACAAAATCTTTTTCTCTGCCTTGCCCTCTATCTGTCCCTGTTATTTGGGCAAAAAATCGGACCTAATTTGAGTGAAGACCTTTTTTTTTTCGCTCTTCACCTAATTTTGGGCAAAAAATCGGACCTAATTTGAGTGAAGACCTTTTTTTTTCGCTCTTCACCTTATCTTGGGCAAAAAATCGGACCAAATTTGAGTGAAGACCTTTTCAAAGTGATATTTGTAGGTTCTTCACTCAATTTTGGGGGCCCGGCGTCTATCTCTGTACCCCCTGGAAAACTTTCTCTATGAGGCCCTGAGTCTAGTGGTGGTATTTAAATTTTGCAGGAATCTGATGTGTAACCCGTTATCAAAACTTGGCAAGCGGTTCGTTCAAGCCAATAGTCGGCAGCGTGGCAGAGAGGATGAAGGCGTCGTTTTTGCGACGACTTTGAGCGCGTGACCTGGCTTCAACCCGCATTTTGGTCATGTTGCGTCCGTAAATAGACACTTAACTTTGCTTAGTGGCTTCTGCCAGCTAGCAAAAAATTCAGTGGGCAAGAACTAGAAGAAATCAACAAGAAACATTGGATCACTGGAAACTCCTAAGCAGGTGCAGATTTCTCCAAACACGAAGCAGGCCTAGTTACCGCAATAAATAGTGTGCAGATCATCAAACCGTTAGCGTCTAACGCGCTCCAAAACGACAAGTTGCTACGTGCATGTACGATTATATTATATTCTTCATTCAAGTCTTCAAAAACGATATTTAATATGACGATTCAAAAAGTTCCTTTATTCGCGATTTTGGCTAACCACTCACTGCAACACTTAGGTTTAGTTGCGACGAAAGTAGGCCAATCCAATTTTTAATTTGTGCAGTCAGTACTTAAATTGCAGGGGGGACGCGTCCCACCATCGAGATTTGAGCGCTGGTTGACAAACAAAGATAAATAAATCCCACAAATTAAGGCCGAATTTAGTCCCAAATTGCGGTGAAGACCTTTTTTTTTTGGTCTTCACTTGATTTCGGGGACGGAAAGACATAATTTCCACTAAAGTATTTTCGCATTTTGAATGCGTTTGGTCAAGGCTGCAAAAGCGTCCCCCCATGCAAAAATTTAGTTTACGTAGTGAGTACAGTATTTGTAAAATCCTGGCATTTCGGGTTGGTTGGCAAATCAAAGGCACTCACATATGATCTCAAAAGGGATTCTCGACAACATACGTGTGAATATGGTCTTGAAAATCGAGATATTCAGTTGTTTACAGTCGTATCTTTGGTCGAAAAAAAGGAAACAGCAGTTGTGCGTAGCGTGTTCTAACTTATTCGCAGCACGGTTGGTGAGCGAATTTCCTAGTCATAGAGAAAATAATTGCGAACTACGTCATATAATGGAGCGTAAAAATTGGACTTAAGGAACAGCTTCACTAACAATAAAAGTTATACAGAACTACCGTATTGGCTCTTATTCTAAGTGAAGGTACAGCAAACAAATTTTAGAATTCCAGGTTTCAATAAACCAATACAGTGAAACAGTACATAGCATAAAATTAATCTACACATACTATACGGTTTAAAAGTGCATTATTACCATCAAATTTCATTTGTATCATAGCGTAACTACATATCATCTATGATCTAAATCAAAAAGAAAACCCAAATCCCATAATAAGTGCAGAGGTTTTCGGCAGTTGTCGACTCTTTCCATAAATCCACAGGTGGGCAAGTTAATGCAAAACGTTAGCTTCGTGAACCACTAGTCCGTTAACAAACTTCGCACCTCCGTTAACGTTAATCCGTTATTTTCAGCTTTAATTAACGGAAGTTAATTAAGTCCGTTAATTCGTTAACATTTTGCGTGTAATTTACATTTCTTTTTATTCACTCGCTTCTAGAACACGTACTGACGCTGTTGAGCTGATTGTAAGGAAAAATTTATTGCTATGGTGGTCTTTTAGTGTTTTGGAAGTTACATTTTACAGTGTAATCTAATTTCAAGATAAAAATAAGTTCAAATGCACTAACGAAGCTGCGATCGGAAAATCCTTGGAAATGGTGAACAGCGATAATTAATAGACCTATGAGGCTGCAGCTTATTATTTGCCTCAAAAAAAGAGCTCCTTTCTTCCATAAAACTCGTGCTAATGCGCAACAAATGTCACAAGTGCAAACTGGTTTGTACCGGCCCGATGTATAAATGGTGTGCAAGATATTAACGATAAAAACCTTAACGGAAGTTACTTTAATCCGTTAAAATGAAAAAACTTTTTAACGGACTTGTGCCCACCTAAGCATAAATCCATTTAAGAGTGACCCTGCGCCACCTGCAGTACGGTACGGCAGGAACCACGCTGTCTTCACAGTATTGCAATCAATTGTATATTCTTTATAAACCGCAAATTCGCAAGGCTTCTTGTATGCAATCTCTTTTACATTAAAGTGCTTAGTCTGGAACAAACAATTGTACTGTTGCACGGACCAGTGACACACCGGTAGGCGGTATGGGTATATACACTATACAGCACACCAGTTCATAAATAAACCGGATCAAGGGAAGCATAAGTATGATTGGAGAAACAAATAAAGCAGTTTTTCATGTTACCAGGTACTCGTAAACTTCACACATCGCCATTGATGCAACAAAACTGTGACAACTTTAAGCTTGCAATGCTGTACTGCAAGGAGATTGGGATTATTCCCTACCAAGCAAATATTAGGCTTTTGACAAGTCCCATTTTTAATCGAAAAAAAAAAAAAATGATACATTTTTCTCAAAAGGTATAAAATTCCGGAAAGTAGGGTCAGTATAATTATGGCATCGTAAGATTATACGATGTCCTAAACGCTTTGTGAAACAGATGGCCTTGGGCAGAGCAATGTAGTGCGAAACCTTCGATAAAAACTCAACGGTAAAAAATTCGATAGCAATGTAAAACAATGACAACAGCAGTGAATATCACGAACAAATTTGATAAACCGCTTTACAATGATCATATCTCTGTTTGGTCAGTTCGAACAAGCAGCAAATTTACAATGGAGGAAGTCAAACATCCACCGGAAAACTTAGAAAATGGTCGACTACTAAGCGGGTGCGAATTCATCCCAAAGATAGTGCCACCGTCGCTTTGCCGTGACAAATATAAACTATGATAAAGAAGCATTAATCAACAAATGTAACTTGGTTACTGTGAAGCATGAAGTAACTAAATTAGTAGAAATTAGCCTACAACTGGCTATTTTTACTAATTTAGAACTGCATCTTAAATCCACTCTCAAGACTCTAGTGGAAACCTAAAACGTCAAAAGTGCAGAGTGTGGTGTGGACTTCGTGGAGCATTCGGTAATTGCATGTCTTCATACCAAGGCTGCGATCTCGATCGACATTTATTCGAGTTCAGTCTATTTTAGTATTTGAGTTCTCTAATTTTTTCGAGTTTAAGTTTGGCAAAAATAGTGTGTAATTACGCTCTTTCTATACATGCTGTTTTTTTACGTCGCCACGGCACAAACAAATGAACACAATCTCAATTTTTACGGCTTGATTAATAAAAAAATATTTCTTCTCGACAATTTTTTTTCAATTTTCTTTTGAATGAATTCGAACAGTTTTATTCAAATTTTAAAAAAATATTTTTTCAAGTTCGAGTTCGGTAAAACGATCAAGTTTTTTCGAGTTGGCAGCCCGCTTTACACCAAGGGATTAATCAAATCAGAAATGCGGTACTTGGGATTAATCAAATCAGAAATGATTAATCAAACCAAGGGATTAATCAAATCAGAAATGCGGTACATGCACGGAGAAATCACTATCGGATTGGTAGTGACTTTTTATATTTTAAATCGTCGCTCAACTTCATCAACTATCATTTCCGCAATAGCTAACGACGAAGTGGCAGCAGGCGAGGGTGCATTGCGGACGTGAAGCATCCTTTTTCCAAGGTTGCCCTGGCCACCGTCGAAAATAAAATCATCAACCAGTTTTCCATCTTCGTCTAGAGCTTGTGCTCTTACGCCGGACGGACCACTAAAATAAATCAATCAGACAGTGAAGGTCGTAGGTTTTGGCCAAAAATTGTAAAATTAAATCTTTCGTTACAGACTACTCGCACTAATATGCCAAAGCGTGTAACGAGTTGGCAGGGCTCATCTCCACGTCATTCCGCCAGCAGACAACACAGCTCCTTTCGAAATTTCGGGTGCGGTAGCGTGCCATTCGCAACACTGTGTCCTATTTGACCGGCCCGAGATTAGAATTTCAGACCTCTCACTCCAGAGACAACCTCGTTACCGGCTTACCACGTAACCAATTGGCCGGTGAAAAACTATCCAGTCACAAATAAGTGCAGATTGCATGTAAACTTGACCGGTATCGAAAACAAGAAATTAGAAATTACTTCCATATACGTGGATGCTACTAAATGAAACTTCTGTCTCCTCCATACCGAACTGATTTGGGTCACATTGTTGATGGAATATATTTGGTATGATGATATTAAACATTTGATATGATGAACGATTGCATTTTGTTATTTTACCATGGCACAATTGCGTTGGACCGGTACATTATTATTATTTTATTACACAATCAAGCAAACCCTTTATTGTCTAGTATCTCATACCCGAGCCAACTTGGCGAGCAAAAGTCGTAACTATAACTTAATTGGTAATTTTCAGATCATTACTTGCTAATTTTTCGAATTAATTTACGTGCTATGTTTTGTTTGTTTGTTATATTGGTGAAGTTAAATATGTTTCACAAAACTCGGCTATGCATTGATGGTCGAACTAGAATTTGAACAACTTGGCACGTAAAAAATCGAATCCACATTTAAGGTTCAAACCTCACCTGGTTACGTCATTTGCAGATAACTCCGGAACAAATTTTTGTAATTTCTTGACCTCAGCACTTCGGTTAACTATTCGATACATTTCATCAAATCCCGCTGATAAATTTCTCCATACCAATTTCTGCATGCCCCTGAACCATAAAGTATTATAAAGTACTAAAATTTCTATCTATTAAATTGTTCCCAGTATTTAAGTAAATATAAATTCTAACTTAGCAACATGAAAACAAAAGCATAAGAACATGTAACAAGCTCTATGGAAACTTGGCTACAGAAACGACTATCTCCGTATGAAAGAGAGTAAACACTTCTCGGAAAAAAAAGTAGGTAATGTGACGAAGAAACACTATGGCAAAATCAAACCGCTATGCAGGATAGCCGACAAAGCCTGACTCTGACAATTTAATACTGTTGTACTGGAAACGGTACATACCGAAACATTATGGATTCCGTAAAATCTCGCAAGTTGAAATCGAAAAATTTGTAACCTTCACGCTTGAAAGCTAAAATAGCATTCGGCCCGAGCCAAACGCTTCCATCCATTCGTGGTGTAAAATGAACGCCAAGAAACGGAAATCTAGGATCCGGCACCTAAAATCAAGTCAAGTCGATTTGTTGATACCGCACGTCAAATAGACGTTTCAGTATTTTTGTGTATCACACGTGAACTTGACCTTCTAATTCAAAGTAAGTTTTTGTCGCTACCAAACATAAACTAAGGGTTATCATCATACGGCATGCATTGTTTTTAACTACCGGCACCTTACTAGCTTCTTTCCACTCGGAAACGTATTTAATTGTTATTTATCGTAGTAGCTGCCGTTGAAAAGTTCTCAGAGCAAGTTTTCGAAAAAAAATACAAAAAGCCTAGTTCTGGTAGGTCACATCTCATAATAATAACCAGATTTTGGCGTGCCGTAACAAAAAAAATAGCTATGCCCATTGCCCAATAAGCTGTTGATGTATAAATTACCTATTCATCCTTCTGTCACTGCATAGCGCAAGACGATAACTAATGGACGATCCGCACACTTTTCATTGCGATAAATACTTCGTGTTTTGGAATTACCTGCTTTGAAGTTTTCAGTGATTTAATGTTCCGTAGTTTTCTCCGAATTTAGTCCACTAAATTTGCTGCTTGTCGACGTCACCAAACAGACAACAATCAACGTAAAGCGTCTTATCTAAGGTCGCAACAAAGTGACCAAGATGCGGGCTGAACCCACAAACGAAATCTTTATCCTCTCCGCCAGGCAGCTAAATCATGAAATGGAAACTATACTAAACCTAATTCAATAAACTTTACGTTTTTATACCCTACTACAAGTAATTTGGATGATGACTGATAAAATACGTAGCTTGAAACTCACTGGATAGATATTCCCTTTGACCAAGTCGTTCTTTTCTGGTTTAAGAATTAAATAATCTCCACGAAACGGTACGATTTTGGGTAAGCTGCTCAAACCACACATGGTAGCTAATCGATCAGAGTAAAGGCCACCGCACGCGATTACATACTTCGAATTAACAATGCTCTGTAAAAATAAAAATCAGTAATTCAGCCAGAATTACTGCACAGATGCATTTACTCACTTCGCTTTTCGAATGAGTTGATACGGGATATGACGGATCTACAAAGATATCGACATTAAGTACGTTGCAAAATACTATAGGATAACTAAGATGAGACTGAAATATCAAATCTTTCCGACTTTCCGTAGAGATGAACTTTATACTTTTCTGTTGCTACCACACTGTTGAAAAAGTGTTGGCGAGGATAATATAAGAAGATCAGCACCAGGAATACAGAAGCGGCAATTTTTGAATCGCTTCCGCTTCCACCACTTGATGGTGTAAATTTTACTCAAAATTTTTTTGATCTTAAAATTTTTCGGAAAAATGTTTTCTAGATAACTCAAGATAAAACAGCGTTGTTATCATTATCTTAAAAACATCATATAGAACCATACTATATAATTGCATTCAGTGGTTTTTCATCGCGAGGATCTACGCATGGGCGTAGTCAGGAATTCGGATTTGGAGTGGCCCTAAAGCGAAAAGTCCAATCACATACTCTTTATGTTTCCGCTGATGCGAATTTCTCTGAACGTTCACTCAGAAGTTAAAAATAATATCTAATAAGCAATAATTAGGGGTCTGGAGCCTGATTTCTAATTACTTATTTCCGTTCCATCTGCACTGATAAGCACAAATCTTTACTTGGGTATAATTAGGTAGCCCTGGAGCGAAGCTTCCACACTTGCAAAACTTTTTTTTTAATTACCTGTTTCTGTATGTGGTTTACTCCAATTTTTTACTAACAACGTGCATTTCTAGGACAGCAAAAAAAGGCATAGCACAAATTATGCGGTTATACACAGTACCATATAAGAATAATTCCAGTACAAACGATATTTATCAATAATTAAGACAAGCATTATAACATCATGTTTAAAAGTCATACAGTATTAAACTTTGTTTGAGACTCGTTATGATGCTCTCCTTTGTTTGCGTTTCAAGAATATATTATCGCAGTAAAGGAAATTAAAATGCTGGAACTGGAAACTTTGTTTATGCAGGTAAAGATACTGCGTTATACGAGTATGGCCCCAGATTATTAAAAAATGGGCAAAGCCCTACTTAAACATCTTTTTAAAGAAAATCCTTAAATTTTGGGACTGAAAAAGAGAATTTTTGAACACTTAAAATTTTAAAAATGAGTTTAGCTACATGGCTATCTTTTGAGTGGATAGCGTGGGGGCTGCTCCGGTTCTAGGTGAACCACGTGTCTTTGCAAATGATGATCGATCTAACATTTACTTTTTGTTGCATATATCACAAAAAATTGCACCACATTTAAGTTTTTGACGTTCGATATGAAGGATAAAGTGGAATTGGCACCCTTTTACCGCTTCCAGCTTCCGCTTCCACATCCTTGATCAGCACTGAGCAGCATGCTCAATTTGCGTTTCTTTAACTAATGTTTTGAGTCTGCATGCGGTTGACAAATAATTGACTCTTTGCTAGTTGCAACAACTCAAGTTAAAAACGACTTTGCCAAACATAAATGCTGACTGTCTGAAAAAATTGATTTAACAGTTACATACTTTACACAAAGCTAAACAACAAGCTAGCAGTGGATTGTGCATTATGTGCAAGCATCCCGTCTTAACATAAATTTTGTCCGAATTATTTTTGTCAATCTTACACATTGGATTCAGCACCAAGAAGGAGAATCGTTGGAAAATAGTCGGACATATAGTTCGACTAAATTACTGACGGAGTAATTGTAATTACATTTTATTCACCATATTGCCTTAATCAAAAGACAGCGAAGGGACCTTTCGGTCTTCGAGTAAAGCTGCCACCTGCCCATCTGTCTACCACACACGGCGAAGGCTTCACACTGTCCCCGTAATTGTTGAACGTCAAGCGGGTAACTGTAAAAACCAATTTTTTTTTAGTCTTTGGTTTGACTCGACCGGAAATCGAACCCCTATCTACCGCTTCAGTAACAGATGCTCTATCCACTCGACTACTGATCGGTTTATTTTTAAATTATTGGTGTTCACTCCACCACTGATCGGAGATCAGTACAGCATAAGCATTTTAGCAAGCTACTTCTACATTAATGGAACTTAAGTAATTATCCTTCGGCGGTTTTTAGCGCTCACCTATTACAGCATTAGCTTCGTCGCTTTGTTTGCCAACTATTGATTTTTTGAAATAAAAAGAAAAGTAAGTACAGGGTATGCAAAAAAATAGCAAATCGATACAAGTCGAAAAACCATTAATTTCAAGCTTATCTCTTACCAGAATTTTCTGTAAATTTGGTTACTTCAAAACCGGTCGTAATGCTTCCTCCATGGTTAAGCAATTCTTTGCCAAATGCCCTTGCAACGACTCCATAGTCTACAATTCCAGTTAAGGGCGAATGAATAGCTTTGAGGCCCTAAATTGATAAAACAATAACAATTGAACTATTCTTTCGAAAAATGATACATCGAAATTTTCGTAGGAGACTTTTTAATCAATCCTCATGACATGGAAATTTAATTTTCAAGTTTATATTTTGGGTTAATTTTACAAAAATGCGCTTCAATTCTGACCACCTCATAATAGCGCAATGGGTTGGAATTGAAAATCAGTCCTCAGCTTGGAGATACCTAAGCAATTAATAAATATACGCGATACAGTACAATACTAGTAATCATGGTATCAAAGGAAATTTTTTCAGGGATACGAAGCTGATACCGTCCCAAAGTTATCGGAGCCTTTTTGTTGTTGTCGAGATTAATTGCTATCCATATCTACGGATGAAGATCTCCGTTTGAAAGCGACGAAATGATGACCTTTAAATGATTTAAATTCAGCTTGGGGGTACGAGGGAGCGCTGTTAACTCCCTCAGCAAGGCCCAGAAGCTTTAGCCATTTCGATGTTTGCCAAGGGCAAAATACAGCATTCGGTTAATATTACAGCATCAAAATTGGCAGGCAGAAAGTTGGGTTTGCTCTGCTCAAGGAATGGGGTTCGATTCTCGGTGCAAGCATATCTTTTGGGGGATTGAGTCAATCGTAGTAAGTTTTATTTTTCGAGGTTGGAAGACAGTTGGAATTACCATATTTTTTCTTAAATACGGGCATCTTCGGAAAAGTCCAACTCAAAAACGGGTGCGAGTGCCTTGCGCCGGGGCCAGACCACTCGAACACCAGAAACAATAGTCCAATTAAATCCACAACTGCTACGCTATTAATCAGAAAAGGCAAAAATGCCAAAAAACTCCTATATGGAGCGCCGGTTGTGTACCCTAATTTGTGCAATGTTTTTTTGTATATTTAATTAAATAATCATTTTAACTAAATGTACAAAACTAAGCATACAAAAAAAACACGTGCAAAAATAAATACGCAAAAATGTTTGAATATTTATTACACCATAATTTGCGCAACGTTTTTTTTGCATATTTAATTAAATAGTCATTTTAATTAAATATACAAAAATATATGCTGCAGAATAAACCGTTGCAAAAATTAATAGACAAAAAATTGTTTCACAAAAATTTTTGACACAAAAATTGTTGTTGCAAAAATAAATCCACAAAAATGTTTGTGGTTTTATTTTTGCAACATCATTTTTTGCAGTACACTTGTTTGTGTCACAAATATTTGAACATTTATTTTTGATAGCAAAGAAACAACACACGCCGAAATAAATGTGCAAAATTTTGTGACTCAAAAAACATTGATGCAAAATTTCTTGTCGCAAAAAAAAATGCGTGCAAAAATAAACCGCCAAAAATATTTGACTATTTAGTTCGTGTCCATAATGATAAAGGGTTGGAATTATGCGGGCGGGAAGGTACGGGTGAATGAACCTTCATTTTCCAGCCCAACAAGAGGTTTCATAAGCGGGCTAGTGCCTTAGTATTGGCTGTCGTACAGCCTGAAGCTTTCGTCTTGAAGTTCCAGTTTTATACCTTGCCGGTACCTTTCCGCCCGCATAATTCCAACCCTATATCCTTATGGACACGAACTAAATAGTCAAATATTTTTGACGATTTATTTTTGCACACGTTTTTTTGGGACAAAAAATTTTGCATCAACAGTTTTGCGTCACAAAATTTTGCACATTTATTTCGGCGAGTGCTGTTTCTTTGCTATCAGAAATAAATGTTTCAATATTTGTGACACAAACAAGTGTAATGCAAAAAATTTTGATGCAAAAATAAAACCACAAAAATTTTTGCAACAACAATTTTTGTGTCAAAAATTTTGGTGCAAAAAATTTTTGTGAAACAATTTTTTGTCTATTTATTTTTGCAACGGTTTATTCTGCGGCATATATTTTTGTATATTTAATTAAAATGACTATTTAATTACATAAGCAAAAATGCGTTGAGCGAATTATGGCGTAATAAATATTCAAACATTTTTGCATATTTATTTTTGTACGTGTTTTTTTGTATACTTATTTTTGTACATTTATTAAATTGACTATTTAATTAAATATACAAAAAAACATTGCACAAATTAGGGTACACAAACCGCGCCCCATACTCCTACCATTGAATACCTGACTATTGCCACCATTCAGGTCTGGTGGGCAGTAGCAGAATGTTCTTTAGTGGATAGAGTGGTCTGCTACAAACAGTAGACACGGTTTCAATTCCCCGTTGAGTCAAACCAAAGACCAGAAAAATTGGTATTCACAGCTTCCCTGCTTGACGTTCAGCAATTAAAGGCACAGTATGAGTGAAGTCACCACCGTGTGTGGTAGACAGGTGGTAGCTTGACTCGAAGACTGAAAAGTTCCTTCGCTGTCTCCTGGCCATGACAACTAGGTAAATAAAATATAATTACAATTAGGTTTGATAGACAACCGGTATAAGGCTATTTTGACGCTTGTTGAATAGTAAATACTTCATAAAAAGTTTTACAGAACATGTAACCTGCGAACTATTAAGATATTCCGGGCCCTCTTAGGCCCAGGTCTGGGTACAATGTATCCCCTGAAACCCCTCTCGTATCAACATTAATCAGCGCTTCTTTTTGTGTTGCAAGTTGCATACTTCTCGTAATATTACTGATAATTTTTAATTTCGTAGGAGATTAATTACAACACCATGTAGAAAGCTCTACAACAAAATTAAAGGCAGTCCCATAGTGTGCCAATGAATTGCAATCAGAAAGATACCTACTTCAGCGCCCATCTTATGATGTCACTCAATCGTAACATCTATGATAGTACGTCCTAAAAAGTCCACTAGCATTAAAAATACCTATGATTGAAAAAACAACAAACCTTACCCTGCAGTGTGGCTCGATGCTTTGAATATCTTTTGAATTGACTAAAGAAACTACACAACCATTTTCCAATGCTCTCTTGTAGAGATTGTCCAATCTTTCCACTTCATCTTTTTCCACAGCCACAATCAACTAAAAACATAAATTAAAATCAAAAGAGCGTTACTTCCAAGTTATATTTAAGAAATATACACTACCCTACAAATTCCAGCGATTTATCTTATTTCAATGAGATGATACCTATCCAGCTGGCATTGGAAATAGAATAATAAAGCCAATAGAGCATGAAGCAAAGCGTTCAATTTCATTCTGATTAATCTGCTCCTTTTAATTTATGAAGATACATTTCCACCATTAATATACAGTACATTACTATATTTTGATTAAAAACAGTAAAGCACTACTTTTGTTTTGGGTGTAACAAATTTTTTGTATTTGGGTGTAATAAACAGTAAAATCAAAAACATAAGACCAGGTAATGATGAATAGTAACATTGCACCCAGGTCTATTGTGAAGCCAAATGATGGATTTTTGGCCAGATGCAAAAACATTGCAGTGATACCACAGTAGTTCCAAATATGGTACAGTAACGTTTGAATTCGAAAGCAATTTCACATATTTGTCCATTGTTGGTATATTAAGCTATAAGTTAAATGGATCCAAATCAACTCAAATGATTCACTACAAAACTAAGTTGTCATTCAAAGAGATTCCTAAAATGCATATTTTCTTATGACCACAAAAATTGAATATCAAAAGACTAAGCTACAGATAAGCGCCTTTCTTGGTAGACGGAATTAGGCATACATGGGTATTTGGCTAGTGTTCAACGTTATCTGATCTAGTGTTTGTCAATAATGACAATATAATTTCAGCGTCAAAAAGAATGTACGTTAACAAGCTAATGTGCTCGTCACTTGTACAACGCAAGCATCTCAGAACCGGAGTGTGACTGTTCCAAATTTCAGTGCAGACAGTTAAGCAAACTGCCATACATTTAACAGCCATTGAACAGTCACCCTGCAGTTCCAATGCTCGCACTGTGCAAATGACAAATAACTGAGCTTGTTGACCAACATTCTTCTTGACGCATAATTGCTATGCATCTACAGTCCCAGTCGGTTAAAGCTTGCAGATGTCAGTCAAAATGACGTGGTGGCAGTGCACAGTTTAACATTTCTATATGTTAGCATTCTCCTATCAACACAGAGCTACAGTGGCAGAGTGGTCAATTGCCTGTCCTGCGTTGGAAGAACTGCCGCAACTTCGAAACCAGTGTATCTCTAATGTTGCTGCGGGCATGGGTTCGAATCCCATTCGTAGTCATTTTTTCTGACAGCCAGAGGCTGATCCACATTGAGACTTTATGTCTTCTATTTTCTAGTTTATATAATTTCAGAGGAGTGACTATTTCACGGAAAATTTGAAGTGAAAGAGAGAAAAACAAAATGAGGATTTTTCATCCATGTATTTTTTTGTTTGCTTTTTTAAGGATTAAGATTTGGGCTAGATTTGGGCATAATTTTAGACTAAGAATTTGAGTTTGGGTTAGACTTGGATCAGAATTAATGAAAAAGTAGACAGAAATTTCTGGTTAAATAAAGAGTTACATACTTTTCCAACTTGCTTATATGGAACATTATGTGCATCACAGTACTGATAAAGCATTTTTAATCCTTTAACACAGAGCTTGGCTTTCAATGATCCTGGTGTGTAATATATGCCAGCATGCATGACCCCACTATTGTGACCAGTTTGATGAGAAGCTGAAAATACAAAATTAAAAACTATAAAAAAATTAATAACCAATTAAAGTAAATTAAAAACCAAAAGTTAGAACATGATTCTGAATCTTAAAATTTCATATTTTTATTTGTGTAAGCATTCGTACAATGCATGCATCTTATGAAATTAGCAATATGTTTTCTCATTAATGAATAAAAGGTTAATATGCAATTGTTGATTAAATATCACTGACCATAGTTTTATTAATATGCATTTTACTGGGGAGATTACAACATACACGATATGCATTGTCGTAGGTTTTCAAGAATTTGCATGAAAAAACAAGAGTTTGGGTTTTACTACAATTAAAGACTTAATATTATGCATTGCAGCTTATTTGACATTTGTGTCAATTGTACCTATCATGATACATTAAGTTCAATACTAACAGGGTGTTTAAAGTTTTAATCAATAACAGTTTTTGTCATCTAGAGATTTACAATAGGAAACCCTACATTAACAATAAGGGGATTAACAATGTCTAAATTGCATACTGATGAGTGGTAGTGTGGACATTGCAACTAGAGCATCTGCTGCTGAAATGGTAGGCTCTCGTTTGATTCCTGGTCAGTTCAAACCAACTTCCTTCGAAAACATTAAAAGGAACTGTAAAGCTTCTACCATGTTTGGTAGACAAGGGGTAGCTTGCCTAAAAAACCGAAAGGTTCCTTTGCTGTCTCCTGGCAATGACAACATCAGGCATGGTCAATAAAGATGTAATTATAATTTGTTGTATCACATTCTCTATGTAATTATATTACCACTTTACATGCTAAAAACCCCGCACCACTGTAGTTCATACCCAAGTGCTTTTCTTTTTCAACAACATTTAGTGACAATGCAGGATGACGTAATTTAAGCTCACGAGCTGTAGCCAAGCCTACAATTCCTCCTCCCACAATGGTGACATCACAATCTTGCTGGGAAGCAAAGTTTCTGCAAAATGATACAAGCTCATTTTCATAGGGTAAGAATCTAGAATTTAATTCCTCTCGCATACAACCCTAAATCTATGTATAGCTTCAACAAACTGCTGAAAAGCATGTTATAGGAAAAATATTAATATTGTGATAAGTCATCAAACTTGTGGGACACCTTTCAAATTGGTATACAATTAACAATGTAAACGTCTGCTATTAATATGTAGTGTGATTAATTAACCAATTAATTGCTGTACCTGTATAATAACTTTGCTATCTTGCTAATCGCTGATATAGTGTTGCTTAATGCTCTTTTCAGCTAAACACTAAGGTAGCCAGACTCAGTGATTTCAAAGAATTTTATTGCTACCCAGGGTCAAACTAATTAAAATCATTACAGATGTTCTGATAAAGACAATTTAGAATGCATACTTTGGATGAAGACAAAGAAACAATGCTTTCTAAATTATGTGAGGACTTTAAGAATTAAGTAAAACATCAAGTCCTTCAGCACAGGATGCAATATTTTTTGTTAGAATAGCATTAAAAACCATAAAGCAAAAGTAATGGCAAATGATAAACACTTTCAAAAGCAAAAAATGCAAAATCTAGGACAAGCATCAATGAGGCTTTATCTTGTACATGAACAATTGGCAATGATAAAATTGAAAAACAAGTTTATTTAAAGAATTTTAGTTTTGGAAAGAGACTGTTTTACCAGAAATCTTTATCTAGTTTTATATTAATTCTGACCCAAATCTAACCCAAACTCAAATCTTCGCTCGAAAACTTAACCCAAACCCTAACTCAAACCCTGATCTCAACCCTTCAAAAAAGAAATGAAAAAAGCACAGACAATGAGATAAATATTTCTCATTTGTGTTTCTCTCTTTAATTAAAAAAAAATTGGGTAATTAGTTACTGGTACTCCCATTAGTCTAATAAGCAAATTCATTGCTTTTGTGCTTTCGCTCACAAGTAGGGTTTCCTGCTGGGACAGCGTGATAGGAAATTTGGGTTTTTTTGATTTTTGTTTTCCTGGTAACTTGAATTGAATCCTGGAAAATTTTCAAACACTTTGATAGCCAATTGTGCAGGTTTTGCAAGGGTTTGGGGGATTTCTATTTTACAGTTTCAGCATCAAATGGATAGCTAGATGATATTCTGTAAGAACCTGAAATTTTAAACAGATAAGAAAAGTAATTGGTACGACCAAACATGGGAATCAAGCCAAGTAACAATCTGCACCAACGACCAAGGCACTCTGTGTTTAGAGTAGACCGTTGGCTGGTAACAACAGTAGGTTGCTATGCAATGCTATAGGTTTGCAGTTGATGCATGACAGAACAAACAGGACATTTTTTGGAGTCGGGTTAAAAAAAAACAACTGCTTATTATAGTACAAGCCCAGCTTAATCAACTACTGTATATATCTGCTCAGTCGTTAGTGATTTCAGTTTCCATAATGTGACTATAAGTTAATGAACAGAATTGTAAAAAAGAGAGTAACTTTTATTGCACTGGAAAGGTAACATCATCGCATAGCCAAAAGGCTATCAAGGACAAACATGGTTCAAACGAGTGTAAGTGAGTATAGATTGCCTTCCTGTAATTGCCCTTTCCAAGCAAAAACACCCATAATTCACAACATTATTCAAAAGCATGAGCAAAATGCACATAAAACAAACTGAAAGAACATCAAACCTTGTCATTTGCCATGCAAACTGGAAAATGAAAAGATTTGAAATCGAATACGCAGATTCCAAACATAAACAGTCGTTTACAATATTCAACAAATTGAAAAATGTTTCAAAAATGTTTGTTACATTAATCTTTCCCACAAAATTTTCAAAAATCTTCCCATTTACTGGAAGATGAAAATCATGGAAAATGGGAAATCATACTCTTTAGTACTTTTGCACTATTTTTTGTGAATTAAACTGCCTAAGAATTCACAACTGCTCTTTGGTATATGCTTTGGGCAAGTCAAGATTTCCTTGAGCAAGCAAACATTTGATGCCATGTGTTTCATTCTTAAGAGGCTCAGATTTGCTTTGTTGAAAGCAACATTGATTGCACTCAGAGGCTATACTGTACAGTACCTTCAAAAAATAAACACACCTCACCTATATCAAAGGAGGCATTAAGCTTGATGTTAAACATGGTACAGTGTGTTTGATTGAAACTCATATCTTACAGGGATTGTTTTCATTAGTGTCTTTGTGTATAACTAAATTTTTTGTTATATATAAACAATACAAGTTCACCTTTAGGCTCACAAGTATTATATTTTGTTTGTTTTAGTCTTTGTTATAGGCATCAGGGGTTGAAATTAACTTTTTCAACAACTTGCCTATTGAGCAAATTATAACAAATGTTTACTTGCCCCAGGGAAATCTCAACTTGCCCGATACAAAGTAGCACAGTGCATTTTGATGTTGTTTAATTTTGAAAAAAGTCCTTGATTACTACGGAATTAGCACGATATTGTATTTCTAGAAAATCCAGTTCTTATGAGCGATTTTTAAATCACAGTCACAAAATAGATACTTTTTTTGGGGGGGACGGCAATTGCATTGAGCGCTTTTTTCCAAAAATATCACATCAAAATATGCAAAAGAATCAATATCATTATTGCATCAGACAGGGTTCCCACGCATTTGTCAACAAAAAATTCCCTACTTTTTCCATACCTAAATTTGCTCAAAACAAACTAAGCTCTAGTCATCTGAAATACAGAAAACTGCAGTTATTTTAACACAATCCAAAAACTGACTCAACAGAACTCAATCGTTACGTGGATCAAGACGAATAAATAGCCTCTAGTAACGGACATTACTTAATTGCTACGTGATTGTTTATGGTGTTTAGATTGATACAAGATGGAGGCAATGCGGCATTGTGTTTAGGTCACAGGCTCAATGGTCATATGCAAGAGGCTGATATCAGGCGCGAAGCCAGAAATTCGTAAACAGGGCCTGTTTGGGGGGTCTGGGAGCGGAACCGCCAGCCGACGGAGGCTAATGGGGGTCTGGGGGTGCCGGAGGCACTGGGGCGGAGCCCTCAGCGCTCGAAAATTTTTCATTTTTTTGCAAAAATATTTTAATTTTAGGACTATTTTGATAAAAAAATAATGCTTTCAAAACGTGGCTTAGAAATTGGCAGTGCAAACATGATTAAACTGGTTGCATAATGAACTATTTGGGAGGTGGCTAATGGTAAAATTTAGATGCTGGTAAATTATAAAATCGTATTGTTCAATAAAATTCACATGGAGTAATCCATTTCGTCGACAGTTTACGAAGAAAAATACTTGGGAGGGGGTTAATGAAAAGAAATGAGAGGAATGATTGGTAATTAACTAATATTGAATAACCCCCTTCCCCCACCTATTCCTAAGTTTATAGTATCTTTGTTGATGACACCTATGTTTAGCATTTTTACACTAGCGATTAAATTTGATTACTTAGTTTTGGCGATTTTTCAAAGTTTTTATTTGGTTGTGATTTTTAATTTTGACAAATTATCCCCCACCCCCTGAATATATATTTTAAAAGATGTTTTAAACCACTATTCACTCGATTTCAGTGCATAAAACAGTCTCAGAAGTGCAAAAAACGTGGTATTTTTCTTATGCAATTTGGTCGACATGCCAGCTTCCCCCCGCTCTTCCTGGCTACGCTACTGGCTGCTATATCCAGTATCCACTACTAAAGGACTAGAATTCTTGATTTGGCAATGGTAGGCTAAGCACTGGTGCATTTGAAAACACTAATTCTTTGCACGTTGTAGGCAATCTGGTTAACTTCGTTGTCAGTTGCTAAAAGCAGTAGTGGAGTCCTCCAGGACGTCCTTGGCCTCGAGGACACATTTTCAAGTCCTCGAAAATTGCCCTGTCCTCGGCTCCAGGTCAGCACTTTTTTTTGAATGGTTAAAGTTTTGTAGATCAGCTGAAAAATGTTTTTCTAGACCGTTTTTTTGGAGATCGACCGGAAAAAAAAAATTTTAAGACCTTTTTTTGTAGGAAAACACTTGCATTTGTGTCCTTGGTCCTTGGCCTCGGATTTTTTTTGTGTCCTTGGCCTCGAGCCTTGTGTCCTCGACTCCACCTCTGGCAAAAAGTATCCAAGCAGTAGGCAACCGGTACTGCACTGGCTTATACTGTTCAAGTTTGTGAAATCTAAACTAGGGGTCCTTTTTACGAGGCTGGTAAACAAAGAACAACCTAACCAAGCTACTGGCTAAAAGCGTAAGCTGACATGCATGCTTTGCTACAAGGGCTTTTTCTTACAGCTAATCATAGGCCTAAGCGGAGTGCCTACTGCAGGCTAATACTGTTTGGGCTATTAGCACATTATTAGCATGTAGGCTAGTAAATCTCTCAATTTCACTTAAAAGCCAAACATGGCCTAGGCAGACAGCCTACTGTAGGCTATCAGTGCATTATTAACGTGTAGTAGGTTAATAATCTCTGAACTTGATTCAGATGCAGCTGCTGTTGAAATACCCTTATTCTGTTTTCTGCTGATTGGTTGCCTGCTGTCTGCATATGCCACGCTATTCCTCGTTTCGTGCTAGTAGGCTAACGGCACTTGAATTCTTCCTTTTGCTTAATTGCCTTTGATGTAATAATACTCTTTAACTACAGCATAATGATAAACTTAAATTAAAGTTTTGTTGAACTTGTATTGTGACGTAATAAATCAGCAGGACCACCGTTCCTGAAGCTTTATCACAACACAGCCAGGTGTGTTATTACTATTTTTATGCGCTTAATAAAGGTATTAGAAATACAAACGGGTTAGTTAATATTCATTCGCTCCAATCACGTTAGTTTCTACAAGGTGCAGTGCGCTATTTTTGCCAAACAGTTTTCCATCCTTATTCTACATTACCACGCACTTTTCCCGACTTTTTCCCGGTCGGGAAATGCCTTTAAAAAATTCCCGACCTTTCCCAATTGTGGGAACCCTGATCAGAAAATCTAACAAAATGATCTTCCATTTTTGCTAGCGATTATTCCGATTTTTGTCATTATTTCTGTTGTTTTTTCCGTTTTGTCATAAGGCACATTATAGGCAGAAGTTTGAGAATGTTTTGGCAATGGTTATGCCACAATCACAACACATTATTAAACTAATGTCTTATGCTGGCTGAGCTTCAGTTTATGTTGGTTTAAATAACAAACTTTGGCTTCAAAATTAATCAAATCATCAGAAACTAGAGGCAAGTTTATCGCATTGAAAAATTTTAAATTATTGCAAAAAAATCACATCTATTATTCTACTATGCATCGCACTTCAGTTTTCTTGCATAACATACATCACAGAAGTCGTCGATGCAATTGCCATCCCTGCTTTTTCAATCATTCAATTTACAAAAATTGATTTTTGGATTGCAATCATTTCAATTGTTATGTTAACAATAATTCACTTTGCCTTTTGCTAGAAATGCATTTTGTTTTTCAATCACAAATATCTCACAAACTGCACCAGCTAAAAAGCTGAACTTTTTTCGTGAAAGATAGAGGAAGAAATAAAGATCTTTAAAAAATACAAAACTAAAAAGTTACCAAATTTTCAACCTCGCTTTCTTACAGCACAGGGGAGTACTTGTGATACCCGAAAGAGCAATTACCGTGGCAAACATAGGAAATTTTTTTGTTGAAAACGAGCAAAACATTTTGTGCCAAACGAATTGCAAAGCGCATCTGAGTATCGAACAAACCTGGATTTGATTAACAAGTGTTAATTGCGAAATGATCGGTGTGCAATTACACTAAGTTTTAAGGGCAGTGACTGCGCTAAAATAAAGCAAGCAAAAGCTTACTCTACTAGCATTTATTTTATTGTACTGTAGCAAAAGTGGTACGGTGCTGGTAATAGGGTGGTTCGAAAATTTGTTTTTGTTTCCAAAATTTTTACAATCCCTTCAAAAATGTGTAAATAGTTGAAAAAACACCTGTGTAAAATTTTGAGGGTTCTATGACTACTGGAATACTTCGCATTGAACCCAAACAAAGCTTGAAATTTTTGCAAAAAATGAATATTTTTTCTAATTTTTGAAAATGTATTTTATATACACAAAATTTGTTTGCAACCCCATTTAAAATTTAGTTTTGCAGTAAAACATAGTAGTTGTGAAGTTTTATTCAATTACGATAACCATAATGCTTCACGCAACGCGTTCAAATTTTCATAAAAAAAATAACAAATTCCCACGCTTTTGGCAGGTCAGTGGACTTAGTGCAGATTAATTGTTCCTTAAAACACCAAATATCTTTGATCTTTTTCTTCAATTGAATAGTGTTTCAATCCCACATATTCTTTCAATTAAGTAATTAGCTTGTTTGACTTAACCACTTCGAGACGGGATTTTTTTTTGTTGCTTTACCTCTCAGATGGTATTATTTTTCTAACTTTCACTTTCTCATATCTTTTGCGTTTTTTTTCACTATCACCCGTTTTGATGACGTGATAGGACATGATAGGACGTGACCGACATGCACATGATAGGAAGTATTTTTATGTTTATGCAATGTATTATAATGACGTCATTGGCCCGTATAGTGTGTATTGTGACATCAAGCATGACGTCACGACATAATCAGTAGCTACAGATATAATGTTATAATGAAACAGCTACGTAAACGAAATGAAAGCAGCAAAATACAGTTACGGATGAATCGAGACTGTAGTCATCCTCATTTCCATCTTCGCTAAAACTTGCAAGATCCGAACTATCAGCAATACTACTTTCACTTGACGATCCTGAGCTAGCCAAATCCATCTGGGACATAACTTGATCAATCGTAATATCAGCTCTTCTACGCTTCATGTTGCAACTATTACAATATCTACAGTACCTTAGACAATCAGTACTAATAGCACAATATTACCAGTAACCCAATTACCACTAATAAAACATAATCAATAAATTCAATAAATTATATGAAAAAAGATAAAAAACCTCGTTTTTTTCTACACCTTTCCTGCCCTAACATCTAGACTACTGCGTTCAATCTACCTTTCTTTTCTTGTTTTCGAACAATGCGAAGAAGGTAAATCCCCCTTCTACGTAACCAGACTACTGTGAAGCAATACAGCGGTTGCAAGGTTCATTTATGGTAGCCGTCCTTTTGGTAAAGCTGATGGACGTACATATACGTTCTCCGTCTTCGAATGTAAAATAAAATTTGACGTACATGTACGTTTCCCGTCTCGAAGTGGTTAACTAAATGCATCAATTTTATTACTGATGGTGTTATTTCAATTTTTAACTGAAATTATTCCCAGTTGTTTCAGTAGCCCACTTTTTGATCTTGATTCAATTTTCCACGTGCCTTTGAGTATTTGTAGGTCATGGCTGATCTAAAAAGAATCATTTTTGATTTCTGTTTAGGGTCATTTCATACTTAATTCAAAATGGCTAGTCATCATGAGTTACCAAACGTGGATATTTGTTCTTAAACTTGAAGAGTATCACACAAAATAAAAAATAAAAAAATTTTGAATACCTTTAGTGGGTTTCAAGTTATCGCAGTTTGAATTTTTGGTCACTAGAGGGAGATTTTGCTCCAGAGTTTTGAAAATAGTGCTGTAATTCCATTTCTGAAGCAGTCTGATGCCTGAAAATTGGTACGAATGGAGGTTTTCGGGTCAAGGAATTCATTTTTGATGTCAAAATTGCAAAAATATGACTGCTTCATGGTGAAAAATTGACTTTAAATTTTGATGAGAGCCCAAGTTTGGGGGCAAATTTCGGGGTGTAGCCGCATTGCTGCGACAATTTTTTTGAAAATATATTTCATTTATGTCTACATTGCTCATAGTTTTTGAAAATATAACAGTTTTTATTTACTTTTTATTGGCATCTGAACTGAAAAAAGGTTTTTATTTGCATAGTTAATTCCAATAAATCTGCAATATTCATGATTGTATCGCTATGAAAATTGTTGGGATTTTTTGAAAAAAGTCTGGGTAAGTAGTTGACTTGTTGTGTGAAGTAATTACAGTATAATTCAGCTACTGCAAATAGAAAAATCATTCTATCTATATATCACCAAGAGCTCAGTCAATCATGATACTGTACGTGGAGTTTTAATAAAAAGTTTAATATTAGTTCAGAGGCAAATAATTTCTTGTCAAGGATTCAAAGGAGCAGCTAGTTCAAGGAATAACCAACTACTAGCATTTATCAACTTTCTAAAGTATTATGCTCCTATTTTGCAATAGTTGACTATCTTGTAATGCCAGACAAGATTTATTGAAAGATGAGGCAGCTACAGTTTAATAGTCTTGAGAGTATTTATTATTTATTATATTTATTATAACAACTTATTATAATTAGCCAATATTATAATAGCCAAACTTATTTATATTTATTATAACAACTTTTTTATTATATTATTTATTTATTATTTATTGAGAGTATTTGAGAGTATTTATTATATTATATTTATTATAACAACTTATTATAATTAGCCTATATTATAATAACCAAACTTATTATAACAACTATTTATTATACCTGTATTCCTAAGGAGTAGCCTTGAGAGTAGCGTTTCAGCAGTTCTCATTGAGAGTAGATTTCTAATAGTTCTAAACTGCTTTTTAAAGTCTGTATTATCCTTTAGAAAATATCTTTAACAGTATTATGAAAAATTCTAGTTTAGGAGTACCTCAAGTTTTCAAGGAGTGGGCCACATTATATTTTTTTCTGACCTTTAACAAGCTGCACAATTCTTATCAAATGCTGTTCATTTAAGTTTTGCATCGTTGTCCTTATTTCAAATTAAATATTTTTTTAACCAGAATTAACCTATAATAAAGATAAAGTTCATTTGATGTTCACCAAAAATTAATGTTTGTTCAATTATTCGGAAGAATTTTTTCTTGCACAACAAACACAGTCCAGTTTGTTACACAGCACCATCATACCCAGATTTTGTTAAGGGAGAGGCTTCAAAAAGATAACATTTTTCTAGGTCAAACTTTCAACAGTATCTAGAACCCAATGAGTTGAATAAACTGCTGTGTGTTTAAAATGCATCATGAACAATATAAGGCTTGTCTCCCAGATGCTAGATGGTTTGTATGATTTCATGGAAAAAATAGTCTTTTTAACAGTTTAGTTTTAGTGCCATTTGCAAAAAATTTTCTTTTGAGAGCCACTCCAAAGAATTGAATTACTAAACCAATTTATCCCCCCACTAATACTGTATAGGTAAAGTCCAAAACATGTTCAAAAGTTAGCATATTTGGTTAAACTTTGAAATAACTTGGCCGAAGAGAAAGGCTTCAGTCCACGCAAAGCCTTTTCCTCAAAAGTTGCACAACTAAACGCATTTTGTACGAACCGTAAAGTATACAGCTGTGACCCTTATTTTACAAATACAAACTGTGTGGTTAAAATAAAAATTATTTAATCAAATGAAAATAGTTATAGTGGCCAATGAAATGCAAATTTGCTAGTTTCTAAAGTAATCATAGCACCATTATTAAGCAAAAATTCACAGAATTTATTGCAATTAGTGATTAAAATTATTGTAAAAAACTAGTGTCAACAAATTTGACAAAAACAATTTTTTTTGGTAAAAAAATTGCAAGCATCAAAAAACTTTAAAAGTAAATCTCGAGACCAATTGCCAGCAGCAAAAGGTTGCTCAGGGCCACATATATGGCATGTGAGCCACATCTTAGGCAGCCTTGTTCTTAATAGAGCATTCGTTGATAACATGAATTCATGTAGCCTGGGAAGTATTTTGGAAGATGATTTATGTAACAAAACGACTTACAGCAGAAAAATTAAACTCACTAAACACATGCACAATAATTAAGTAAAAACAACAACTACTCTTCAGGCATTATCATATGTTATTTGCTTTACATACACCATAAGAAATGTTTCAATTTATGGTTCATTAAAAATTATAAAACTCAACAGTTTGTTTTGTCCGTAAATGCGATCATCAGGGTAAATCTAAACAATTGTTTAGAATTGTTTAAAAAATTGTAATTTTGAATGTTTTAATACTGTCGTAAACCTGTAAACTGCTGTGAAATGTTTCAATGATATTACTTGCTTAATGATTAATGCAAGCTTTGTTGGTTGCAAACTCACAAACACTATGTGTGTGTTGGTGTGACCAGCAAAACTGAAAGAATTTTATAGTACTTAGTGATGCACTTCAAACATGATTGCTATCTTTTGCTTATAACAAAAAATTTTGTCGTTTTCAAGACTAAGCACAAACACCTAAACTACCGTATATACTCGCGTATAGGTCGCAACTTTTTTCTCATATTTTTTAATAAAAAACACGGGTGCGACCTATCCGCGCGACATACCTTGAAAGTTTTTGGCGATTGCAAGTACCGTATTTTCCGGCTAATAAGCCGTTATAGACATGAATTGCGCTTGCGCTTGTGCTCGCACATACCAATGCGAGACAGTTTCATGCGCGCACACGCACATGCGACCGCTCAGCGTGCGTTGGATTTTCCCGCCTTGTTAAGAAAAAATGGTTTTGCGATTTTAATGTTCGATTTCGAAGTTGTTTGTTTTTAATTTATTTTAATTTTTGAAGTTTATTTTAATTTTCGCACAGATAGCTTCGAAAATTTATCATAATTTTCGAAGTTATCTGTGCAAAAAAGATAGTGCGACTTATGTTCGAGTCAACGCTAAATTCAACTTTTTTAACACAAAACTAATAGTGCGACCTATACGGTGGTGCGACCTATAGGCGAGTATATACGGTAATCTAGCATCCAAGAGAGTGTGCATACCAGTAGCCGGTACTGGTAGCCAGGGCCTCAGAGAAAAATTTTCCAGGGGGTACAACGGTCGATACCGGTCCCCCAAATCTTGTTGGGTCCCCCAAGCCTTATCGGGGACCATGCCATTAAATCATTTTTTGTCAGATGGGTGTAGATCTTCATTTAAAAGTGAGGGGATGACGATATTCGCATACAGTTTGGAGCTATGAAAAACACAATCAGACATAAAATTGGTTTAAATCCAGCTAGGGGGTTTGGGAAACGCTGTGAGCTCCCCCAGTGGGGTCTGGGGCAGAGCCCCAAAAGCTTTAGCACTTTTTAAGTTTCTCGAGGGTAAAATACAGCATTTGATCAACATCCCAACACCAAACTTGCTTAAATTGACAAGCAGAAAACGTGATAAATTGACAAACAAACTTGCTTAAATTGACAAGCAGAAAGTATGTGAAGTGGGGAATGATGACATTGACACAATATTATACAATATAATGACTTTAATACTGCAAATCCAAATATTTACTGATAAAAGTTTTAAGAAGTCATCTGCAATCATAGACTTCACAATCCCAAATACCTATTAAACTCATACAGATAGAGTGAGTTACTTAATGATAGTAGTAGAGTATGTCAACTTTGACTCCGCTCTCTGAGGTTGAAACGCTTTTGGATCTCTGGAAATGTGGGCCCTCGTAAATTGTTATACTGTAGAATTAGGCCTCTCAAGTCAGAAAAATGTAACAAAACGTTAATTTCGGTGCAAGTGTATGTATGGCTTTTGATACACTTTCCTCTTTTTTTAATCACATCGGCCACTATTGGATGCCCTAAAGGCTATGTAGCAAAAATAGTGACCAATTACCAGTACTAAATAGGCTGACTGATATTTTTGCTGTAGGCAAGTTTGATTACGATGTTATGGTGCGATACTAAAATTTAACGCGGAAACCTGAACTCTTCCGGGCCCCCTTGGCCCGGGCCTGGGTACGATGTAACCCCTGAATCCCCCTCTCGCAGGCTCTGCTGGTAGCTACTATATAAGGTACCTGAAGGTAGTAAAGCCCAGCAGGTAATAAGGCCCACAACCCAGATCTCCAAAGTTAACCGGACTTCTTTCTTTTTTAAGGTAAAACATGTTTGAAATAAATTTGATTCGCAAAAATTGAGATTAATTCGTGCAAAACGAGATTGCTAGAGTGAATTTTTCGACATGCTGATGTCAAAATTGTGACTTACCCATGTTCAAAAATTGAGAACTAAAGCTTGTCAGTTGACAATTTTTTTGGATGAGGCAGTAAAATATTTGTTTATATTTCATTTAAACAAATGTAGATGCTAGTGAAAAACCTAATGTTAGTTTTATGATTTGGGTAGCGTAATGGTAGGCTTTGCAACTAATGAGGCCCAAGCACGATTTTTTTGCCATTTTGTCACACTATGATAAACAAAAATTGTTAGTTTCATTAACGCTCGAGTGGTTGGAGTGAATTGTTTTCAACTGTGTAATTGTCATCATCTGGCTTCCAAAATTTGAGCATAGTTTGGTGTCTTCAGCTTTGCTGATTTTTAGGGGGTCTTTATTGCCACCCTCTAATTTAGCGACAAAATACTTGTTTTAAATTTAGGTTAAACGACTTTACTGAAATTTGTATAGAACTTTTTGAGCTTCTTCATTATTTTTTTCGACTTGTACTTAACACAATACAAGTTACAGTATACGCATTAACTGTTGCTTTATATAGCTTTGCAGAGGTGGGCCTTATCACCAGCATATGCGTGTAATACGGCAGAAAAAAGTTTTTTTTAAAGTGAGATCACGCTAAACTGTACTATCATGACTTTGCCTAATTTTGATATAAGGTTACTATGGACCTAAGCTACTTCTATCAAAAGTTTCATCCAAAACAGGCGAGTAGGTTTTTGCAGACATCATAAAGTGTGTTAGGTGGGCCTTATTACCTGCAGGTACCTTACGATGTAAGTTGTATAAATGCAACAGTGTTGTTACTCATCTTCTTTGAACTTTAAGTGTTACTATGCCGAGAGACGGTGGAAATTAATCTAAAGTAATATTGTAATGATACAGGAAGTTCAGTTAAGAATTAGAAGTAGTTAAAATTTAAAGCCCCGCTACAGGCTGTTTCCCCCTGAAGCGTTTCTTTTTAGAACTTTCTGCATCATTAACAGGCTCTGGCCCACATCAATTGAGCACTTTGAAAACTGGGAAGACAGCCTACAAGTTAAAGTGATACTGCATGCATGTATATCACAGTTGAGTCACACAACAATGCTTTTTTTTCGGAAGATTTCTACCAATTTTCAAAGTAATACAATCATGAATATTGCAGATTTATTGGAATTAACTATGCAAACAAAAACCTTTTCCGGTTCAGATGCCAATAAAAAGTAAATAAAAAACTGTTATATTTTCAAAAACTATGAGCAATTTAGACATAGATGAAAAAAAATTGTCGCAGCGATGCGCCTACACCCCGAAAGTTGCCCCCAAAGTTGGGCTCTCATCAAAATTTAAAGTCAATTTTTCATCATGAAGCAGTCATATTTTTGCAATTTTGACATCAAAAATGAATTCTTTGACCCGAAAACTCCATACGTACCAATTTTCAGGCATCAGACTGCTTCAGAAATGGAATTATAGCACTATTTTCAAAACTCTGGAGCAAAATCTCCCTCTAGTGACCAAAAATTCAAACTGCGATAACTTGAAACCCACTTGAGTTAATCGAAAATTTTTTTTTATTCATTATCATTTTTTGTCACTTTTAGCCTAAAAAACAAATTTGAAATAAATCAAAAAACATGGTTGCAAAAAATCTTAAAAATTTTGAATTAAGCATGAAATGACCCTTTAGCAATAAGAGTGAAATGTCTTCAATTCCAGGAAAGCAGTCTTCATGATCGCAAGTATATACTCTGTGCGATTTTAGGAAAACCTGAAGATTTAAAAACAAATGGACTTCCTATAACCCAGGATCTTTTAAAATATTATTTGCATCTAAAGCATAAATCCAATAAAGCAAAGACAACCGGTTTGATATCCAAGAGAGCAGATTCAGTAATTCAAATATGGGAAACCAGTCTTGTGCCAATCGGGTCAAAACCCCATGTGACTGAGCTCCGCAAGAAAAATCTCAATATTTATGCCAATTTAAAGAAAAGTATAGGTCGGAAAGAAACCAAAAACTTCAAGCTAAAACTAGAAGCATTTCAAAACAGCATTTGTAAGCTATTTGATATATCAGCTTGTAAATGTACAGATTCTTTGGAGTGTGCTTGTCGAAAAGAAAAGCAAGTACCAATGGAAGATTGGAATTTTCTACTTGATCAACGATCAGGATGAAAAATGTACATCAGGCTGATAAATAAACCGGCAACAATAGAAATGGAAAAATTTCTTTGAAGAAAATTGAATACAGAAAAACCTATCTTCAGTCCACCCAATACGTTGCACCTGGATGATATTGTAGAACTTGAATCATCATCAAGCTCATCTTCAAACGAATATTCCAGTGAAGATAGCAACAACAAAGTTACATTTAAACTGAGAAGCCCAACAAGTGAGGCAAAATCTCTACAAAATTTTGCAGCGGCCTGTGATAGAACTGGAATATCAAGCAGAGCTGCAGCAATGATCGTCACTACTGCATTGGAAGATATCAACTTTAGAAGCCCTAACATTATTGATAGGAACAAAGTAATCAGAGAAAGAAAAAAAATCACGACTGCAAAACGCACAGAATCGATTAATTATGGAAGCGTTAAAAGCATCTATATTCACCACCGTGCAGTCAAAACCAGAAAGCAAGTAGTGGTACTAGGGCCACTTTGCACCACCAAGCGACACTGCCAAGAACATAGGAAATGGTCTGTTTGCGTTTTGTGCCAAAAAACATATTGACGTAACCAAGGTTGACTCTATTGGGTGTGACGGTACAAACGTTAATGTTGGCTAGAAATTTGGAGCAATACAAAGATTCAAAGAAAAATTGAAAAGACCTTTGCACTGGACTGTATGTCAGCTTCATGGCAACGAATTGCCACTCCGTCATTTGCTAATTCAATAAGATGAAAAAACCAGTGGACCTTGTCAGTTTACTAGACCGATTGGAAAGCTGCTTTATGAAACGAACTTTGAAAACCTTCAGATTGTTGATTTTGAGCTAATTCCTGCAGACATGATTGACATAGATGAAAAGATTTCCACTGATTTATCTTCAGATCAAAAGTAATTGTTGGAATAAATGCTGTATCAGTAGGCTTGTACAAAACCACAATTAGCATTTCCAAAGCCGAGGAAAATGGAGCACTTTTGGTAGTTGACTATTGCATCAAGGGTACTCCAATTATATGCTTCAACAGAAAATACGAGAATTTATACTGTGCATGCAGTATGTACTGCAAGCGTACGCTCCTATGTAGTTTAAAATTAAGCAACAATATTGATTCCCAGCATAAGGTTGGGTGGAGCAGGGGGGGACTTTATACTGGCAACCTCTATGTGGTAAGTCCTGCGATACTTTACGAGAAAATCCAAATAATTTGTGTGATGAAACATGCTGAGAGACCGTAAGACAAAATAAAGCACTTTTTCAAGATTGTCAGAAATCTTTAAAATCGCTGGATTGAAGTTTATATCAAACATCAAATAATAATAAAACCAGTGTTCCCACTAAGCCGACTTTTTTCAAAGAATCAGTGGCTTGTTGGAACAAGGCCAAATAATTTTTGGCAATATGGTAAGTATAGCTTCAGAAAATTTGGGAAATTTGTGAAAATGGGACATTTGGTATTTTTTAATACTGGACTGGTACAAAATTAGGGCACACAAACGTCTTTTTAGAGCTTTGGGCATAATTGTTTCAAGAAAATTTGGGCACTCGCTGATTTGCCATAAAGTTAGAGGGAACACTGAATAAAACAGCAATAAAATTGATGCAATTAGGTATTTTGTTAAGTTAAACAAGCTAATTACTTTATTGAGCAAAAATATGGGATTAAAACGGCATTTAATTAAAGAAAAAGATCAAAGATATTTAGTGCTTTAAGGAACAATCTGTCTGTACTAAGTCTACTGACTTGCCAAAAGCGTGGGAATTTGTTACTTTTTTTATCAAAATTTGAACAAAATTTTTAGCAAAAATTTCAAAATTTGGGTTCGGTACGGAAATATTCCAGTTGTCATAGAACCCTCAATATTTTACACAGGTGTTTTTTTCATCTATTCACACATTTTTGAAGGGGTTGCTAAAATTTTGGAAACAAAAACAAATTTTCAAACGACCCTAATCGGTAATTTGCGTTTTCAAATAATCTTGTTCGAAATTGCTTGAAACTACTCTGAATTTTATTGACTGGCTCGTCAGGAAAGTGAAGCTAGAAAATAACTTGCCCAAGGCGATTTCAGCCTGCCTCCAGCAAGCATTAATTTTCAACACTTGATATTATAGCACATTTAACATTTAGATGTTGAACCAATAAATCTATTACGTGACAATCTTTTTTTTACTTTAACCTTTGTTTTTTTGTATGAGATATCATATCATTTGTTTGATGGACAAGTTGTTGAAAAAATCAATTTTTACCCCTGCTACTGGTCTGTACATTGTTTTTATCCAATATGCCATTTTTTTACTTCAAGCAGAAAGTGCCATACTGTGGTACCTACACACCTAAGCTTATCGTTAAACATAAAAGGATGCAACAATTCAATGGAAAAGTTGTTGAAAAAATTAATGGTAGTGTCTAGTGCACCGGCCTGATTTCCAACATAAAAAAGCTGCTGCACCAGCAGCACCGGACACTTATGATCTATTCCTTTTTTTTTTATTAATTCCAGTTAAATACGACACTTTGATTGAACCAATGCGTAGCCCTGGTGGTGTAGTGGTAAGCGCACTTGTCTGTCAAATCGTTCATTCAGGTTCGATTCATGCTGAATGCCCTTGCTAAGTCTCGTGATCAGGTACATTCATGCAGTGTTATATTTTTTGTTTCCTTCAGAACCTTGCATTAGAGTTAGAACAGCAATGCCAGCTTGAGAGATAGTAAATCCATGTGCAAAAAAAAAAACGACTGGTGCTGCCGGTGCAGTAGCATTTTCATGTTGGAAACCAGGCCGGTGCTCTAGACACTAAAAAATTAATTTCTACCCTGCTACTGGTTTGTACACTGTTTTTATATAATATGCCATTTTTTTACTGAAAGACAAGTTCTAAGTATATTGGTTATTTACATTGAAGCTTGCCTATAAAAGCACTAAGCTACAGACTAGAAATAAGACTAGGTGACAGTTGCTACTTAGTACAGTACCTACCTTCTGGTAACAAGTGCTGGTATCTTGTACGTCAAACACGACTGTACTGAAAATCTGTGACAACGACCATTCACATGAAGTATACATTTTGATAAAGATATAAATTTCATAACATACAAGATTCAAATAAACCAAATCAAGCACAAAATTGTCTAGTATACAGGTATATGTAGTGAAGTACGAGGCATACCAAGCAAAGCTATAAATCAATCTGTTTCAACAAAAATTAATCAATTTTACACACATTATAAAGATGAGGGAGCAAAGCTACAGCAAAAAATTTGGGCATTCTATGAAAATAATTTAATGGTTAAATCAAGTTTACTAGTTCTACTGGTGGGGCAGAAAACTTTTTTTGCCAACGTTTCGATAGGCTATGTTCATGGCATGTACTACCTATCTTCGTCAGGTCTAGAATGAAAAGTTAAAAACAAGCATAAGATAAATGCGAAAATTATGTCACAAATGAATCATACGTTAACACAAAAATTATAACAAATTGGAAGCGAAAAACTGTTTAAATTTAACGTATCAAAAAAAGTATTGCTAAAATGTATCGACAATACTGTATCGATATTGAGCTAAGCAGAATCAAAAGTATCACGTACCGATATTGAATTAAGCAAAATTGAGAGTATTTGTATCACTTAACTCAAATTTAGAGTTTCAAGCCCTTCTCTGATTATTAGGGTGGAGTGAAAAATAAAAATTTTTGAATTTAAAAAAGTGGTCTTGATATATGGCCCCAAATACCATATGAAATACTTCTATCACAATTTTGAGTTCTTGCACCCTCTAGTGGTCGTGCAATTTCATTGAACGGACTTAGAATAGCCAATTTTGCCATATCTCACTAACCACATATGCTAGAAAGCTAGTATTTAGCTTAAAAGTTGCAGAAACGGCACATTTATATCTCCATTCAAAAGAACTTTGCCATAAAAACGTACAGAAAAAAAGTTACAGCCAAATTATTGATTACAGGTTTAGTGATCATTGATAAGTTTTCAGTGCTTAACTTCAAACACATTGCAATTCATGTTGTCATTGAAAATAAGTCAGATGAGGTTTAAATTTATGTATATTTGCACTTTTAATGTGCCATGCTGCCTTACTATCAGCTTAAATTATTTCTTTAATGGCAATTAGCCTTACTCCACTGGGCAGTATGCAGCACAGTATAGTAACAAATCTTTAAAGTTCATGTTATTGCATCATCCAGTATTGGTTGGCTCTTGCATTATCATTTTATTTATGCCAAACTTGGGGAATTATATATAGTGAATTCAGAAAAAGTTTAGATTGTACAGTTCAATTCAAAAGCACTGAAAGATGCCAAAGTACAAAATTAGAATTAGCAAAGCAATTTGTACCGTGATTAGAAAAACTTCTAAACGATAGAAAATTTGACAATATATTTAATGAACATTTGGATAGGCCTACCATTGTTTATTGTATTTTAGATACAGTACTATAAACTGTACTTCAGGCATAAATTTAGTTATTTCTGAAGCAGCATGCTAACTAAAAAAAGATCCAAGTCTAATGTCACTTGTACAAAGTTGTATTGGGGAAAATTTTTTAAAAGTTTTGATGTTTCAGCCAGACATTTACCCTGGTGTTCTGTTTTTTGATCTTTAAAAAAAGGATGATTAAAAAATGTCATTCTCTAGCCACATTGAATTTCACATTGCTTTCTTTGTTTATTATCATAGCAAAAAATACCAAAAAGTTTATCAGTATCTTGCAAGAAATTAGTTTCAAGCTCTTTGTATCGATCCGATGTTTAAGATTTTTTCGAGTTTCTAGTTAAACCACTGAGGTTTAGCATTAGTTGATGGTTTTTGTGTTTTTGCTGCGACAGTACGGTAGACTTTGATGACTGTGTAGTCGTCTCAATTGTTGTCACCAGGTATATAAATTAAATCAAATTCATTAGTATATGTTGGTTTTGCTGTTGTAGATAATAAATTCTGAAATTTTTTGTGCAGTACTCAGCTCATGAATAGAATAAACATTGCACCAAATCCATGTGTTATGAAATTCTTTTGCAACAATTTGAGCTGTATCCAACTTCCGAAAGTGATTAAAGTTGAGGATACGCTCAAATCACTTGTCTCTTGGTTGGTAGCAATCCTAGAGGGAAATTATCGAAACTTTGAAAAATTTTTTCATGGTACAACTTTTTACAACATTAGGCTTAGATTTTTTTTTAGTTAGCATGCTGCTTCAGAAATAACTAAATTTATGCCAGCAAGTACAGTATATAGTACTGTATCTAAAATACAATAAACAATGGAAGGCCTATCCAAATGTTCATTAAATATATCGTCAAATTTTCTATCGTTTAGAAGTTTTTCTAATCACGGTACAAATTGCTTTGCTAATTCTAATTTTGTACTTTGGCATCTTTCAGTGCTTTTGAATTGAACTGTACAATCTAAACTTTTTCTGAATTCACTACATATAATTCCCCACATTTAGCATAAATAAAATGATAATGCAAGAGCCAACCAATACTGGATGATGCAATAACATGAACTTTAAAGATTTGTTACTATACTGTGCTGCATACTGCCCAGTGGAGTAAGGCTAATTGCCATTAAAGAAATAATTTAAGCTGATAGTAAGGCAGCATGGCACATTAAAAGTGCAAATACAGGGTGTCCCAAAAGTAACCAAACCGCAAACTTTAATAAAAATTAGTTTTCAAAAGATGTTGTGATTGTATTGCAGTTGAAGGTAGACATTTTGAACATTTGTAAACAATTAATACAGCTATTATGTTTGTTGTTTTGTAATTAAATTTGTTGTTTCTGATTAATATTTTTATTAAAGCTTGCAGTTCGGTTACTTTTGGGACACCCTGTTTACATAAATTTAAACCTCATCTGACTTATTTTCAATAACAACATGAATTGCAATGCATTTGAAGTTAAGCACTGAAAACTTATCAATAATCACTAAATCTGTTATCAATAATTTGGCTGTAACTTTTTTTCTGTACGTTTTTATGGCAAAGTTCTTTTACATGGAGATATAAATGTGCTGTTTCTACAACTTTTAAGCTAAAAACTAGCTTTCTAGCATATGTGGTTAGTGAGATATGGCAAAATTGGCTATTCTAAGTCCGTTCAATGAAATTGCACGACCACTAAAGGGTGCAAGAACTCAAAATTGTGATAGAAGTATTTCATATGGTATTTGGGGCCATATATCAAGACCACTTTTTTAAATTCAAAAATTTTTATTTTTCACTCCACCCTACTGATTATACCTTGCACTAAAATGTCAGAAAAATATTGAGTTACATTTAGGATTGGATAAGAGAGGGAAATTGAAATTTTCCTAACTTAATGAGTTTTTTTTTTTTAATTGCTTTAAAAACTTAAATATGAAATCTTTTATGGTCTCAAAAATTGATACTTTCTCCCCCCCCAAAAACCACTAAGATTTTTTAGTGCTGTATGAGGATTTAATTTGCCCTTGCCTCCAGAATTTCATTTTTGCCAGGGCCAAAGACATGAGTTTACTATTAACACCAGGGCATTTTTTGTGTGCGGTACATGCTATATGCTCTTCATACAAACAAAAGTCTTAATGTTTTTTGTTCAATCACGTTACAACATTGTTGCATCGTTACAACATTAAATTTGTTTATTGAAAAATCTTTTAATAACAATTTTTTAAGTTGCTGGTTGTGAAGATTGTGCGCAAGATAACAATTTACCCCTATGGGGGCCTGGGGACAAAGCCCCGGAGCTGCTGGGCAATTCCTGCAATTTTTCAGAAAAAAGTAGATATTCTAACGCCATTTGGGTGACGTTTTGCATGTTTTTAGAGCAATTAGAAAAAGCTAAATTACTAAGATGGGAGTTGGGGGCGAAACTCCCAGCTGCTGAGCAATTCTTGCAATTTTTCAGAAAAAAATAGCCATTTGGATGTCGTTTTGCACGTTTTTTGAGCAATTAGAAAAAGCTAAATTACTAAGATAAGAGCTTAGTAATTTAAATTAAAAAAAAAAAATTTTTAAATATAAAAAAATAATTAAAAAAAAATTCTTGCAATTTTTCAGAATAAAAGCCTTTTTAATGCTATTTGGATGACGTTTAACGTTTTTAGAATAATTAGAAAAAAGCAAATTACTTAGATGGGGGCCTGGGGGCAAAGTCCCCAGCCACTGAGCAATTTTTGCAATTTTTCAGAAAAACAAAGCCACTTTAACACCATTTAGATGATGTTTTGAGCGTTTTTGGAGCAATTAGAAAAAGTCAAATTACTAAGATTTGGAAGAGTTTCAAAGAATTTATTTTGCTCAATCCAAGCAGCCCCCTGCACACTTACAGATTAAATCCAAAATATGTTTAAATGTAATGAAGCCGACATTTGCAAATTTCAAGTTTTACCAAAAAAATTGAATTTAAATCATATTTATTGTTTAAATGCAAAATACTGAAAAACATAATATGCACTTAATGTGAGGTGTGAGTTTCAGGGTTCCCACACATTTGTCAACAAAAAATTCCCAACTTTTTCCATATGAAAATTTGCTAAAAACAAACTAAGCTCTAGTCATCTGGAATACACAAAACAACACCTTAAGTGGTTAACAACAACTTTTAAGTGATTATTTAGTGAAAAGTAAATAAGGCAAAGTGCTACAGACTGCATTATATCAACTTAAGCTTAAGTTGAAGAATTGTTATGCAAAAGTAGTTTTATCATTATATCTTAACAGTATTTTTTGTTACTGGTACAGTATCAAACAGCACATATGATAATGTGATATGGGAATAGGCCTACTAATAATACCACTAGGTAGTGACTATTTTACCGAAAATTTTCAAGTTAAAGAGAATAAAAACGAAAATGGGAAATATTCATCCGCACTTTTTTCATTTGCTTTTTTAGGGGTTAAGATTAAGGTTTAGGTTAGGGTTTGATTTGGTAATAGTTTTAGAGTAAGCATTTGAGTTTGGGTTAGATGAGTCAGAATTAATAAAAAACTATGTAGATAAAATTTCCAGGGAAATAAAGCCTTCCTAATTATAAATGAAAACGGTGGTTTAAGGTTAAGCAATTCGTGCTTTTGCACCATCAGTCAATGAGCATTGACATGTTGACAGAGCTGGGCGTCCGCTACCTGAAAAGTAGCGCCGCTGCCGCTATTTGGCAAAAAAATCAGCGGCGCTGCCACTTATCACTACTTAAATAAATAAGTAGCGCTGCTGACGCTGCTGCTACTTGCATGCAAAACAGCGGTCGCTGCCGCTACATAAAAAAAATAAATAGCAAAAAAACGCTAGTATTCAAATGCGGTATCTAAAGGCGAAATTTTTCATGCTTTTATATTTTTGCTTTATTTACGAAAGTTAATTATTCAAGCTTTTTAAGTGTCGGTACAAGTTACAATTGGCATTGGCAGGCGTAAAGGATAAACAGATTAGCTAATCATCATTCAATTAGTTGTTGGCATGCTCCTTTCAAAAAAACAAGCATTTCAAAATGCTGGTTGGTCAAACCAGCGCTTTGGAAATTATTTAGGAAGTTACCCTTGAAAGTTACACTAGGAAGTTAAATTCCTTATCGCATTTTCTACACAAAAAAAAGACAATAAGAAATAGTTTAAATCACTATCGACCCAAATAAGTTGAGGTTTTGCCATTAAAGCATGATGACATACAGTATTCAGCTTCTGTGCAATTCTGTCCTGGCTCTTATAGCTCTGAAGTAGATGATCTGTTTACCACACGCTTGTTCCTCAACCACTAAAATAATTTCTCGTGCAGAGATCCGACAGGAAAATTTATCAATCGACCAAATTACAAAACATCTCTTGGAAGTTTTGTAAAAATGGTAGGTGATTCACGTCCCTATGATGATTTTGTTTTAAACTTTGACACGAAACTGTATCGAGCATTTAAGAACTGGTGTTTACGAAGTCGAAGGAGATACATAAATGATATATTCTATAGCGATGACAACATGTTATACGTGTCGCCGCTACATAGAGTAGACGCATGTTAAGCAAATGATGATGCTCAATTCGATTCACATTACACTAAATATTTTTTCTTCGAGTATAACGTCATAACTAAATTGTCTTTGAAACTTGTTTATTACCTGGTTTGATTTGTTAGTTCAATTCTCAGTTTTACTGTTCACTGCTGTAGCAAAATTTATTTTACAAGTAGCAAAATTTATGTAGCAAAAGTTGTAGCATTGATGTAACTACTCAGACCCGACACCACGGGGGCATAGGCATAACCAGAGGGGGGGCATAGGCACCCTCTCTACCCCAATTGTAATGCGACCAATGATAAAAATGTGACAAAAAAGCCTATTGTTTCGTCAGCTTCAGTTTCTTTTGGCATTTTTTGCATACAACAGTAATTAACAATCATATTGACAACCAGGGGGCCGGGCCCTTGCAATTCAATTTTTGCCAACCAATAAAAATGTATAACCTGGCTGAAATTAAGAGTTTTATCTAGAAAGTTGCTACCTTAGGCTCTCATCTAACCTTTTAAAAAACTTAATGCATTAACCAGGGCAGAATTTACCATATGGCATAGTGCCAGGGGCCCTGCTCTGATGGTAAGACTTTATTTTTGGTCTGCACTTATATTTGGCGGAAAGATGTTGCTTAAAGCTCCAAATTGCTAGGGGCCCTGCGCTATGTATATCCGGCCTGGGCAATAACATGGTAAGTAGGCGGAACCAGATATTGAACAGTTTTCAGTTATAATTCACCACCACCTCGCCAGTTTTTACGCGAAAAAATACTTTTGAAAAAAAATGAGCTAGGAGAAATGCTTATTGAACAAGTTATTGAATTTGAATTGAGGGTGCCTAGGACCCTTTGACCGTACACGTACTCCTACCACTGGTTATTTTCATGTCAAAACAAAAATCTCCAAGGAAAATCTTTGAGTGGATTATTATTTGCTACCAAAATACTTACAAAATTTAATCCCAAAATGCAAAATTATAAACTTATTTTGGACTAAATTATAAGTAAAAGGAGGATTGAAACAATTTAATTTTTTTCAATTAGCTTTTAAATGTTAAAAATCTAGTTCTTTCAAATGGTTCTAAACACATGCAAAATGTGATCCAATGGCATTAAAATAGCTTTTTTTTCAAAAAATTACAAACAATCTTCTAGCGGCTGGTGGCTTCGCCCCCAGACCCCATCTGTGATACGTTTGAGTTACACTAGTTTACTTACACACGTCTCCCAATTTAGATATTTTCATTTTTTAATTTTGGTTTAAGCCCTCTCCCTCTAGAAAACTCTTGGTTAAAGTGCCAAACCAGGCCACGACTTCTGATCTTCCATTTTACGTTATCTTTGTCCCACAAAATGTTCCTCTTTTGAAAATTTTTGATGACGTCATTGCATGTGATTTTGGTTTTGGGCCCCCCAATCAAAAATCCTGGCTACGCCTATGGACAAGGCGGAAGGGGGCGGCATTTTGGGCTGTGCCCTCCAAGTCACTGCTTGTGTCTTCCAAGCGAGAGTTAACTTCTCCACTAGAACAAGAGGACCAGCAAAACTTTTGCCCAAAAACAGGTCACCACAAATGCGTTTCTACGAAACAGCAAGCCAGATCGAGGAAACGTGATCAAGCAGCCAAAGATTTTACGATGAAAACACTTTTTTAGTTTTCTTGAAATTTGAAGGAAAAATCTATACAAAAGAGGATAACATAGAATTTGGAGCAAAATATTCTCCACATTGCTGCCGCATTTCGAATGCGTCTCGTCTCGGCTGCGTAAGCGTACCCCCAAAAGTTTTTGTGTTCCGTGAAACACACTACTCTGGCACTGGGTCAGTTACAATACTGTTTTAAACGTAGTGCACAAACTATGCTGCAGTCTGTAACCAAATGGCCAATAAATCATCTTCATTTGTTCTACGAAATGCTAGCATTTCAGATTTTGGGAAAATATCGCGGAAAACCATTTTTGCCATCGCCAAATTTTAGCAATTTATCGAACTGTAATTATCTCATTTTAGTTGAAGAGATACTGCTCAATATCAGCTTCATTAAAATCAGTTTTATCACTTAAAATTGGCCCGCTACTAGATCACATTGTTTGTTCAATTTTGGTTCAGAAAAATAGGACAACGTACGATAAAACTTGCCTATACATATTTGAGCAACAATAAAACGTCACCGAGGTAACCTAGTATGTTCTACAAAGCTAAAATAACGTGGTAACAAGAGTCGCATGGACACAAGCGAAGAGTAAAGACTCCAAACAATAACGTGTGAAAATGTGAATCGAAAACGTCTTGGAAGGAGTAAACCAACAGTAGCGGCAGAATATTTGCTTAAAAAAAGCACTAAAACGCTGCCACTTTTTTGGATAAAAAAACAGCAGCGCTGTCGCTTGTCGCTGGTGACGACAAAAAGTAGCGGCGCTGGTGAACAGCGCCGCTGTGCCCATCACTGCATGTTGAATTTGAACCAACATTACGAGCAATTATTACCGTACTAGCTATGGTATCACTATCTATGTCTATTGTTGATTTGGAACATTGCAGAGAAAAACAAACACTGACACAGTAATTCTACCCAGTCACATTGTCGTCAAAACCGCTTAGACAACCTCTTTTCTTCTTTAACTGAGAGGGTATTTGGATGATCTGTAGGTTAAAGCGGTATATAAGTTGCTTTATTATCATTATCTAAATCTGAAATACCGGTATGGCTCATCTTAAAACAGTAGAACTCTGCAGCAGGATCACGTCTTTTCGGTGCGACAATTTCGGCGCCACCTATTTCATTGCCGTACGTTTTCTGCACAAATCGTTTCGGCGCCAATTCGGTGCTCTTTGACAGTTCACTTATTCAGGGTTTGGGTTAGTAAAAAGCACAGAATATTGGCTCCGAAAAGTCGTGGACCCCTCTGCAGCTACTTTACTACCGGTAGTTTACACTGTACAGTACAGGAATAGGTTGGCATGTAGGTTTGGGTGACTGATAGTGAAACTAACTACGCCAGAGGCTACAATCAGCAATCACATCTGACATAAGAGAGATTTTCAAACTATGAATCCGAAATCCCTAACTAACTGCTCAGGCTACAGTATTCTGGTAGGCGCGACTGTAGACTCGAGCAGTCAATAAAATTTTGTCATGCTCTCAGTACCACTGTACCAGTAATTCTTCAATGATAAACTTCAATTTTCATTGTGCTAGATCCTTCAGTTTTGTAGAAACAGCCCCTAGCCCAGGATCTGTGATACAGTATATGCAACAAACTCAACCAAAGCCTCGACTTTACCACACGTCAAAAAGCTGAAGTCTGAAGAAGGCCTACCGTACCAGACTATTAGTCCCTGAGTTAGCACTAGGCTGCAGGTATTTCACTAGGAATGCCAGTATCACATTTACCATTTATTTATTTTTTTCATCAAGCACAGCGACTGAATTATGTGCATTAAACAAGCAGTTATACAGTTTTGAGATAAATTATGTACATTAGACACAGTTCTTGATGAGGTGATGGCAAAAGACTAAATGTCATCGAGTCAACCATCACCTGCACTTCCGTGTCAAACTATGGGTCTGGTATCGTTACTGTTATGATGTAGATTGGCCAATTCCTGAAAAGCAGTAGGGTTGGGTCTTTTGTTGGATCAATTAAGAAACTTGAAATATGACTTTTAAAAAAAAAATCTAAAATTTGATGTGAAATGTACCAGTAGCTTAAATTTAATATTAGCAAAATTGAATTTCGGAATTCGTACTGTAGTTTTTTGTTTGCAAGAATTTCAAACTTGGAAAGCTTTGAATTTGATCAACCCTACTAAACATATATACAAGGAATTATTCCAAAGCAAAAGAAGACTAAAAAAAAAAGAAAAAAATATGTACACTAAATAAACTATTTACAGTTCAAGGATGCAGCAGCTGTACTCCTATAGCACAAGGTCATGACTATGTTACTAGTAGAAGCGATGAGGGATTTACATTGCCTGATCCTATTCTAACAAGGTCATGGAGTCTATTACACAACCAAACATAAATAGAAAATATTATGAAACAGTGCAATAATGACCACAATATATACCACAAATAGTTCAAGGATCTATAATATAACAGAATGTCCTAAAAAATGGCTGGCGTTTTATGCACAGTAAAAAATAAAAAAAGAATAGCGATGACAGAAACGCAAAGCTTAATCCTATTTAAGCAAAGACAGTGGCGCTTGAAGGCAAACAAAGAAACTGTTACAAAGGTATAAAATCCCACTTTAAAACAGAGTATTACAAAACATTTCAAAACAACCACATAGGGTCATTTTTTTATAAGACAACAAATTTCAAGACCATTTTGTAATGCCATCTCTCAGATTTTTTGGATTTTACATACCACATATAAGCCTGTCTCGCATATAAGCCGACTCAAGAAAAACAGCCCTAAAACAGTGATTTTTAAAATCCACATATAAGCCGACCCTACAAATCATAACATGACGTACGCACTCTATCACATCAAAAGGTTGCAAAAAATAATAAATAACAATGATAACCATTATTTTTACGTGTATGACCAACCAATCACAGCTTGGTATTATCATGTGATTGAAAAAACCAATAGCGCAAGAGCGTCCAAGCGCACATGCTGCTTTGCATGTGTACGTGGACGCTCTTATTGCGAGAGAAAAGGAGAAAAGAACAGTAAAAAGGCGAATTGTGCGAGTATCATTGCATTTAGCATGGTTTGAGTTGTAGTTGCTGCAATTAAGTAAGCATAATGTCATTTCGCTTGAGTATGATCCGAGTTCTGCGCATATAAGCTGACTCCTTAGTTTAGCAACTTTTTTTTTTAGTTTTAAACTCGGCTTATACGCGGGGATATACGGTATGTGACAAAGAATTTAATTCTAAGCTCAACAAAAAAAAATTATCAAAATCGAATTTGTAGTTTTTGAGTTATCATCAAATGAAAATTTGAGTTTTATGCTGTCGCACATGAGTGATTTTGTTGTTTTTTCTATTTTCTTTATCTCTGGTGATAGAAAAATGGTGAAAATTGGTATCCCACCATTGTTTGGGTCGAGAAATTCAAAAAAACAACTTTCAAATTGATTAAAATAAGAGAAGTACATGTAATTTTAATATGAAAATTTTTTAAGGGAGTTAACACTAGAGGGCACCCACAAAATGGTGATAAGTGAAATTAAAATTTTTCTACATTGCTTTCCCTTTCAAGTAAACATAATGAAAATTAGGCCCCAGCACATTAAAAGGGTGCCCAAAGCAATTACATTTGGCACTGTTGTTGAAATAGAGTCAACTTGGTAATTCAAGACAAAAACTTACAACTGAAATGTCAACTTTCTTTTAACCTTTCCTAGTTTTCGTTTACAAACTTTAATTTTTTGGTGCTTGGGGATGCTATAAAGTGGGGCTAGTGGCGATTCATTCAAAAGTGCAAAGCTATTATCCAAATTTGATAAACATGTTGCTTTTTCCATGGTTTGTATTGCACTTTAAATTTCACTTGATACATTTGACTCACTTTCTTCTGATGTACTTACTACTTTCAACTTAGTGATCAACTTTTCCTGCTTTTGTAAAACAGCAACTGCTAAGTCTTTGACGTAGAACAACATTTTTAAACCCATGTTCTTTCAGTTTTTTAGCCATTTCCAGACCAACTATACGATTACTTTGTGGCAATGGTTTTGCTGATGCCCCAATTTTATGCATCTGAAAAATGTTGCAGCATTTCTTAAAATTGGTCACCAGGTACTTTTTAACAGCTGAATTTCATGTTGTGCGCATACCACAGCATCACCATTTTTTCCAATCCAGACCTCCACCACACTAGCTCTTGTTCAGCATGGGTGAACTCACTTACAAGCTTCATTTCTCCAGAAAAGTTGTTTTCTTGTTGAAATGGTTCGCAGTCACTATTTTGTAATTTTCCACAATAACACTTTTCAGCCTGAATTCTGCATTTCTACACTTGCAATATTTATTTGTAAATTATTGATGATAGCATATTTTAAAAAACAGTGGTTTGTTGAGCTTCACTTTTAAAAAAAGTATTCACTCTTATAAAATTGTAGTATAGTTAGTAACTTTCGAAACACAACATTGGTCATCTTTCAGCCATTAGAGAAACTTAACTACAGCTGTGATCTTTTATAACAACTACCAGTATTTGTTTTCTTAAAGCCTGCTTTCTTTACAAAATGGTGAAAGCCGAATTCTGATAGTGATAACTGATACATGATAAATAACTTCACACTCCTTTTTATCATACCTTTACATAATTTGCTGACATATCGGTACACTTTAAAACTGTTTGTATTATATCCTAGTATATTGTCAATGTAAGTAATGAGGAAAGACGTCTCATTTTAATTTTGTGTGAAGACAGTGTGGATTGGACTTATACAATTAGTCAACTGTTAATGCATTTATAAGCAGTATTACCTGTAGCAAAACCATCATTGTAGTGAAAAAAGTCTTTTCAGTGCAGAAAACAAATAGGAAAAAAAGCTCCGTTTCTAGTGGTTAGGACACCCTATTAATGTGCTGGGGCCTAATTTTTATTATGTTCACTGGAAAGGGAAAGCAATGTAGAACATCTATAATTCAAAAAAAAAATTTAATTTTACTGATCACCATTTTGTGGGCGCCCTCTGGTGTTAAGCCACTTTAAAAATTTTTTCTTATTAAAATTACATGCATTTCTCTTATTTTAATCAATTTGAAAGTTGTTTTTTTGAATTTTTCGACCCAAAAATGGTGAGATACCAATTTTCACCATTTTTCTATCACCAAAGATAAAGAAAATAGAAAAAACAACAAATCACTCATGCGCGATAACGTAAAACACGAAATTTTCATTTGATGATAACTCAAAAACTACAAATCTGATTTTGATAATTTTTTTTTGTTGAGCTTAAGAATTAAATTCTTTGTCACATACGATATATATGTAAAATCCAAAAAAATCTGAGAGATGGCATTACACCTCATTCTTTGTCTTATAAAAAAATGACCCTATAGGAAGAATCTGGCAGCCATCAAAACTGTTTGGAAGATAGGTATTGCAAAATGTTGCCATTTTGCATAGTTGTCAGCAATGTCAGGTTGCAGAATGGTACTTAAAAATTAATTGATTTTTGAAAGTTTTCGTAAATGTTCGAAATGATAAATAATTCCTTAAGCTGTTTGTTAGTTAATGCCATTTCATATTTTTGTTCCTGAAAAAATTGTCACATACTGGTATGATACCAGTATCACTATCAGGCCACAGTATTTGGCTTAAAAATAAAAGGGCATTCAGGAAGTTTTTGTTTAAAATTATTTTCTGCGAAACCATGGTGAAACAACTTTGGCAATTTTGTAGAATTTTTTCTCACTAATTTTGATTCTCTTTGGCCAAGAAATCGTAAGATATTCGCAATTATTTTTCCTCTTAGACTAAGGAGAAATGCTTTTTGAACATTACCAAACTGAAAGGACGTAGGTCAAAATTGTTCCAAATGATTGATTACATTAGCAGTTGTGGAGGGAGTGGCTTCGTAGGTACCTGCTGATAACCGTAACAAACCTAAACGAAAAATGCTAACTAAAATGCTTTGCACTGAAGCTTGCAATTTCACATTTACCTACATGAAAACTAACTGGCCTTATCTGATCTTTAGGCCGAAACCAATTTCGCAATAATAGCATAAAACTTACTGGCTAACTAAAAACTAGAACCTAAGTTTAATATCTTGTCAGCTTTGATGCCTTATCCTTCAACAAGCAATAATTTTTTCAGATACGCGATCTATACAAAGCAACAGTCACAAACTGTAATAGGCTATAGGCTACTGCACCTTAAGTGTCTTCATTTTAATTCACTAACCTTATGGACGTTTTGTGCTTTGAATGAGTTTTGCTGTGGTGCTTCGGCGCTGGATCGGCTTATTATTACTATTATAAAGCACTAATGCCTTATCTTACCTATTCAAACTACCGTACTTACTGACTTAGCAAGCACTTGGCAGACGTAGCAGACTAGAAATGCATTTAACCTCTCTGAATTCAAACAACAGCTATTCCACTAATTCATTTAACTATACCTTCAGCACTCAACTAGTTCCAAGAAGCCCGGTACATACCAAGACTCGGAAATAGAAGTTACAAACAAGATGGCCGAAATTTGGATTCTAAGGGGAAACATAAAATTTTTTCTCTAGTTAGACTTTCTTAATCAGATGAGTTGCAAGAATCGCAATGGGGTCATGTTGGTAAACATTTTTTTTTTTTAGATTTTTTCGCAATCTTTCAAAATTCGGGTTGAATGCCCTTGTAACTCAACTGACAAGTTGTAAGCACCGGCACCTGCTTACATTTTGACTGAGCTATTAACAATATCATCTTATCTGTTAGCGTCTGGTGTTTGCAGAAGAACTGGTATGCAATAGCCTAAGGTAATATCCTACTGGTACGGTAACGACTAACCTGCTAACAGTACCCACTCATCCCAGCTTACTCAAACAGGCTGCATTACCGGTAGGCCTACCGTTAGATATGCACGGTAGTCCTACGTTAAAGGCTACCGGTAACCCATGGTAACTAACAAACCAAGGCTGGCTACATTGAGACTGAATTAAACAACTGAGATAAAAAGAGCGGCTGATTCTTAATCTAATCCAAAGAAGTGGTCTCATCATCCATGCTGCAGCTGCACTGCGCTGCAAAACTACCGGAATTTTTCACGCTGCGCGATTTTTTTTTTTTTGTGGATTTTTGGAAATGTTGGAGTTTGTGGGATAGTAGTGAGAGTAGTTTTGAGAGCTGCAGACACTTTTTCAAGCATCCACAGCCGTTCTGAGTGAAGGTATTCCCCAGCTGGACAAGACTCTTGGCCGAACTGGACAACGACGCCGCGCAGTTGGTCTAAAGGCGCGCACGTGGCCGCGTACGCTGCGCTGAAACTAACGCTAGTTCACTTATTCGAAATATTCCGGTTCGTCTAATCAGCATGAATTTTTTCTTCATGGTTCACTTGTTCTAAGAACATGTCGAATCAAATCTGTCAAATACGCGTGACCGCAAAAAAACTTCGCAACAAGAGCAAACTTTTTTTCTTCTAACCTCTTCTCTTTTTCTCCGCGCGTCTATTTCTTCTCTACTCAATAAAAGAGTCTATGCTCCTATCTGGTTTTTGCAAAAAATTGCAATTTTTGGAAGGGATTTTGATACTCAATCATCCGGAACAAAAGAAAGGGCGCCACATAGGACAGGTCCCTGTGATGGCGCTCGTTTCAAACTCATAACATAGCCGCAGATTCAGTCAGAACTCCAGGAATAGCATTAATGCATTGCATTTCAATCTCAATCTGTCAATGTAGCCTAGATAGTTCTCTGTTGTTTCGGAGATTATAAGACGCTAAATTAATTGGTCCTAGCAAGACTTTAACTTTAAACTATCAAGGGTTAAGGTAGGCAGTCATAGTAAATAGGCCAACTCATACCGGTACTAGCCTACTGTAATAGCGGTACTTTGTAGGCTAGGTCTATCTACAATAATTTAATACTAGTAGGCTGGCAGTGGCAGCCTACGGTATCTTATTCGTTCCTTGGCCTATCTTTTACCCTTTCACTGTTACACACTTAGTCTGTAGTAGCCTACTCAGTACTGGCCTGTGGCAGACTGGTATTTACCGGTAGGTACGGTACCGTACCGGCCTAGTTGTTACAGTAGGCAAGGCCTTGGTCTAGTATCAGTTTGAGTTTGTCAATTCCTACTCAGTACTACAACAGTCTTGCGGTGTAGCCTTGGTAGTAGTGGTTTGGTATTTAGGTCCTGGGTCAGAGTATACAGGTATAGGCCTACAGCATTCATACTAAGGAAAATATTTTGTTCAGTCCTAGCCAGTTTGCATATTGTAGAGTACAGGCACAATAAAATTGAAAGCGATTGTACTGGTACTGGTAGGCCTATACCGTATAGATCTAAAATAAAAACAAAAATTTCTCAAAATGTAAATTATCTGTCTACCACCTCTTGAGCTTTTCTATGAGGTCAACACAATAAAGCATTTTATGAAATTGAACATCAAGAAATCTGATAATGACCCACTAGTATGTGATACCGTAAAACGACTATACTTCGGACATCGGTTCTAACTTCGGACAGTGCCCCTATAGTGACTGATTTTAAATTTTTTTTCTTTCATGAAAGGATTCAGCGAATTTCCAAATACCCTTTCAAAAAATATAAATAGGCTACTAAATAAAACTCAAAACCAAACCCGGTAGTTTGTTATCCTTCTTTGAGTTTCCTGGTGATTCTTGTTCCATCTTACAATCACATTTGTGAAGTGCATTTAAATTTTTACATTGGAAATTACATCATCACGCTGTCAGCTTCACTACCGTAGACTCTCATATTGTATTGAGCAATAATTTCATGAGATTTACAGGATTTTCCAATGACTGCTGCTCATATACAAAGCATATGATCAATTGTTATGTCAAATCTAAATGGCAAAGTAATGTAGACAATTAGTGGCTACTAAATGGCTATTCAATGGCAACTATAGCCTAGTATCATGTCATATACTCTCTTTTGATTCTTTTGTTAACCGAAAAACTGAGACTTTATGTTTAAAGTTTTTTTGTCCAAATAATTTGCTGAACTCCTTTTTATTTTTATTGCTGAACTCCTTTTTATTAAGACCCTCTTCACACTAATTGCCTTGTGTGCGGGTGCGTTGTTATGATGGAGAAGCAATGACTTGTCACTCCACAGTTCCCGTCTGCTGACTCTGTGTTTAGGCTCAGTTCTTCCAACATCATATGTACAGCCAACCTGCGATTACTTTGCACCAGCTAATTCACTTTTGTGATGTTTTCATCTGTCCTTGTTGTGGAAGGTCGTCTCGTCTTGGGATCATTCTCGACTTTCTTGCCGCCTTGCACAAAATGTTTGTGCCATTCAAAAATCTGCGTCCTTGACATCACATGTTTACCATAAACCTCTTTAAGAAGAGTTAAACATTTAGTAGGGGTTTACTTAAGTTTCACCTAAAATTTCAGGTTGATCTGTAGTTCCATTCTTGAGCCACAAACAGTTTCTTAATAACCAACAGCACAGCGTGCAAACAACGTAACAAAAAGTAACAAAATTGTGACGAATAGTACTCATACTATGTTACATTGAAACTTGTAACACAAAAATGGAATAACCCACTGCAAAAAAATTGCAGCACAACATAGCTAAGAAGTTGTATTTTACGATGACCAATTGGCATTGTGCCAAGATCGGGGTTAATACAGTCTGCTTTTTTCTTTGTCACACCTTGTATATGGTGGTCTAGTATAGGGATGGGCAACTTCTTTAGTCAGCGGGCCAGATGTGGAAAAATGAAGTCCTTATTGGGTTGGATTGTTACATAAATGCTAAATATTTAATATATCATGATCACATATCTATTCTCTGACGCAAGAAATAAAAATAGAGACCAAAAATACATATATAATGAATTTATCATTTTAGAAAGGTTTAGGTTGATGTTTGGAATCTCAAACTATAGATGCTACTGCGTTTCAACACAAGTCTTATGTCATCTTCATGGCCTTTACATTCAAAACAAAAGCAATGTACACTGAAAACAATTCAATAGAATATGCGCTGAGCTATCGTGACACATTTCGACTGTGTTCAAAGGTCTCATCAAGTGACAATAACACAATATATACAGCATTTACACAAAATATACACATTGTGTGATTGAGTTAAAATTCAGGTAGAAAATTATTACGGTTTATGGCATATGCATCTGCTCAGTCTATGTAAAATTCCGTGACGTCACTTACTTATGACAGTACATGGAAAAGTACAGGCAGAGCTCTAGTTGAAATGTCAATGGGCGACACCATGTATGGAAGCTTAAGCAATTTAGCAAGACAGCTACAAAGTTGCATATTTTACAAACGTTTACTTTGATGTTTGGGATTTCAAACTAGTGATATCATAATGTACTAATTGGAACAACCGACGCTCGCGTCGCGTGTTTCTTTGTTTTTACTCAGCCATTTTCCGACTAACAAGTGCGAAATTTCAGGCTTTTGCTGATAACTTGAGAACGGTTTTGTCTAGCTTCATGAAATCTTGACAGCAGTTTGAGATTAATGAGTTATATGTTTGTACCAAATTTCGAGGCAATCGGATATGTGACTTTGGTTTTAGGACCCGAAAACCGCCCTGCAAGTTTGGCCTAAAAAGCGGTCTCAGTCAAAAACGGCTTAAGTACGGCAAACAATGTTTCACATGGTTATATGTTTTTAGACATCCTTTCATCCCAACCGACCCAGTTTTGGCCATGATGAGTTTTTTCCTTTTTTTTCTTCCTAATTTTTGTATGCTTTTCTAAACTACAAAACATGGAAATCTAATTTTTGTATAAAGTTGTTAAGTTGCAAATGCAATTTTTTCTCTAGAAATTTTTTTGGGCAACTCCCCTGGGAACACCCCCGAAATGGGTCCCCAAAAAATCAATTTTTTGAACGGCTCAAGCTAGAGTGCTAGTTTTTTTTGATAGTAGCAGATACTTAACAGACAAACATTTTGACATAGTTTGGGGGTGCCACCCCTCCGGAGACTTGCCCAAATGAACCCACCAAAAATCAATTTTTTGAACGGCTCAAACTAGGGTACTGGTTTGTTTTGATATCAGCAGATACTTAACAGACTAATATTTTGATATAGTTTGGGGGTGCCCCCCCCCAGAGACCCCCCAAATGGACCCCCAAAAAATCATTTTTTGACAGCTCAAACTAGGGTTCCGGTTTGTTTTGATATCAGCAGATATGTAACAGACAAATATTTTGACATAGTTTGGGGGTGCCACATCCCCCTGGGAACCCTCCCAAATGGACCCCCCAAAAATCAATTTTTTGAACAGCTTAACTTAGGGTGCCAGTTTGTTTTGATGTCTACAGATATGTAACTGATAAATAGTTTGGAGGTGCCGCCCCCCCGGGGACCCCGCAAATAGACCCCCCAAAAATCAATTTTTTGAATGGCTCAAACTAGGGTGCCAGTGTTTTATGATATCAGCAGATATTTAACAGACAAATATTTTGACATAGCTTTGGGGTACCTCTCCAAAAACTCCCTTCCCCCAAATAAACCCCCCAAAATTCAATTTTTCTAATGGCTAAAGCTGGTAAGCTAATTGTTTTTGGTATTATTAAGTATTAAACAAATATTTTGACATAGTTTAAGGGTACCACTCCCTCGAAAAACCGAAAATTGGACCACTCCTAAATCAATTTCTTTAAATCACTTGTTATAGAGCTAATTGTTTTTAATATTAAGTCTCTAAAAAATAAATATTTTGGCATGGTTAAGAGGTGACGCTTCTCCCAGGAACCCCCCAAATACATAGATTCCCTGAAGCTTTACTTTTCATTCAAGCTAAAACAGTTTTTTAGTAGATATATGTAAGACAAAGAATTAAAAATACAAATAGTCGTTTGTTCGAGATACAACTTTGGAATTGTTATTAAGGCAAAAACGTAGATCTGGGACCAATACAATGCAGAGTGTCTTATGTGAACTAATAATATGTACTAGACATTACATAATAGCTTTGTACGCATTTTGAATTTACGCTTAAGCTGTGATATATATATTTATAGTACTGATGGTGGAAGCTTGTTGTTGTTAATTACTTAAGATGTTGGTTTAGCATGTAATTTGATAGGATTTTCACTGCGCTATTAAGATTTTTGTATGTGTTCAACCTACATTTGGGTCGCAATCCATGCTTTGAGAAACGCTGGTTAACCTGACGGGTATTTTGTAGAATCAGAAACGATGACGTTGATATTTTTTGACATTGTTTAGGATTTCTACTTTTCTGGAGGTTCCATAATCAGATATTTTTGAATAATTGCTGATGTTACGGTAGACGAAAAGTGCTTTTGAGCACCACAGCATTAGCTACGCGTCGGTCGTTCCCTGGGTTTGCTGGCAAACTCCCATCTAGTTGTACTTCAATAGCTACTGAAGTCAATGAGACATTTGTGGTTGATCAAAGTTGTCAGCAAGTTGTTTGAACTTTGGCTGCATGTTTGATCTAGAAAATCTCAGTAAAGACTGCAGGTGAACATCAGTTAGATTGGAACATAGCTTGGTCTTGTTAATGTTCATGGTCGAAAATGTTTGTTCACAAAGGTATATAAAGTGTGGACCCAAACAGAACGAGTAATATTCACGGCCATCTTTCTCAGGTTGGCAAACTTGGATGCATTCAGTAATGGATAAAATTTGTCTTTGCTTTCAGATTGGAATTTCTGTTTCAGGGTAAAGTCACACTGCAGATAAATCAGTTCCAGCTGTGGAGCATCCGACTCCTTTTTAAAATCTGTTGTAAACAGTGATGACAGAATATCAAATTCAACAGAAAGTTTTCGAAAGTCCACAAAACGACGACCAAATTCATTAGCCAGTGTGACTGCTAATCTCATACTGGTGTACTTTTCAGTTGACATCATTGGTTGTGCCCAGTGTTCCCTATAAGCGCAAAAAAGTGTGAAAAGTGCAAAACTTTTTCGGCATTTTCGCACTGAAATTTTGCGAATTCCGGCGTTTTTTCTCCCGCCAAAAACCGGCGTTTTTGTTTCCTGCCAAAAATCGTAGACAGCTGCGGGTTACGGCGCTTTGCTCTGGTATGTCGCACAAATTGCGGAGAAAACTTGCAGAACTCAGACGAAGGCCCTTTTTTTTTGGAGATCACATTGAAACCTGACAAAAAAGATAAGAAAATTTTTGGCATTTTCACATTGAGTTTAGGACGTTTGCACTATTTCCAGCATTTTCGCATCAGGTGAAAACTTAGAGGGAACACTGGTTGTGCCATTGTTGCAAAGTGTGTTGTGATATTCTGGCAGAGCTGGTGAGAAAACAGTTTTAGTTTTACCCTGAATGGCTTCACTGTTGCATGCATTTCTTGAGCAAAATTGCCCTTCCCTTGAAGTTTGGTGTTCAGTTCAGTGTTCCCTCTAGGCGGATTTTCTTCAGCCAATCAACGATTTATTGGAGCAAGGGCAAATAATTTTTGGCAATATGGTACACATTGCTTTCGAAAATTTAAAAATTAGTGAAAATATGACATTTGGTATACTTTAACACTTGATTGCTATGCAAATTAGGGCACATAAACGTCTTTCTAGAGCTCAGGGCACAATTGTTTCAAGAAAATTTGGGCACTCGCCAATTAACCATAAAGTTGGAGGGAGCACTGGTTCAGTTCATTCATATGTTCCAAGAGATCAACTGCTAATGCCAAATCTGACAGCGATTCTGATTGTTTGAGTTGAAGAAAATCTTTATTTTCCCTTTCACCTCCAAAAGTAGTAGGATTTCTGTTCTTAGGTCCCAGACATGTCTTAGAACTTTCCCCACACTCAACCAGTGTCCAACTGTATGATATGGAACACCATTGTGATTCGAGTCGCAATCTTCCAGAAGTGTGATAAACTGTCTGTGATTTAGACCTTTTGCTCTAATGAAATTAACAATCTTTACAACTGGATCCACAACATGTTTTATTTCAAGCACCTTTTTGCACAACAGTTTCTTGGAGGTCACTACATGCTCTTTGTTAATTTCCATACCAAACATTCGTTATGGTATTTCGTTATTGATATTCATGATTCGGTATTCATATGCAGTGTTTTGTTATTTGTAATTAATTATTCATATGCGTTATTCGTCATTCATAAACATTATTCGAAGTTTTTTTTTGAAATACACTTTTTTATGCTGTAACAAATCAAATGCTATTACATGCTTTGTTCGTTACAGAAAAATTCATTCAAAAAGAATGAAATCACTTCGTTAACTCTGTTTCAACTATTACATCATAATTTTATGACGTATAGTTCTAGTTATTGCAATCGATATCAATTGGTTGGAATTGCTCTGCAATATACATTACAATTATTTCATCTCTTCGACTGCTGTCAATTAATAAGCTTTGGTAATTTATTTGCTAGCAAGAAAAGAAATTACTGGTATAAATTTCAACAACCGAAGGCAGTCTTCAAAAAATAAATATGAAACAAATGAGCAAGAAGCGGAAAGGGTCAAGCACGGAAACTTAGATAATTATCGATTTGATGGTAAGAACTACTCTTCTCTGGAGCTTTAATCCTGCAAAAACTAATTGCACATTGTGGAACGAAGATACTCAATCTATTGATGCTGCTGGAACTTGAAAAAATTTTGGCGCTTTAAAAACTTAGTGTATTTTTTTTTGAACGGCAATCAAGTTTTATTTAGTGACAAGTACCGGTGGTTTTGTAATTGTTTATTAAATGCCTTTTGTATTCTTAAGATGTTCATAAGAATACTGTTCCAAAGTTTACATCGCAAAATTTGATCAAATTCTTCTCAGTCCAGTTTGAGTTACAAAATAATTTAGCTTTAATTAACCGTATTTGATGAAATTATTAATTAGCGTGTATAGTAGGCTACTAGGCTATTATGTTGCAATTACTTTTCAGATAAAATTTTTATGTTATCGAGGTACATAAACTTGCCCAATTCAACGTTTGTAGTTACCAAATATTCCGGCATATAAGAGGACCGTTAAAGTGCAAAAACCTACCCTTAAAAATTGGGGTCATCTTATGCAATCGATATAAAAGTCATTTCTTAATTTTCACATGAAGATTTTTTTTGTATGAAAAATGCATTTTTACAAAAAGTGCATGCTTAAAGCGTGTGTGAGATTTGTAATGCACTAATGAAAAGTGTGTACAATTACAAAAGAGCATTGGCGTGACATCGAAAAAACAAGAGAATGAAAAAATGTGCATTGATGCTTAAATCGAAAAAAAAGTGAGAGAATAACATCGATACTGTATTTTCCGGCTAATAAGCTGACTCGTCAAATAAGTCAAGACCAACTTTAAGCTCTTAAAATGAGGGTTTTATCATATTATCGCCCAATATACCGAGGCAGAAAATTTGATTGGCGCAGCGCAGTGCCAGATTAATTCGGCCCTGGCATTACGAAGTTTTGTGCCAATTTCAGGCAGAAAACGCAAATTTTATCTCTTTTAATTGTCCATGCAAATACGGTACTGACAGTGCAAAGTGTAAAATACGGTAGTGCAAAGTGTAAAAAGGTAGTACAAAGTTTAAATAGGTAGTACAAAGTGTAAATTAGATACAGAAAATCGGCTTATTAGCCAGAAAATATGGCAATAGGAAAAAAGTGCATCGGTACGAACAAATGTAACTCTTGTAAGAAAAACATGCAAGAAGAGAAAAAAGTTATACGGCCAAACAAACATGGTTTTGTGTAGAGTTCGACCGATATGACTTTTCCATGCTGATATCGATACAGATATTTGGGAAATTTTTAGGCTATACTGATAACTGTTATATTAACTTACTAACTATTAAATATTTGTCACTTTTCTTTGATTAACTTGACCCTAAAAGCTTCACTAATCCCCTCCAAAGAAAGACTATTGCAAGCACAAGTCGCAGTCCAGTATTATTCACAAAAAAAAAAAACAAAGCAAAAATACAACAATTTGACAATCAATAGTCATGAGCTCTCATGCTTGCTCTAAAAAATAAACAGTTTAAGGTAATTGCACTAAGCCGATATTTTAACGGCGATAGATAGCTGATACGACATATCGGCATGGCCCTGATATCAGCCGATATATATCAGTCGAGCTCTAGTTTCATGATTTAGCAGTCGTCTTATGTAACCGATATATGATAAATGTACAAAATTTTATTCAAATTTTGTACCTCGTCTTATCTGACAGTCGTCTTATGCGCTGGAATATAGGATATCAGCAATTTTTATTTCTTAAAAGTTTTGGTAAATCATATTATTGGCAACATGGTTTTCGAAAAAAATCTATTAATTTCTTGTTTAAGATGATATGAACATACAAAATGATAAAAAGTACCGGTATTTGCCATTTCGCAACTTTTTATACTGATTGACAATAAAATATTGTGTCAAGACTGATAAAAATAAAGTTAATGAATGGTTTATAGAATTCAAAATATTTTCAAAAAAATGTCGTAGTTATTGAATATTTGCTATTCATATAGTTTGAGCATTTAATACCAAATAATGCATAGCGAATAGCAATTACTACCAAATAACGAACAATGTAGAGCAAATAATATGAAATGACAAAGAGTGAAAATCCGATAGTAATCAAATTTTTTGTGACAATTTCCGAAAGTTTGCTACCAGTCATTTGTTATTTCTGGAGCATGTAAGATGGTTTTTAACTATTTTTCAAATAACAAACATTCGATAAATAACTTTGAACATCTAATGACTCCACTGGTCTATAATGCAATGTAGAAATATTAATTTCCTAGTGCAATCAACTTTTGCAGCATGATCACTTAGTCTCTTCAGTAGACCAGCATTCTTCCCTGTAAATGATGGATAAACATCCATAGCCACACTGACCATTTTCTGCCATAGTAATTCCATTGTACGAATTGCATTTTTTACACGTTTGAAAATACCTTCCCCAGTAGTTTTGTCTTTCATTGATTCTATAGACAGCTGTTCTTCAGTGATTTCAAAGTTTTCTGAAATGCCTTGTACAAAGATGAGCAGCTGTACAGGATCATCAATGTCAGTGCTTTCATCCACTGGTAGTGAAAACTGTTGAAATGAAATTACAAGCCCTTCCAATTATGATGTCAGGTCTTCACCATATGCTTTAATGCAGCAAGCCAAAGTTCTCAATAAATTTGCTTCAAACTTCTGTTTGTGTTGCGGACAGACTAAATCAGCTACATTGAGCATGCACTTTTTAAAAATTCACCACCACCAAACAGTTTGCTGTGTTTAGCAATGTTGTATGCAACCATAAAACTGGCATGAGCAGAAGCTTTCTAGGCTAATTTGCCTTTACAAATACATTCTGCGGCCTAGCAAGTTTTTTTTCAGCTGTGCTGCCCTAGTTTGCCGTTCCACTGCAGCTAAATTATTGCCATAGTTTGCATGTTTTGTCACACAATGAGGACTAATGTTGTGCTCTTTCAGCTCAGCAACACTTTGACCACACAGCAAACATACTGCTTTATTGGCAACCTTTGTAAAAAATACTTCAGCATCCAATCTTTGTTAAATGCTTGACCCTCTCTGCCAACTTTACGTTTCTTGGGAAATTCCATGGTTAATGAAACTTTTTAATATCACATTTAATTAACTGCAAATTGTAAAAAATTGTAAATTTTAAACCTAAATCTAACTAATAGCAACCACAGAGTAACTAACACTTACAGCACATTGTCACACAGCAGTGGGAAATGTTTACAACACTCTGCTGTGAACTAATTTCCAGCTATTGCAGTGAAATAAAATGTAACGTTTAAAATCGTGCCAGCAAAATGCAGTGTCTTACGCTAGTTGCTGCTTGCGTCTCACATTGACAGTTTGTTGTGAGCACAGCGATCGGCAACTGTTAGAAATGAGGCTTTGGGCCACATTACAGGGTATGGTTGGATACAGTCTACAAACCAATCAAAATCCCTTTATGGGCCAGACCTGGCCCGCGGACCGTATGTGAGCCATACCTGGTCTAGCAAGATAGAAACACTGAAAGGAGATTAATATTTATCAAAAAAAAAAGAATTTTTAATATTTTTGAGAAATACATTCATAGAACAATTTCTAAATTCATTTAGTATTTGTTCCGAACTTTTACAATTTCATCAGAGCATTTTTCATTTGCATTTTTAAGCAGTAGCAGAATAAGAGTTATGATTAGGGTTTGAGTTAGGATTTAGAATAGGGTCCGATTTAGAAATACTGAAGTTTTAAAGTAAGGATTTGAGTTTAGGTTGAATTTGGGTCAGAGGTAATAAAATACTGAATAGAAATTTCTGGTGAAGTAAATTCTTTTAAAAAAGTATGATTATTTCCAAAACCATCATATTATTTCTGTGCAAATACAATTGCATTAACTAATGTTTCTTTGTTTTTACAATTACTTATACACTTACAGCGCTTATAGACTTATTTATTTTTTCCATATATTTTTTAAATGCATCAGCATGGAATGTGCAGAAAGAGAAAGTTTGGAAATCGACAAGGTATCATAAGTACTGCACTATATTGCTATACTAACGCAAAACAGATTTTATGGTACGATTAGTTATTTATGATAATGAAATCATGCTAGGTATGTTCTACTGTGACACAGTATGTTATTTGGGCAAGTGTGCTAAGTGGCTATTGTTGTATAAGTAGGCTAGTGGTATCCATATGCTGTGGTGCATTATACAGAGTAAAAATATACGTATAAGCAGGGATGCAAACTCATTTGATTTTATATCACTGGCAGATTTCAGCTTGTTTTACACGTTCAATATTTTCATTTATGTGACAACACTAATTTATTTGGTCGCTAGATAACAGTGATGCTAATAACAATAAGTACGGTAACAAAAAGATAGTGTTGGTAAAATAATAATGGCAGTTTACTGCAAATTTGTTGAGCATGCGACAGGAAAGTAGCGAATGAACGCTGCAGTTGTTGAGTTAAGCAACCACTCTGCCTGTCAGAGTTATAACTCACTATGTCCTAGTTTTGCCAGTAACTTTAAAATTTGTGATAAAAGCAAACTGCAACCATTATGAATTTTTGATACTCTGGCAAACCATGACCCATGAGCAGTTGTATGTTGTCAAAAAGTTTAAAGACAAAAACTGCTCGAGCATGGTGCACAGCAAAACTGATTGCGATATTGTGCTAGAAAAAATTTTTATATTGTAGTTTAAATTTTCTATGAGAAATTGACTGAAATCAAGTTTTAGTTCTGAGAAAATCAAGTTCAGACGATAAAGCGATTGACCTAAGAACGTTTGCAACACAACTGCGTGTTTAAACTTTTGCTCAAACATGTACCGGTATTATTGTAACAATTTTGCTGCTATAAGCCAGGAATATTGTGATTTTGGTTTTGCATTAAAAGCAATACATAATTACGAAAATCGAATACTACAGCAAATTATAATTATGTCATTGTAGATTACAATAAAAATAATATTGAGTATAGTTCTTTATATACAAGGCTGTAGCTTAAAAAATTTATGAATGAAATTTACAAACTTGGGTCCCAAAAAAACATGGCTAGTCATGTCTTGTCTGCTTCACCGTTTTTCTATTAAAATTACCAGATGCAAAAACAGTAAAATTGCAGTGGAATAACATTTTATGCAGCAGCTGTAAATCGTTTAAATTTTGTTTCATTGTTAAGCAATGAACAGTTGTACGCAAATATAACATGGCTAGTTGGCCACCTGTTACTCTTGCATCATTAATGATCTTTGATCACTCAAATAAATTTTGTGGAAAACAATCACTCCATGGACACTTGAGTAATTGGCATGGCACTAAAAATTTTTACCTTAGTGAGAAGCAGTTCTGTCAATTTTTTATAATATATCAAACAGTTTCTCCTTTTAGTCGTCCGATATGAATCATTTCCTTCTTATTTTTGTTTCATTTTTTCATTGTATCTAGTTTTTTGTTGACATTAGTGTTCATGTTGGTTGCTGAATGATGTTCATTGTCAAGTAAGTCAAGCTTTCTCTCAAAGAGTAATTAGACCTTTCTTTGCAGTGCCAATTTATTCATAAAAGTTTATATTTCTAATATTGAAATTTTAAACTTCTGAAATTCAGTTTTAATGATATGAACATAGGACGATTAAAAATAAACTAGAACTTAATTAATATTTTCGAGTTGGGGTTCCAATTTACAAAATTTTGAGTTTCGATTTCAAGTTGAGTTCAGTGAAAAAGATCGAGTTACCTAACTCCAGTTCGAGTTTGCTGTCCTGCCTACAAAGTGTTTCGAAGTTAGGGCCTACCCCTTTCATAGCTTACATTTGATATGGAAATTTATATAAAGTTTTTTTAATAGCTCATTTCCAAATTAAACATAATTAATTTAAATTTTTACTGAGCTATGTTTGTTAACATTAATTTCTTTCATTTTCATGTTAAATGACAGAGTAAAGATAAGCCCATATTGCTAATGTATCAAGAAAAATTGGATTGATTGACAAATCTGGGCAAAGCCAGAGATGCATTCATAGCTATTCTGTACTAATCACTGTAGAAACATTAGTGGTTATCAAAAAGTATCTTTTTAAAGAGTGTATGGGAAACTGCAATGGTTTTTCAATTTATTTTTTAAGATCTGAAATAAACTATGATGGATTTGTTAGGAAAAATGGAGTTTTTTTCTTTTTTTTTGCCATTTTTTGAGATTAAGCCCCTCAAAAAGTTAAACTGCAGGTTGTCGTTAGGCAGGTAGAGGCCCCACAAAATTTCAATGTTTTGGTTAAAGACTTGAATAAATAGCTGTTCCAAATTTCAATCTTTTTGTTTATGTTGTAGAGGAGAGGCTCTGATTTTGAAACCCACTGTACACAGTTACTAATATCAGGTTGCTATTTTTCTTAATTACATCGTTATATACCAAGTTGTCGTTGCCGGATGCCAAGTATCTTCACTGTTTTATGGTCAAGTCGATCCTATCTGATCTTCGTCACCATCTGCTCAACTGCCTGCCATAGACATTAGAGGCTTCACAGTTTACACTGTTCCACTTATCAATGAATGTACTGCAAGGAAGCTTTGAATGCCAAGTTATATTATTTTTAGTTTGACCTGATTGGAAATCCAAGTTGGGTTTACCATTTCGGTGCAGACACGTTATCCACCAAACCACAGATTGGTTTACAAAATTGCAAAGTTTGCATTACAAAACTTGAAGAAAAATTTCAAAATGTTTTATGAAAACCAAAACTATAAATACTTGTGCTTTGTTTTCACTAGCAACCAATATAGCAATAGCATATCTGCTACTTTTTTATTTTCGGAGGTCCATGCTCCACCCAATTTTTTTAGCTTAAATCACTAAGCCTACAATGGCATTACATCACAGAGAAATGATTTTAACTTATTTGGCTGCTGATTGGTAGAGGGTTAATGTTTTTTTTTGCCTTTTTGTATTAGCTTGGGTTATGTCATTGCCTGCAGTGGTAAGGCATTCATACACACAGCCAAAATATAAAAAAGGGATGGATGGACTGGTTCTCCTAATCCTTTAGTCTAGCTTTGCTGATAAAAGCATACTTTATCTCGAATACCCTACGGCATTCAAGCTTTTTCAAGTTGCTTTTCGCTAACATTTTGATCGAAACTGGAAAATAGATTTCGTGACAATTAGCTTTAAAGAAATTATGTCAATGTTTGAGTTATATCAGTATGTGTAAAACTACAAATTTTTTTTAGCAATTTGATTGTGTTGTGATCAGACAACCAGTTCTTGTGCAATAGTTTGAAATTTTTTTGCAGCTTACCTGTGATCCTCTGACAAGACTGACAGCACACCAATGGGCTTCAGTCACAGTTTGAAAGCCTGTGGATTAGAATACTTGATAGTAGGGTTGTACAAAGTAGAATAATGCAGTATTCTAGAATAGACATTTCGAATCTAGAATTTCAAATCTTATTCTAGAATAACTCATGGCAAATTGTGACAATACAGTTTTTTCCGGCCAAAATTAGGTGATCTCCAAAAAAAAAAAAAAAAAGGTCTTTGCCAAAATTCAGAGTGAATTATCGGCCGAAATCCAAAATTCAAACAATTTTTCCGCCCAAAATTAGGTGATCTCCAAAAAAAAAAAAAAAAAAGTCTTCGCCAAAAATCAGAGTGAATTTTCGGCCGTGATCCAAAATTCAAACGTTTTTTCCGCCCAAAAAATTTTTTTCGAATCCAATTACCCGATAAAAAATGCTTTTTGAGATTCGTTTCTCCGGAGATTTGAATCTCAAGGATTCGAAATTCTACTTTGTACAACCCTACTTGATAGCCTGATCAAGTTTCAAAGATTAGTAATGCTAATTGACTTTTTTTTTTTTCAGGAAAACAAAAAGAGTGGAAAGCCTTTTCCTTTACCTTTTTCTGCATCAACTCCTAGAACAAATTTTATTAAGAATCTACAAAAACAGGTTAAGTGGTTATATTCTCAAGTTTTCAAAAGTAGCTCTTAAATATCTAGTTACATTAAAATGTTTTTTTTAATCAGTTGATTACCTACCGGTATATGATTAATTTTTGAAGATTAACATTAAGTATCTCTGAAATGTTGAATAGCAAGGCAGCCAGTGTTCCTCCAAGTTGGTAGCTAATTTGTGCTGTCCAAATGAAACCCACCATTGTCATCAAGTGGAAATTAGATTTTCAAACCTATAGGATGTCTGTCTGCTTATTGCTTTGTTTTGTAAAGATATATTTTTCTAACAAATACCACGCTATTTTTTTCTACAGGGTGTCCCAAAATAATGTATTGTATGCACTATTTAAATGACCACAACACCAACATTTTTTGTTTTAAACAAAAGTTTCATAAATGAAATTATTGCCAACAAAATTTAATCCTATTTTTTAAGTTTGTATTTCTCCTTTTTGTATCAAAGAAGCGTTAATTTTATTTTACTTAAGCTGTTTAACCAACGCATTTTACACAGCAGAAGGTACAAATGCTCCCCCCCCCCCCCTATGTAACTCATACACCAGAAGTCACAAAAGCATCAAATTTGGCTTGCAGGTTGTTCATCAAATTTTTTGAGGAAAAATTAGTGTTTAATTGATGACGTCATTATAGTGACGTTGTTTTGGGAAAAAATAAAAATTTGAAAAAATGACATCACTATAATGATGTGATCAATTAAACACTAAGTTTTCCCCAAAAAATTTGATGAACAACCTGCATGCCAAATTTGATGCTTTTGTGACTTTTGGTGTATGAGTTACATAGGGGGAGGAGCATTTGTACCCCCTGATTAAACAGCTTTAAGTAAGATAAAATTAACGCCTCTTTAATGCAAAAAGGAGAAATACAAACTTATAAAATAGGATTAAATTTTGTTGGCAGTAATTTGAATTATAAAACTTTTCTTTAAAACAATAAATGTTGGTGTTGTGGTCATTTAAACAGTGTATACATTATTTTGGGACACCCTGTATGTGCAAGCTACTTACTATTGAGAACCAGGATAAGTCAAATTATTCTGTAAAATTGATAAAGGGTGCAAAACTTTTTTTTGTTTAGTTATACTGGAATGTGTGTGATCGATCATTGGCAATTTTATTTTTAGTTGGTTTCAACACTTATTTTGATTTTTTATACACCCTGGAGTTTATCTTTTGAAGATGTATTCAAAATGTTATATTCATTGCTAACTCTAAACACGACTAAGTGCCAATCTTTTATGGAAGAAATTGGTTCTTAAACTTTTTTTTTCATCGCATTAAAGTGCAGCATTTTTTAGACTTCAAAGTCTTAATCTTACTTAGTGATTGGACGAAATTGTAATTTAAAGCCTAATTAAATTGTTTAATATTACGCTTGAGCACAGAAAATAAAGTTGAAAGTCTTGTTTTTCTTTACAGCCAATGGATATCTTTGAAAGCAATTGCTCTTTTCAATCACCATCAAGTATTCCAGCAGTAGAGAAAGTACAGTTGCTTGTACCATGTTTGTCGGACCATAAGGCGCTCCTCAAATATTGAAAAATTTTTAATTGAGTGTGCACCACATATATGGATGAGGTTAAATTCCCTTTTTCATCATGATTAAATTTAAGGATTTATTGGAGTTAAAGGGCTTTTAATCTTTATTTGATGTAATTCGCCATATACTCTGGTGACCCAGTTCACCTAATATTGTATATGAAAAATAAGAATGATAGAAGACCAATTTGACACTGCACCTTTTGGTTCAAAAAATATGGTAGTTTAGCTGGCAGTAGAATTTTGGTTGTCATGACTGCTCGTTTGTTAATTATTCATATTTGTCTTTATGAAGCACATAGAAATATGCAGTCTAGCATGTAAATTGTAGAAGAGCTGCTTTTATTAAGTTATGATGGATCGTATTTTTTGGTTATGGTATTGCTTTTCAATTACTCATGATCAAAAATAGATAAAATGGCTGCCCAAATGGGTAAACACAAGGTAATATTAATGGCAAATATATGATGTGATGTCTTGTGAACCATTCTATTAGTTCTTGCCGTATTAGTAATATGTTTGCATTGTGTAAATTGTTTTATCTTTGTTCATTGTCCACTTTGTCCTCTTGCCTGCTCTCTAAGTTTCTTTTATTCCATTCTTATTCTTTGAGTTACCACTATTATTGTATAGCTTATCTGTTGGCCAGCTTGGTCTCTTTTTTGCTGCCCAAGATTCTTTTATTCACTATAGGTCTTTGAGTGACCAAGTTAGCGATTAAACATTTAAACCGAACCGTAGTCTAGCTGACATAGCTTCTGCTACTGAAACAGTAGACTCTGGTTCGACACTGGTTGGGTTAAACCAAAGACTATAAAATTGGGTTTTCGCAGTTTTTCTGTTTCTTGTACAGGTGGTTTTGATTTCGTTTCGCATAAAAATGTTTTGATGTTTTCAGCATTTGGCTTTAAAGATCAATTGATTGCAATGCTTGTTACATTTATTACATTAAATTGTTTTTTGCATGTGTTTATCACGAATTTCTTTTTAAAAGTTTATGATGCAATCTGAGTTGACATTGCATTTGTTTGAAATTTGTTTGTATTTGTTTTTCATTATTTTGCTTTAATAAAACTCCGTTAACAAAAAAAAATTGACTAAGACTTTGGAATTTTGTGTTTCAGTCAGAAGTAGAAGATTTGAACGTACAACTTTGCCAATTGAAAAAAGATTATTCTGCTTTGAAAGCAGAATTTGAATCTGAACAAGAGCTTCATTACAAATTCGAAGAAATTTCAGACAAAAAAAGTGCCGAAATAAACCGACTTAGTAAGTAAAACTTCTCGTGTTTACAGGTGTATTGAGATTTGGCTGTAAATTAACATTGTAATATTGATCATTTACATTTCAATAAACCTTTTTTTGAACAACTCCTTACTATTGCCAAAAAAAAACAAAAACATCATAAACTGAACTGAACTCGAAATAATGTATTTCATGCCATTTTTATTTGAATTAAAAAAAGTTTTACAGTTCATTTCCATTCAAAAAAGAATCGCGAAATATAAACGGAAACTTACAAACTTGAAATAGTATTTTGCTTCCATCAGAAATAGACCCCCCCACACACAAAAAAAGAGATTAAATAAAACCTTTGGATTTTGTAGTCTCAAACTAATTTGCATAAATAGTCTATCAAATTTGTATAACTATTCGATGTAACCTAACGTAGTCCAACAGAGGAGTATCTAATGCGCATGAAATGTCCATAGCGGTCAATAGAACATCAAAAGCCGTGTGCTGTTATTCAATTTTTAGTCAAAGGTTATTCACATGTAAGCAAGGAATTCAAACTGAAAATGATCAGGATTTTAAATTCCCGGGTTGGTTTTTCTTTTTTTAAAATACAGTAAACACTGATTTCTTTTGGGATTCTTAGAACAAGATTTAATGAGATACAAGGAAGAAGTTAAAGTACTTCGTGAAGAGTCGGATCGTACTATCGAAATTAGTGAGACAGCATCTTCTTTGAAGGAAAGTAATGCACAGTAAGTCATACTCTTTACTCTTTTGAGCCGTATTTGGCAGACCATGACTTTTATGCTCGGGATGTTTAGGTACCGCCGATTATGCGCCGAGACTTTTAGGCACCAGAGGTTAAAAAAAAATTCATATCCTTTTTTTTTTTTAAGTATTTTATGCAAAAAGGCGGTATTTTTTCCAAAAAAAAATACTTTGTTTCAAATAACAGTTGTTTTTTTTCAAAAAAAAGCAATTTTTTTATTTTTTTTTTCAAAAACGTATTTTTCTTTCAAATAAAAGTTTTTTCAAAAAAAAAAAGTTTTTCAAACAAAATAGTATTACTTCGCTTAAAATATTAATATTTTCGAAGCTTTTTATCTGACACTTATCAAGAGGAATCGTCAGAATAGAGAGCGCAAGAAAAGGAGCGGCTATAGGAAAAAGCCGAGCAGTAATTGGCTGGAAAAGGATCGATAAGAGAGTGTCATTTGTGTACAACCTTTAAGTTGAGAACGAATTCTTTTTGTTGGCTGAGGGCGGGGTTAGAAGTTTTGATAAAAGTGACATTATTGAAAAAAATACAGTCAGAAATAAATTTTTTGTAAAACTTTTTTTGCTCTCCTTCCATCTATTTGCTTTTGAAGTCACTTTTATCAAAACTTCCTACCCTCCCCTCTGCCGACAAAAAGAATTTGTTCTCAACTTAAAGGTTGTACTCAAATGACGCTCTCTCATCAATCCTTTTCCAGCCAATTACTGCTCGGCTTATTCCTATAGCCGCTGTTTTTCCTGCGCTCTCTATTCTGACCAGTGGCACACCCAGGGGGAGGGGTTTCGGGGGTCGAACCCCCCCCTTTGGAACTCAAAAAACAACTCAATTTTATTGATGTAATGCAGTTTGTAGCACTTCGCCATATTTACTTTTCTCTAAATAATCACGTTAGTTGTTGTTAATCACTTGAAATGTTGTTTTTGGGCTGTAATTTGATCATGCAAGATAAGATGTTGTTTTAGGGCTGTAATTTGATCCTTCAAGACAGTTCCAAGAAATTGAGATTTTTGCATTTGTTTCAACTACAATATTGCTTCTACAGTGTTTCAACTACAAGACGGATATACATTTGTAACTATGTGTATTTGTTATATCCATTGAATAATAGATAATATTATACCCAGTCATAAACTTCTGAGCTGAACAGAGCTTGACACTAAAAAGAGACAGACGCCATTTAGTGAAAAAATAAAATTTCGTGAGAACTTGCCAAATTCTCAAAAGTTTAGGGGGCCTACACAAAGTGGTCGCTCACAAGGCAGTCAACGATAAATTATCAAGTTTGTCAAAAATCAGCTCCATATTTTAATGCAATCACAAACACGAAAAAATTGTTTATACTGGTACAAATTTATAGATTATACAGTTGCAAATGAGCTATTGGGACGCGTTTCGACCTTGCTCAAGGGTCTCATCAGGCAAAAAAAACAACTATGAAAGTCTCCAAAAAGTCAGGTAAGCACAGCAATGGAATTTTTTTTTTACAAGCGCAAAAGTAATTACATCAAAACCTGTAGTACAACTCCAAATATGGGCAAGTTTGCCAGAGTAAAGGGTTGGGTAAAAAGCACAAATGCAGCATTTTATTTGATCTTGTCTTTATAAGTCGCCCTGTTGTGTGTCACATGCAATGCTGCATTTGTGCTTTTTAGCCCAACCCTTTACTCTGGCAAACTTGCTCGTATTTGGAGTTGTACTACAGGTTTTGATGTAATTACTTTTGCGCTTGTAAAAAAAAAAATTCCATTGCTGTGCTTACCTGACTTTTTGGAGACTTTCATAGTTGTTTTTTTTGCCTGATGAGACCCTTGAGCAAGGTCGAAACGCGTCCCAATAGCTTGTTTGCAACTGTATAATCTATAAATTTGTACCAGTATAAACAATTTTTTCGTGTTTGTGATTGCATTAAAATATGGAGCTGATTTTTGACAAACTTGATAATTTATCATTTAGTGAAAAAAGTCGTCCTTGTGTAAAAAAAATCTACAAAGCCAAGTGCACTTTTGAAAAAAAAAAAAGCAAACAAATCCGCTATTTGAAGACGAAAACCACAACAAAATTACATTCAAACGTCAAGATTTTTATTCTGCAAATGTATTCCTGAATTTAAAAGCAGCTTTTAATAGCGTCAGAGCTATCATTTCCAAATGATCTTTTCTACATTTTTGCATTAACCTTATAGTATTTTAGGTGATTTTGCAGCTTCATACGTCATAATAACAACCCACTGTCTATTTCAGTGTAATCAACTTCTATACATACCATCGCATTTTAGTTTTTCTTCGTTTCAGCGTAGATTTATGAAGAGAGCTGGATGAAAACGTTCAATCTAAAACAGCCATTCTCAAGACAACCTATTACTCAAAAGAGTAGAAATTATAGCTTCGACGCTAATGAAAGCTATTTTTAAATTCTGTGCCACTAACAAGCTTTTTAAATTTAAAAAGGTATTGATTTAAAAAACTTAAGCCAAATTTGCGATCTTTCAGCATTTAAACATATTTTGGACTTGACCAGTAAATGTGCGGGGGCTGATTGGACTGAGCAAAATAAATTCTTTCAAACTCTTCCAAATCTTAATAATTTAATTTTTTTTTTATTGCTCCTATCTTAGTAATTTAGTTTTTTTTCTAATTGCTGTAAAAACGTGCAGAATGTCGTCCAAATGACTATTTTTTCTGAAAAATTGCAAGATCTGCTCAACAGCTGGGGGCTTCATCCCCAGGCCCCCATCGTAGTAATTTAGTTTTTTCTAATTGCTCTAAAACGTGAGAAACGTCATCCAAATGGCGTTGGAATGGCTACTTTTTTCTGAAAAATTGCTAGAATTGAACAGCGGCTTGGGGCTTCGCACTCAGGCCCCCATAGGGGTAAAGTGTTATCTTGCTCACAATTTTCACAACCAACAACTTTCAAAATCCTTATCACAAGGTTTTTGAATAAACAAATGTAACGATGCAGCTATTACCGCGAAACCCTGTTTGACTATAGCTAAATTAACTACAATTGGGCACAGGTTGCTTTTTGAAAAATTCAACCCCCCCCTTCCTTTAAAAATTTCTGGGTACGCCCCTGATTCTGACGTTTCCTCTTGACAAGTGTCAGATAAAAAGCTTCAAAAATATTAACATTTTAATCGAAGTAATACTTTTTTGTTTGAAAAACTTCTTTTTTTTGAAAAAAGCTTTTATTTGAAAGAAAAATACGTTTTTGAAAAAAAATTTTTTTTTAATTGTTGTTGTTGTTTTTTTTAAAATAGGTATTTTGCAAAAAAAAGTTTTTTGAAAGAAAAAATTGAAATAAATTTTTTTTAACCTCTGGTGCCTGAAAGTCCCGCAGCCTAATCGGCGGTGCCTAAACGTCTGCGCATAAAAGTCGTAGACCGGTATTTGGGCATCAAAATCTTTGTTAATTGTCCATTTAGGGCTGTTGTAGATTGCATTTGCATATCAGCACAGTGCTAGATGCTAACTAATGGATTGATCGCACGCTGTTTTCTTGAGTTAAGTGAATTTTTTCACCGTATTAAAATGGTATAGTGCTGCCATTGGTTAACTCCATTAGTCGACTAAGAATGACTTGACTTTTTTCGAGCTAGACCATGGTGCTATGAAGACCTAACGCTAAACCCCTTCTCTCTATTGAATCATTCCACGATTTTTTAGTTGTTTACTGGCTCTAATATGTTGCAGGTTACAAGAAAGGCTCTCAAAAGCAAACTCAAAATTAGATAGTGCAACTTTCCAATTAAAGCAGGAAAAGTACGAAAACATAAACTTGAAAGAACAGGTACCTAACATTAACTGATTTTTGAATCATAACTCCACCAGCGCTACTGCTTTTCAGTTGCAAACGTTTCCAGTATACTATATTTGATAATGTGTGATCGCCCACACAAGACTCAAGCTTCTTCATATGTGCAGAGATGCACAATCTTTTCGCTACTGATGACAGAATAAAGCTTCTTTCAGTGATTGTTAGCTGCTATCTTTGTATTAGAATTCCAGTATTTCTATGCTTTACTTTAATTTCGAAGTAAAACATATCTGATAATCATAGGTGGGCAAGTTAAGCAAAACGTTAGCTTCGTTAACCACTAGTCCGTTAACAAACTTCACACCTCCGTTAACGTTAATCCGTTATTTTCAGCTTTAATTAACGGAAGTTAATAAAGTCCGTTAATTCGTTAATATTTTGCATGTAATTTACATTTCTTTTTATTCACTCGCTTCTAGAACACGTATTGACATTGTTGAGCTGATTGTAAGGAAGTATCTATTGCTAAGGTGGTCTTTTTGTGTTTCGAAAGGTACATTTTACAGTCTAATCTAATTTCCAGATAAAAATAAGTTCAAATGCACTAACGAAGCTGCAATTGGTAAATCCTTGGAAATTGCGAACAGCGACAATAATTAATAGACCTCTGAGGCTGCAGCTCATACCCAATAATTAATAAACTGGTTTGTACTGGTACGATGAATGAATGGTGCAAGATATTAATGATGAAAACTTTAACGGAAGTTAACAGAACTTAACGGAAGTTAATATAGTCCGTTAACATGAAAAAACTTTTTAACGGATTTACGAGTTAATGAAAAAGTTAGGTTCGTAATAAACGGATTAACAATTTACGGACTTGTGCCCACCTATGCTGATAATACAACAATAACAACTTCATGATGGGCATGAGCAAAAATATGATCCATTAATATTTCACCAAATTTGGGTATGAACAGTTCGCATTGAATTTTAATCTGTTCCGATAAGATCGAAGCCTACCGCCACTATTTAAGATTTGAAATTACTGGTGATTGTGCAATTTATCGTAGAGAACCACCACAAACCATTATTGCAGAGAACCACTTCAAACATTAACCACAAATTCAACATGGGACTCATAGCAGTGCAAAATTATATTCTTGCTACTGTATTTAGCTGAATTAAATTTTCACATTTACTTTCCTCAGTGCGTAATTAATTTTGAGTTATTCACTACTGGCCACGATGCAACTCAAATAAACTCAGTTAGATGCAACATTTATATTAGGGCAAAACAGATTATTTACGCTGATGCTTAAAAAAAAATCATATGTTTTTAACATAACATGACGTCAAAAACAGCTAAAATACAATTGTATTCAGACTTTAATTCAAAACTGAATTCTAACTCCACTTAACTTTAAAATTCAATTGCAGTTAATTTAATAATAAATAGCTGTGTATTTCCTCCTAAGAATTTACAATATGTGACAAAAAAATTACGATAAAAAGTGTTTAGCAAGTCTAGTAAAACACTTACTCCTGTTATCATTGTTTTTGCTATACTAATGTCGACTCTACAGTGTTGCTTGAAGAGATACTGCTCGAAATCGGTTTTATTGAAGAAATGAGAACTACTTCAAGGTAGTAAAGAGATGCCCCAAATATTTTTCCCAATTCTCCTTATTTGCGAAAATTCAATTTAATCCGTTTGACTCCGTACCAATTTTTGACATCACAACAGGCATGAGTTTGTAAAAATTTCTAGCTGACCAAAAAACGCAATGTTCGATGAGGAAGGTATTAGGATTCTGCTTTACAGCAATTCTAGTTCAAACAAAAATCATCAGTTGCATTATACAAGGGATAGAATCTGTTGTAACAAAGTTAGACCAACTTTGGTGATATTTTTAGCCTATGAATGGTGTAAAATTTAAGCCAAAAACGATCATGCTCTAGATTAGTACTGGTAGCTTAAGTCTGCTGGTACCTATAGTAGTTGCCAAGTTTCTCAAATCTGTAATCAGAAACTAGCGCAATAATACAGTAAGCCTTATCTAATACCCACAACTCACTAATCAAATCAATAAGTAGCCCAACCAAATCTGAAAACTTGACTACTGCTATTGGTACCTGTAGACCTAGGTTACCAGTACCTGATCTGCACAAGCCAAGTCAACTGACCACGAACCAACGGTTTCGTTACAGAGATTTCGTCTTAAAGTGAGGTTTTGGGCAAGATGGCTCTGGGGATAGTAAAATGTTTTTATGATTGCCCTTCTCAGCCAATCGGCATCAGTTTGTCGCGGTCAGTTGTCATGGACCCGATCTACTGTATGTTTGTTTTTGACTTGAAATTTTATATCATTCTTAGGCTAAAAACGTCACCAATGCTGGTCTAACTTTGATGCAACGGAACTTGTATGATGCCACCAATGAACTTAGTTTGAATTAGAATCGCTGTCTAAAACAGAATCCTATTATCTTCCTCATCGAAGATCGCGATTCATAGTCAGCGAGAATTTTTGCTAACTCATGCTTGTTGTGATGTCACAAATTGCTACATAGTTAAACAGATTAAATCGAATTTTCGCGAATAGGGGAGAAATATTTGGGGTACCTCTTTATCACCTCAAGTAGTTCTCATTTCTTCAATAAAAGTAGAATTAATACAATGCTGTCGAGCTGACAAATTTTAATTTAAGTTTTTATACTTTGTTTAATTGGGTTGGCTTAACAATTGTAACTTCTTTGCATTAATGGATTTGTACAATTTTCATCAGTATCCATTATCATTACACCGATTGGTATCAAATCTCAGAGATTTAGAAGCTTCATTAAACAGCTATTGATGAAATGAAGCCAGTGGCACAAATTTAGCTAAGTCACTTAGAAAATATAACTTCAATATACAAGCGTTTAAACGTGTTTTGGACTTGACTTGTAAGTAAGGGAAGCTGGACAAATTAATTTTTTTAATTTACTTCCAAATTTCAGCAATTTGGTTTTTTCAAAGAATTCTAAAAACGTGCAAAATGTGACCTGATCGGCATTAGAATGGCTTTTTTGCTGAAAAATTACAAAACTCGTCCAGCGGCTTGATGCTTTCTCCCCAGAACCATGTGATTCTTGCCCCAGACCCCGTTTTTGATACACTTGATTTGCACCAGTTTGCTCATCATGCTGCTTAAATGAAACATTTTTTGAACAAAAATATTTTTACTTTGATTTAAGCCACCTCCTCTTAGCAGTAACCTGGTTGCGCGTCTGAATGATGCTAATTTTTAGGCAATGGATTGGGCTGTACACTAAACTTTATTTTTCATTTAGCTGGAAACATTGAAGCGAGAAAAGTTTGTTCAAAAGACTTCACTTACAAAAATGGAAAAAGAAATTCAACATTATCAAAATCTTTGCTCTAAACTGGTATGGACACAGAGCTCTACGATTTGTTTTCTGAAAAACTGTAAAGCGTGGCCAATTTCATAAATTTTGTGAAAATTTTGTCAAAAAAAGTTTATGAAAAAGGCGTGGGCACTGCGGTTATAAACCTGGAGTTTTCGATGATTTGAATTTTCCAATCTTCTTGAGTTAAAAGTCCTGTTTAATTGAGCCCAGTTTAATAGCCCGTTGTCACCGCGTTGTTGGACTGTTAGTAACTTTTCTGGTATATGAGTTCAGTGACTTTATCTGTGGTGACAAAACCACAAAGATAAAATTCGTAAAGGTCTGTAAACGTGAAGGCTCTATATAACCTTGCCGCGATTTGTTTGATAAAGGGCATCAACCGTATTGTTGTGCAATTTAAAAATTACTCACTGCAATTAACCTGGTTAATGGAGATAAATGCAGTCGGCAGGGTATGTTAATACAATGTTCCCCACTTAGTATTTGGCTAATCGGCAAGTACCCAAATTTTCTTGAAACAATTATGACCAAATCTGTAAAAGACATATGTACCCTAAATTTTGTATCAATCCAGTATTAAAGTATACTAGATATCATAGTTCTACAAATTTGTTGGCTTTTTTAAAGCTATCTTTAACATATTACTTAAAACTATTTTCCCTAGTTCCAACAAATCGCTGACCAAAATCGGTTAGAGGCAACACTGTTAATATATTAATAATACCATAACAGGAGCAGTCATTACATGATAAAGAAGAAGATTATGTTCAAAGAATCAACGAACTGCTTGAAGAAAAAGCATTTTTACGGGAAGAACTGACGAAAAAAGAAGTTTCTTTTAGCGGTAAGCTCATAAGTAGCGGCTGGGTATTAGGATGTTGCAGGCGCCCCATAAAAATTGCAAACTTGTTTGTTTAATCTGAACTATTTTTTGGTTTTGCAGTTTGATTAGTAGATAGTGAATACGAAGTTTTAAAAGTTTTTAGCATTGTTTACCTCCCCCGTCAGGCCGATTTCGTGACCCACTATTCCAAAATTTTCATGTTTTTGCCACTGGAGGGCGATATGGACAAGTTGTGTTAGTGGATATGTTTTTGAAAGATGCCCCGTGTTCTCTATCTTTAAAAAAAAAGTTGAATGAAATTGAGTCATCCAGAGATATTGGTATTTTGTTACACTTTTAATAAGCGTTGCTGCCACCAAGTGGTAAAAATTAAAGTTGAGTATATGAAATATTAAGCTTTTTGATGTTGAATTTGGACACACTATCCATTGCAAAACTTTAGAAGTACATTTTAATGCAACATTTGGTGAGTACCAAATACTGATTTACAGGTATATTAGTGGCGAAAATTAAAGTTGAATGTAACAATTGTTAAGCATTTCATCGTTAAATTTTTGCATACTGTCGACTGCGAGGTTGCAAAATTGTATTTTGGTGTTTGATTTTACGCATTTAATCACTATTCGAGTATATTAGGTATTGCGCTGTTGCAATTTAAAATTGATTGAAAATAACAATATTGCTATAGTGTTTAAAAGTTGATCACTCTGAGTTGCCCGATTTTAAACATCCATCAATTTGAGCTAACTTTTTGCATTTTTAGCTGTCTGATTTGACTGGTAAACCAATGTATTCTTCCTATATTTTATAGCGCAAAATTTAGCAGCAATGCAGAAGCACCACATTAAATAATTTGAAAAGGACTTTATTCTAGGTTAGGGATTTTTCTAAGATCGTCTTACCTAACGTATACCCGATTTTGTAGATTTTTTCCCAGTGCGGCAGGTCAAGAAAATCAGTAACCAGCTTGATACCTCTCACTGTAAAGTCATTGCACAATACACACTCGCAAGCTGTAGATAGTTTCCTTTGCCATGGCGTAACCACACACAAATTTTTATAAAGTTGTTTTTGGCATCACCAACTTACAAAATCCTGCACCAAATCTTTTTTATAACTTTTTGTTAGCATTTGGAGTCACTTTATGCCAACGAAAGTTCCTCATCCCACGGGGCTAAAGAAAACACGCTCTCCACTTAAGTACCTCGTATGTCTGGCCTTTAAGAGCAGGCAAGACTAGATAAATTTATTTTATCCCGGACCCTTGGTAACAGCACAAAGTAGAAACTAATCGGCATTTGTTTAAGAAGACAACAGGAAAGATGCTAAGAACCTTATAGTTATCGAGTCCAGCAACCACTCTCTTTATCAGAGAGGAAATTCATGCCAGTATTATGGAAGTTTTTAATTACTCTGTCTTAAAAAATTGCAACATTTTGACGATTTCAAAGTCTACGGCCCTTTGTAAGCATGTACTGTATCTTTACAATGTACATCTAGAGAATTGTCCATAACATGAAAAGGAACATATAAACTACATGAAAAAGTTTTTGTAAGAAAATTTGAACTTTTTGTACTAGAATACTTTTAGTATTTAGTGAGTTCGTACGCGATGAGTCTCGACACGTAATTCTTTATCATGCACGAGAAGAATTTAATAAACTAATATTAATAACAATAATGACGACATAAAGCAAAGCAGCGGTATATATACAGCGAATAAAGAAAAGGGAGAACAAAAACAACCCTAATTAAATTCCTTTTGTCTCGTAATATCCGTTCATTATGCAATACCACCCATAACAATGAGCGATATGTGCCAATAACCGGACACCGCAGACGAAATTACACAAGTACAAAATATGTTAATTCACTCGGTCACCACAAATATTTAAGGGAATGCAATTCCAAATCTTGTCTCCCTGATGCTAAATGCACTTCTGTGATTAACTTTGTGCAGAAACAAAGAATGTATAAATTGCTGCAGTCAGCCGACTGCCTTACAGCTATAAAAAACAATAAACAAATTAAGCAACTTCAAATTTGAACAATGGCTTGCATTCCCAAAATCAATCAATAATCCTTAAAAAGTACTAAAATTTATTAAAAATTTCATAAAAAGATAAAATCGTTTTCGGTCGCAAAAGACCATCGACAGTTTTTGAAAAAAAGAATAGGTTAGAGAATTAAAAACAAACGAAAAAGTACAACAACCCTGCTTTAAACTGCTATACAAAATGAAGCTACTGCGTAAAAGATTGAAAACAAAAGCTCTGTGCCCCACAATGTACTCCATGTTTCATCATTAATTAACCGTCTTCACAAAATCGTCATTTTGTACTTCTTCGGTCTGGGTTTGGTGCTCTGGATCTAGTCTATCAACAATCACGTTAAATTTCAACAAGTCATCAGTTAGCGATTGTGAGTAATATGGGTTTGCTGAATCTCGGAAATGAGCACCAACAATACCTCTTATTCCTTGATTTTGTAAGAATTTTAATTTTTGCGTACAAGCAGCATACGTGGCTCCCCATGTTCTTTTTGTAGAATCCACACAATAGTAGCGGATGTACTATTGTACTAAAGCATAGCCGAGGTTTAAGGAAACGTTTGTTTATGTTTATTTGGAATTCAACCTTAGCGAGCTGCAGTTTGTTATCAGTGTTTCGGGCACTCTTAATGCATGTGAACTGATAAACCCATACTGTGCAAGTGCAACATTCATTAATCTTAGTTTAGTCCAGTAAAAAGCATAGTTGATTAACTACGATTGATTCTGTGCTGCATTTTAAAAACTAAATAAATTACTTATTGAAAGAACTTTTGAAATAGTTGGCAGTAATTTTCTTCAAGAAGCTGTAATAACCCCACCCAACCGAAATGTTTTGCAAAACAATTTGAATCTTTTAAAACTAAGCATTATCTACAAAATTTTACTTAAATACCTATAAATCAGTATTTGAAATATACTCACCAAATGTTGCATTAAAATGTACTTCGACAGTTTTGAAATGGATAATATGTCCAAATTCAACCTCAAAAAGCTTAAATTTCATATATTCAACTTTAATTTTTACCACTTGGTGGCAGCAACGCTTATTAAAAGTGCAATAAAAAAGCAACATCTCTGGATAGGATGACTCAACTTCATTCATTTTTTTTTTTTTTTATAGATGGAGAATAACACGGGGCATCTTTTAAAAACATGTCCACTAACACAACTTATCCATATCGCCCTCCAGTGGCAAAAACATGCAAATTTTTAGAAAGTGGACCACAAAATCGGCCTGGCGGGGGAGGTATACATTGCTGAAAACTTTTGAAACTTCGTATTCATTATCTACTAATCAAACTGCAATACTAAAAAATATGTTCAGCAAAATCGGTAAAGGTCGGCGTGCCTGCAACACCCCACTGAGCATCCCATGCTCTTTGAATTCTCAACTCAATCAATCAAATTTGCAACTCAATCAAGTATTGGCAACACGGTATTACGTCATGAAAAGCAATGAATCCTATAAGCTCTTTTTACTGGAAACAAAATGAATGAAGAATCAGAATTTTGCTAGATGTTTATTTTCGAAAGAAAATGAAACAGAGCTTCCGACCGCCCATGTTCACAAGCGTTTTCTCATCCATATGTGCTGACCTAGCTTAACTGACCAATCAGTTTTGGTCTTGATGGTAGACAGTTTTAAATAAGGTTATGTCTGGCTTTCAGTGACACTTGCCATGATACACTGCTTAGCCATCAACAAGATGCAAAAAAGTACAGTTATATTGAGGAATGTATCTTCAAAGCCTTACCAGAAAAATGATCTTGGCACTTAGGTTTCAAAAACGATGTTGCTGGCTCTATTACTAGAGGGTTAAATCTAATTATTTTTCTTGAATATCTTCCTAAGAAATTCTCAATTTGTCCTCATTGTTATATCAAAATTGGTGAAATGTGCCTTAATCTTTATCTCTTTCTCACCATATCTTTAGCATTTTGAAATTGACATATCCTTTTTTGCAGACATTTTTAACCAGACTCCGGCCGGCGAATGCATGAGTGTTTTAACAGACATCAAGGTAAGATCCACTACGGTAGCGATTACTCTGCTTTCACGAAATCGCGATTAACTGCGGTGTTGATTTGAAAGTGTTAATTGTAAAATAAAACGCAATTTATTTGTTAGTCGGTATTTCATTCTTCAAAGAGTACAAACTTATTAATGCTAATGAACCAGGTACTTTGCGCATGCTTAACCCACTCGTGCTCAGAAAATCTTTTTTTCAAATTCGGCTGAAAGTCTTGTCAGAATGATCCACCACCAATCCACGATTGGTACATTTTTGGTTCTGATTGGAAACAAGTTTGCAAACATTTTCCAGGGATGCTAAAGGCAATTTCAGCTGTGATTAGTAAACCATTTTAGTCGAAATTTAGGGTCAAAAACGTACTCGCACTAAAAATTGATAAAAGTGTTCCGGATTTTTTTGTTAGGTTGCGGAGTTAAACCAGCAGATTGACGAACTAAAAGCTACCTGGTTGAATCCGGAAGAGAATGCAAAAGTTCAAGAAGAAGCGAAAACTCTACAACAACAAGTGAAAGATTGCCAAGTTCGTGTTACTTTACTGACTGCTAATCTTACTATATTTCTCTGGCTTCTGCAGGATAGAGCCAATTCTCCAGAAGGTCGTAAGAGTCGAGCAGTCAACCAATTGGTTTTCTGACGTTTCTTATCACCTGTTTAATTCACAGCCAATGCCAGATATAGAATTAAAACCAAGCTGTTCTCGTTGGTCAGATTTACCTCAAAATACAGTGTACTGTATTTTATACTCAGGATTCAAATTAACGCTTGCCTGAGGCAAGCTGAAATTGCCTCGGGCAAGTTATTTTCTGACTTCATTTGCCCGACGGGCAGGTCAAAAAAATTCAGCGTATGAAGTTAGCAACTTCGAACTAGTTTATTTACAAACGCTAATTACTGTTTTTGCTGCAGCACATCACAATAAAATAAATGCTAGAAAAGTAAGCTTTTGCTTACTTTATTTTAGCACAATCACCGCACTTAGTTTAATTCAGTGTTTCTCAGCCATTTTCTTCTGTGATCCAAATTCGTTTAAAAGCCCTATCTGCAAGAACAACTGCGACCCAACGAAATAATCACAAAAAAAAAACTGAACACAAAAAGCAGAACTTTTGTTACACAACATTTATCGCCATTTCGCTTCAACAAGTTTTTGAAATGGTGGCTCAATATCACTCAACGCTAAACGCATTGGATGCTTTGCATCCAGACGGTTTCTATATTTGTCTTTCATAAATGCCAGAGCAGAAAATCCCATCTCACAAAAATATGAACTTGGAAAAGGGATTGTAATTTTTAAGGCTTCTTCGTACAATATTGGACAGTAGCATAGTTGGGAGGGGGGATTGGAAGGCTATAACCTCTCTATTGGCCTGCCGACCAAAGTGCAGATTAAGGAAAATACCTCGCTTTTTTAGTACTTCTGAGACTGTGTTTTGTATTGGAATATACTCAAAAAACGATTTAAAGGGGGGGGGGGAGCTAATGAGTATTAGTTAATTACCAATTACTTCTCTCAAACTTCCTTTCATTAGCCCGTCCAATTATATCTTTCTCTATAAAATATAGACGAAATGGTTACTTTACTCCTTGGGAGTTTTATTGAACTACCGGTATAGCGTTTTATGATTTACCTGCTTGTAAATAAGAAAACTGAAATTCTAGCTACAGCTACCTCACACATAGCCCATTTATGCAACTACATCATGTCGGGGAGCTTAAGCAATTTAGCAAAACGGCTTCAAAGTTAAACATTTTAGAAAGGTTAGTTCGATGTTTGGGATCTCAAACTAGAGATACTTACGTCTTTCGACACAGTCTTATGTCATCTTCTCGGCGTTACATTAAAAAACAAGCAATACGCTGAAAACAAGTTAATGCAATATGCGCTGAGCTATCGCGACGCGTTTCGTCTTTGCTCAAGGGTCATATCAGGCGACAATAACACAATATATACATTACTTAAACAAAATGTACACATTGTGCGATTGAGTTAAATTCAGGTAGAAAATTATTACAGCATATGCATCTGTTCAGCTCTAGTTGAAAACTAGAGCTAGAGTTTCAACTAGAGCTCTCCCGTGCCTCCGGCAGCTGGGGCATCACCCTCCAGACCCCCAAATGCCTCCGGCAGCTGAGGGCTCCGCCTGCCAATGCAGATTTCTGGCTACGCGCCTAATATTGAATATTCGTTTGCAACTTGGCACCAAAACTTGGATAATAAAAGTTCCGTGCAGACACTTTTTTCTTAAATCTTAAGCGCGAGCAATTATTGTTTATCGAAAAAAAAAAAAAACAGAACACAAAAATTAGAAAATCAATGCCTAACTATGAATTAAAGATAACCAAATAACGAAGGGCCCTGCTTGTTTCAGCGACTATTCATGAAACCTTGGCCACCCACATTTTGGTCACGACCCGTGGTTTGAGAAACGCTGGTTTAATCGCATGCAGATTTGTTCGATACTCAGACGCGCTTTGCAATTCTTTTGGCGCTAAATGTTTTGTTCTTTCTCTGCGAAAAAATTTTTCCACGCTTGCCGCGCTAATCGCTCTTTTGGTTATCACAAGTACTACCCTGTGCTGCAAGAAAGCGAGGTCGAAAATTCGGCAACTTTTTATTTTAGTTATTTGGAATGTTTAGTTCTATCTTTTACACAAAAAAGTTTTGCTTTTTAGCTGGTGCAGTTTGCGAGATATTCGCGATTGAAAAACAAAATGCATTGTAGCAAAAGGCAACGTGAATTATTGTTAACACAGCAATTGAAATGATTGCAATCCAAAAATCAATTTTTTATAAATTGAATGATTGAAAAAGCAGGGATGGCAATCGCATCGATGACTTCTGCAATATTTGTTATGCAAAAAAACTGAGGTGCGATGCAGGGTAGAACAACAGATGTGATTTTTTTGCGATAATTTAAAATTTTTCGATGCGATAAACTCGCCACTAGTTTCCGATGATATATTTTTTGATTAATTTTGAAACTAAAGTTTGTCTAAAACTAGGTAAACTGAAGCTCAACCTGCGCAAGACTTTAGTTCAATTATGTAGTGTGATTGTGACGTAACCATTTGTAAAACATTCTCAAACTTCTGCCTAAACTGTGACTTATGACAAAACAGAAAAAAACAACAGAAATAATGACAAAAATTGAAATAATCGCTTGCAAAAATGGAACATTATTTTCTTGGATTTTTCGATGCGATAGTGATATTGATTCTTTTGTATATTTCGATGTGATATTTTTGTAAAAAAGCGTGCAATGTGATTGCCATCCCAGAAAAAAAATTATCCATTACGTGACTGATTTAAAAATCGCACATAAAAACTGGATTTTTTTGAAATACGATATCGTGCGAATTCGGTAGTAATCAAGCAGTTTTTTTTTAATTAAACAACATCAAAATGCACTGTGCCTCTTTGTATCGGGCAAATTGAGATTTGCCCGGGCAAGTAAACATTTGTTTTAACTTGCCCGACGGGCAAGTTATTGAAAAAGTTAACTTCGACCCCTGTATACTGTACAGTTGTTAACATTTTTGCTTGCCAAATTCTCTGTGCCGTGAGACAGCAAAGACTCTATTACGATCTTCGAATTAGACTTCTGTAAACTGCATAGTCTGTCTACCTTTCAATGCGGAAGCTGTACTGTCTATCCACTACGTTGTGTGTTTACCTGCAGTACCTTTTTGTGAAGCAGAGAAGCTCTCAATACCAATTTAAAAAACTGGAGGCAGAGTTGGTCACTTTAGTTGCCGAGACTGCAGACTTTCTATTTGCAATGCGATTACAATAATATTGTATTATTGTAATGATTTTAGGAAAAATATGTACTATTGAAAAGTTCTTTTGATTCAATCCAAGGAGAACACTCGGAATTGTGTGATCGACATCAAGTTGAAACTAAGCGATTTCAAAATGAAATCGAGTCCTTGTCTACCGAGATTCAACGCCATAAAGTATGAGCGAGTTGTTGACTTGAAATGTTGAAAAGCTATAGGAATTGTTAAATACGTAGCATTAGGAGATTTACTTGGCAATCGTATTTGAATCGAAAACTGGATTGAAATGCAAAGGAAAATGAAGCGATCTTCAACCTTTTTAAAGTATATTTTTCTGGTTATTGGGTTATTTTCGAAAAGAAAAAGAACCAATAAACGTAGAAAATCAACATAAGACCTGCGAACATGAAACATATTTTTGGCGCATCAGCTTGGTTACGTTTTAGCGATGGAACACAACAGGAGGTGAATGGAGTTATTATTAAATCTTCTTGCTCGTTGTACCATTGGTAAGACGAAGGTGGGAAATTGAGCTAGTCTTCATGAATCTTAGCGGTGTATTGGTCTCAGTCTTGGTCTTAGCGGTGGTACAACAGACAAGAAAGAGTTCACGGCAACTAATCGCCGAACAAACTAAAAGTGACCAATCTCTTTTTGTTTCTTCAGTACGTAGTTGAGGGATCCAATGGCGTGGAATTTCGTTGCACTATGCTTTCTTTTACAGGAAAGAGCAGGCAATTCCAACCAATAAGGAATGTAGTGTTGTTAATGCTACATATTCTGTGTATCTTTTTGTTAAGTCGCTGTTACGACCCTTTTTACTGATGCTGTGTTTAGGAAGTTTGCACGGCTTTTGAAAAGAATTGCTTGGAGTTGAAGGAAGATAACATAAAGCTTTCTGAGCAACTTCGCAATTCTCAGAAAAACTTAGAAGAAAAGCAAAGTGCGTTTGCTATAGTGGAAAAAATTAACTCCAGCTTGAATGAGCAAAAAGCCAAGTTATTGACGCAGTTGGATGAATCTACTCAGGCAATTGTAGATAAAGATCAAAAAATTACCACCCTTGTTTCACAAATAGGTACATTGTTTTATACATCATATTTTTAAAATGGATTTACACAGTATTCGCTTTTTGTGCGTTTTCGTACGTGTTTTCTCCATGGAAGAGTACGTTCTGTTTCGTTCGCTTTTTATATGTCCATATCCGCACTAACCAGACTGTCACATACTTGCCAAAAGTTTTCCAAAACAAAATCTGTTTTGCGAAGGGTTACGGCTCTATTTTGAAATATCACTACCGTCGTTCATTAACAAAATGTTTATCAATATGTAATAGTCTACTTAATGCGGATATGGACTTATTAAAATGTGGACGAAACAGCGCATACTTTTTCATGGAGAAGCAAAAATATAAACAAACGGATTGTGTGTTAAATTCGCCTTTAGATTTAAAAGTTCAGTATATTGTTACGGCAATATTTATAACAATTGCAGTGGCAGGTTGATCTACAAAGCCTATCTTGCGTTGAAGTAATGATACTAAAACTTAAGTATGTCCTATAGCTCAATTTTGATAATATAATTTTTGTAAAGCGCTTATTTCAAAAATTTATGCTTATTCTAGTTCTGTTTCGTTAGTGTTAACCTTGATCCATTTTTGCGTTAGCATTTTATAGATATTCTTTATTAGATGGCTTAAAATGCGAATTAAACGAGGTTGCTGAAAGTTTGACGAATTTTAATTCCAAGTTGGATGTCGCGGAACAAATAATTTCCAATTTGAGGGAAGAAAATCGTGCGCTCAAATCTGCTAAAGGTATTAATGTGCAATTATATGAGAGTTCAGGATGAGAACTAATAGTCTGAAACAGCGCTATCTACTGTCTAGCTCTGTAAAGATATTGTGCATAGTATATCCTCCAGCCGCTAGACGGCACCAGACGCTAACTGTGGAACGATCCGCACATTTTTGAGTGCAATGACTACTTCGTGCTTGGAGGAATTCGTACCAGATTAGGAGTTTCCAGCTATCTAATGTTTCTGTGGATTTCTTCGAATTCTTATCCATTGAACTTGCTGCTTATTCAAAGCCACCAAGCAGAGATAGTCGTCGTAAAGCGTCTTATCCAAAGATGCAACAGCGCTACCGGGCTTCAGGTTTAGCCCAGATCATTCGATCAGGGTTGTCATAAAAATGACGTCTTGACCCTTTCGGCTATGCCGCCAACAAATGGATTGACTTGTAGCGTTGTGAACTCCATTTCATTCTGCAGTAGCCGGGTCGAAGGCAAAATGCCTTCTAATGGCACCGAGGAAGTTATTTTGAGTTTCCAACAAGTCAGTCGATAGCTGAGTTGGTAAAGCATTCGGTTTGTGATCAAGAGGTTTCTGGCTGCTGGTTCGATTTCCCAACTGTTGTGCAGTAAACAAAGGCGCTACGCTCATTTTCCATTGATTTCAAGCAGCCTACCCGTTGTGGTGGTCCAGCCATATGAAAAACTTTCAAACGGAACTCAAAAAAGGGTGCTTTGCGTTGGTGTGGTTAGATAAACGCAGAATACTTATTGCCTATGCATGAATTTGACAACGCTGCGCAGTAATTAATTTGTTTTCGTAGATTCGTTGAATATGGAATTAATTGACGTGTCTGATAAATTGTCTACTACCAGCTCAAAATTTCAAGACGTAAGTGAACATATTTCTATTCTGAAGAAAGAAACGGATTTGCTCAAATCTGAAAACGGTGAGAAAATTTGATTGACTTACACCGGGGTTGTGCAATCTGCGCCCACGAGTCGAAATTGTATGGTTTGCGAAATGCTGCGTGGGTTTAGAAATTGAAAATAGTGTACTGCTCAGCACTCATTCAAATGTTTAATACTTCATAACTACGTATTTATTTCTAACTTTTAAACATGACGTTTTATGTCGTTGTTCGACGAAATTGTTAAAAAGATACTTACTGCTCGAGATTAGTTTTATTGAAGAAATGAGAACTACTAGAGGTAATAAAGAGGTGCCTCAAACCTTGTTCCACTATTCTCCTAAACCGCGAAAATAGATTTAATCGGTTTGATTTCGTACCGTTGGCAACCTTGCGTGTCGAAATTTCGTGATATCGCATAATGATTTTGCAAAATTTCTTGCTGAATAACAACATCACGTTTCTTATTCGAAAAAATTTGCCAATTAGCAATTTTTTTGCAAAATAACCGATGTTCTGCAAGAAATTTTGCTAAGTCATCCTTTTCTGATGTCACGAAATTTCAAAACGCGGATTGTCAATGGTACGAAGTAAAATGGATTAAAACTATTTTGGCGGATAAGAGGAATAGAGGAACAAGGTTTCAAGCAAAATGCAGTTATTTTATTCGTTTTTTATGTGTTTTTTTCAGCAAATTTGAAATCGGAATTGAATACGTTACATAACAATTTAGCTGATATGAGTTTAAAAGTCGACATTGGGAATCAAACGATTTCCGCTTTGACCGTGCAACATGAGTCGCTCCAGTCTGAAAAAGGTAGAATGAACATTCATAACTAAGCTTAACAAAAGAAGTCAAAAAAATATCTGAACCAAACCATAAGTCACACCACATGTCTGTCGTGATAGCCTACCCACAAAAATAGCATCCTAATACACCTCTCATCAGCAATGAAGGCTTGTCAGCCCTTGAATTTATCCACCCAATTACCGATCCTAAATAGGAAGATAGCTCTGAAAGAAATTCATAACTATAGTTAACATCATCATCTCATTTTTAATTCTGGTTTTCCCTGTCGACGGAGTTAGCCGGATTCGGTGTGATCATTGTCTTCACCACTCCTCGCCATTTCGTTCGATCACATGTATCTTCTTTCACCAGTCCATTTTTCTTCATTTCATCCTCTACTTATTTTTTCTACTTTGTATTGGTCGTCCTCTTCCTCTACTTCCCCGCACTTCAAATTTCAAAGACTTCGCCATCACACTTTCATCTTTTCAAAACATGACCTTACCACAACATGTCTATCAACTCCTCGCTGTTTTTCGATCTAACAGCTTCTCTCCACACATCTTTCGAATCTTCGCTCTTTCTGTTCTTCTCAAAATTGTCATCTTTAATGAAAACTTTTTGCTTTAAGAGTATTTCATCTCTGAGTTTCATCTGGAACTGATTGTTGTTTTAGCTGTAACTAACCGATACTTGTTATAGCAAGCTACGACAAACTCTTTGTAATTAACCATCGTCCGTAAAAAAAACAGCAACAGAGTGGTTATTGGTCCAGTTATGTATTTAATAGTTTTATGTGGATTTAGTTTAGCTATGTGTTGCACGTTTCTACGTCCCATTTATGGCTAAGCTTGTAACGTGAATAGGACAAAACATACACAAATCATTTGTTTCCACGTATGTCATAAATTTTAAACCCCGCTGTTGTATCGTTGGATAAGTTACTTCGCGATAATTTTCGTTGTTCGGTGGATTTAAACAAGCAACAATCTCAAGATAGTGTAGAAAAAATTTTAACGTGGAAACCAGGCTAGTTACTGCGCAAAGTGTAAAAGCAGTTGGTTTTTGGGAAATCACACCAAGTGAACCCATACCGAATATATTCTGCTTTGTAGTTTCTATTTCCAAATTTCTGTCTGCTTGCGATTCCGTTTATGCTAGGTATACTACTGTTTCTGATTCTGTTGCTATCCCCCAAAACTCATCCATTGTTTGTTTATTTTAGTTTTACACAGCAATCAATTTACATTACTACTAAAAATACTACACACTGTACATGCCCTACACATTGTCGGGTCTAGCACGGTATGGCTAAAGGCTAACCAGTGCTTTAGGTGGGATTCTGAACAAGATAGGTTTAGCGGTTCAAAATATAATTATTCCGTGGCACATCGGTTGCGGAGCGCTGGTTTAGATTGTGTCTCTAGAACTCTATAATACTGTAGATAGTTTTTTATTTAATGTTTTAGTATATTTTAAATTTAAATGTTCTCGTTTTGATTATGTTTTAGTTGAATACGTGTCTACTATTGTAGACCGACTGGCTTCAAGAACTGATGTTCCCTTTAAACTTAAGAGTATAAAAGAAGATTGCTCTAAGGTAGAAGAAATTGCCCAAATCCTCTTGTCTAATTCTATAGCTTTTGCATTCAACAAAGTTGATTTTTTTAAAATTTTGGATGCAATAAACTACAGTATGATTTTTGTTATCTTTTAGATGGATTGAACTCTCAAATAAGTGAATTTGGCGACAAATTATCTACAGCCAACTCGAAAGTAGAGATTGCGGATCAAATTATTTTCAAATTGAGGAAAGAAAATGAATTGCTTAAGTCCGAGAAAGGTGAGTAAATTAATTTTGTGCTAGGGTACAAACCTACGACATTTTTTACTGGTAGTATTTACCCAAGTTTTTGGTTAACCAGCAGGTGCCGGTACCCTGATTTTTTCAAACAACTGTGCCCAAAGCTGTAAAAATACGTTTGGGTGCTTAAATTTTGTACCAATCCAGTCTTAGGCTGCTTTTACCGATCACGCGTATTTGTGTGCAGAAATACGCGTGTTATTTGACTGCATGGATTTTGCGCTTTTGTTTTTTGCATGTACAATGAAAAAGCTTTCACGTATATTTCCGCTTGTAAATACGCGTGATCGGTAAAAGCCGACGTAAAGTATACTAAGTCATGTTTCCACAAATTTGTCGACTTTTCTGAAGCTATGTTTATCATGTTACCAAAAACTATTTGCTCTTGATCCGATAAATCGCTGATTTGATAACCACAATACAATGGACATGGGATAAAATCTTCTGCAATATGGTGCAACCACCAAACGGATCTTTTATAGAAATACTGTACGGCAATTTAAAGTAAATTATGAGTATTGTTGTTGCTGTCAGATTTTAGTAAAGGTTGTTTTTATGTGCTTTGTTCAGATGACTTGGCGGCAAAGTGGAGTGAGGCAGCTGATAGCTTATCAGATATAACTTCGAAACATGATGTCAAAGACAAAGCAATTAGTGATTTGAAAGAGAATAATGAAAAACTCAAGCTAGAAAAAGGTACGGTACATCTCAATGAAATGTTACTGGCACATAAAATTTTAATAATAATTAATTGCATTGTCGGATTCACGTTGTTGGGGAAAGCATTCCGAAACCAAAGTAACTTGATGACGTATGACGATTGATTGATTCTTATTCCACGTAAGTGGAGGAACATTGGATCGCTGGAACTTTCAAGCAAATGCTAATTCCTCATGACACGATGTAGTTATCGCTATGAAAAGTATCCGGATCATCCAATTGGCGTCTGACGATGTCTGGTGACAGGAAAATAGAAATGCAATCACAACAACAAATACTTTATGACAATACATTTTTCCTCACTATAAACTGACTTTTCATGAAGTTGTTCGACGAAATTTTTGAACGATTCTATAAGCAATTAAAGTGCTTGACAAAGAGGATAAAATGAAAAGGTTCAACATTCTACCTATTCTGTTTTGGTAAAAAATTGTGCATTAATTTTGATTCCAAAAAAAGAAACTTGAGAATGTTAGCATTAATCACAAGTTGTCTCAAAAAATATTTGCTCCAGATTCACTAGCTCCACATTATTGGAACTTTTGGAGGCAATTGTTAAAATGCGTATTTATTGAAAGTGTGGCTAGTAAGAATAAAGTAAGCTTTATTTTGCCTAGTTCCTTATGCAGAAATTATCTACCGACTATAGGCGTTTTTAAAAAAAATTGTTTTCCCAGTCTTAAACAGGTATTGTTGCAAAATGCTGTTATTTTTATTCGTTGTTTTTGCGTTTTTTTTTTTTTTTTTTCAGAAAGTTTGAGATCGGAATTGAATGCGCTACATAACAATTTAACTGATCTGAGCTCAAAATTCGACATTGGGAATCAAGCGATTTCCGCTTTAACGATGGAATCTGAGTCGCTCCAATCTGAAAAAGGTAGAGTGAACAATGAACATTTATAACTATGAAAAGAGGTCGAAATATAAATGAACTATACCATGAATTATCTCAAATAACTGCTGTGGCACAATTCAGCATCGTGCACGGTCATCGGAGTCCAGGGCCGTTGGGAGATATGGGCTCGCGAGGTAGATCCATAACCAATAGGAGATTGGGAGTGCTTCTCAATCGAACAGCTAATTATCCCTTGGACTGTGAGTGAAGAGCAAAACAAAGGTCTTCACTCAAATTGGTCCTTTTTTTTCCCGAATTTAGGTGAGATGTGTTCCCCAAAGTTTCACGATCTTTGCTTCATATCAGCTTCAACCAGCACGGGCCCCCTAAATGGGCTCAAAAAATCGCGAGCCAACGCACTCGCTGCTCCGGCCCCCTTTGTCAAACGGCCCTGTCGGAGTCAATCAACTACTGACTAAAAATAAAAAGAAATAGCTCTAAAAAGAATTCCTACAATCATTAACAAGCTAAGACAAACTGTTTGGAATCGGCTTTAAATCTGCACGCGGTTGTTTTTCCCGTTATGGGTTTCATTTATTGGAATTTAATTTAGCTGTGTTATACCGTGGTTCCATGTATAATTCAGTTTTTATTTTGGCAAACAGAAGATACATTGATTAAAAGAAAACAGTAAGTTACTATTCGCCGCAGGTGTTATGAGAAGTCCAAATGTTATGATCACCAAATCAAAAATCAATTCTAAGGGTAGAGGCGATTTATGAAACCTGCAACAATGAACACACAAAAAATAAAAACAGAAAAACGCACAATATATGATAACAGAATTTGAAAAATTCGATTAGACCAGCTGGTTGCAAAAGTGGCAAGCAGACCGGAAGGAAGACAATCAGTCAAACTATTGACCGCTGTGAACGCGATTCAAATTATTGTTTAGTATTCTGTAAAATATTTTTTCAATTTGGTTCTAAAGCTGAGTATAGGCTTCGGCTGTTAATTTCTGGTGGAATTTCAATGCAATGTTTGGATCTAGTAAATAAAATAGATTGACGAAAAATTGATTTTTTAATCAAAGGTGGACGAATGTTATCGGCTCTTCTGGATCTACAGTGTATTGAGAAGTTTAATTTAAACGAATCTTCGCAACAGTTGGAAAGTTCTTGAATTTTTCGAAATTCATGCTTGTAAATATCATCACATTTTGATCAAAAATTTCAAATACAAATTAGCGTTAATATTTTATTGCAACATCTCTGCAAATTTTCCAAAAATGTAAGATTGTGGTTGCATCAAATTGTGATGCAGTAATTTAGATGATTGTAGGCAAATGAATAGAAAAGCATGAGTGAACAGGAGCTTGTAATATAGTTTCTGGATTGATAAACGATTGCTAAGCAGGAACTTAGTTTATTCAAAATTTGCTGCACATGAGATTTCCAAGAAAGATTGTTAGATATCAAAACGCTTAGGAACTTAAACTCGGTTTCCTCGCAAATCTCTTGGCTCAAAATTTTAAGACAATGCAGGCTGTCAAGTGTGTCATTATTTCATTTTTTTCATTATTTTTTTTTTTCAATTTCATTATTTTGGACCCGTTGTCATTATTTCATTATTTTTAAATAATCTACTGATATTTTTTGAGTTTATTGGATGAATTGCAATAAATCGTGAGTGATTGAAATGAAGACTTTTTTTAGAGATCACCTAAAAAAATCTCGCAAAACCTATCAGAAGACTTTTTTTTTGTAGTTCACCTAAAAAATCTCGCAAATACTACATGAAGAGCTTTTTTGACTGGTTTTCAGTTCAGTCTTTTGGATTTAAATTTAAAAATTGTCATTATTCATACTTAAAAATTGTCATTATTTTATGATCAGCGGTCTTTCTTTTTTTCTTTTTTTGTTAATTCAACGACTTGACAGCCTGGACAATGCTTTAATTTTTTTGTGCTTCGAGAGGCTTTGTTGAGAAAATCAGATACTTTATTTTTTGTGAGATAGACGAGCAATTTATGTTTTGTCGACCAACTACAAACAAGCTACTTTTTTTTCGATCACTTTAGCTTTTATGGCTAAGCTTTAGCATGTCAGGAGGACAAAATTTGGAAAGTAAACTAACTGTTTTCTCCTATTACGTCATGAAGCGTAGCCACAAGCGGGAAATGAAAACGCGGTGTTAGTCGGCTTTCAACATTCGTACTAGTGCCTGGCCACACTGATGAGGAATGAAATGATGATTTTCGATTCCAACACCACTATGTCTTAGGCTTTCTACAGATGATTTACAATAGATGGTGTCTCTTTTTATTAAATATTTCGGTATATTCTAAATTTATGAATAACGTAGTCGCATTGATTAGATTTTATCAGAGTAGGCTACATGTCTATGTGGACCAACTGACAAGGACTCAGGTTACCTTTGAACTTGGAAATAAAAAAAGGATTTTTTTTTTTTGAGATAGAAGACATTAGCGTAGAAAGAGATCAACTCCTAAGCGGGTGCGGATTCATCCAAAATAAAAGCGCCACCATCGCTTCCTCGTGAGTGGAGGATAAATATGGACCAATCAATCTAATTATCCATATTCTCTTGTGGTCTAATTCTATGGGTTTTTGCATTCAACGAAGTTAATTTAATTTTTTGTTTTTCATGCAGTAAAGTATGGCAGCTAAGTAGATAGAAAAGACAAACCTCGAAACGACAGGCCGTACAGCGATTGAGAATGTATATTATACTCGTATTATCTATTCTTAGATGCTTTGAATGCTGAAATAAGTGTATTTGTCGAGAAGTTATCTACAGCCAACTCGAAAGTAGAGATTGCAGATCAAATTATTTTCAAATTGAGGAAAGAACGTGAATTGCTTCAGTCCGAGAAAGGTGAGTAGATTGATTTGAAAAAGTGCAAATGTCTCATGATTTGTTGGAAAATTATGCTTCATTAGTGATTTGTCACACATTGTGGTACCCCCAATGCAGTGGGACGTGGGATACAATTTTATGCGATATGATGCAATAAAACAGACTGTTGTGGTTGGATTTTATCAGAATTTATCTTCACTGAACAGTAGCAATATACAGCAACCATAAGATCTGTTGCATTTTTAGTCTTGTTGTATTTACATTATTTGCAATTAAAAGAAAATTACAAAGCGAACGTTTTCTGCACTACAACTGGCCCTCTTAGTAGTTTTCTTGTAATGTAAATAATGTAAATGCAAGTAACCAGCCTGAAAATGCACCACATCTTATGGTTGCTGTATATTGCTAGTGTTTAGTACAAAAAGTCGACCTCTGCCGAAATTATATTTGTTGCTTTAATATTGTGTTGTCTGCTCTGGTGTTCTTCGAGGTAAATCCCAATCCAAGTTCAGTGACTTAAATCACTTATGTCATAAACGAGACGGAAAGGGTAGCTGCCGACTCTAAGACCTAGTGGTCCCTTCTCAGTTATTGTATATTGATAATTCTTTTCAGTTGTTTATTTGTGTGCATTTATAATGGCGACAACAACAAAAAATAACCTAAACCTGAACCACTCTTTCATAAAACTATTAAATAATCTTTTTTAATATGGTTAAGTGACATGCGATTGTTGCAAACACAGAACAAATATTTTATAGGAATATTGCAATTCAAAGTAAAGTGTGGGTTGTTATTGCTATCAGATTTCAGTAAAGGTTGGTTTTGATGTGTTTTTGTTCAGATAACTTGATGTCGAAATTGAGCGAGGCAGCTGATAATTTATGGGATATAACTTCGAAACACGACGTCAAAGATAAAGCAATTTGTGATTTGAAAGAAGATAATGAAAAACTCAAGCTAAAAAAAGGTACGGGACATTAGAGTTGTTCAAACCAACTTTTTTTTTTTCAAATTTATTCTATCACCCCCGCAAATTGTTTGGTTGGTGATTGAAACCCCACATACCAAATTTCAGCTCATTCAGTCCACAGGGAGAGAAGGGCATGCAATTTGAAATTTTTGCCCACTTTAGCATTAATTTTTTTCAGTCAAAATGGTTCGTATCTAAGGTTTTTGTGATTTAATATTGCCCAAATTACATATTACACCCAGTCTAAACCAGTTTCTAGTGCTTGTTTTGTAAAGTCATGAACAAAAAAATTTCCTGTTTTTTCGCTATTTTGACTATTATGTTTAAGGTGCTTAACTGCTTATGCCATCTTGACTGCTTTCTAACACCAATACTGCCCTACAAATCACTGCATAAAATGAGAAAAAAGAAGCTCATCTAACGTCCCTCTTCAAGTCCAGGTGATGACATACACCAAGTTATTGAAACTATGTTTGGCAAGTTCAACCTGTAAGAAATATGATTTATCATCACAATCACAACTGCTATAATGTGAATCAACAACCAGCAGTTGATGAAGTTTCAAAACACTATTTTCTCGCAGTCCAGCATTTCTATGTTGAATGCTCTAATTCTTAGCAAGAACAACTTCATGATCGTCCCATTTTTTGACATGTTGGTTTTCAAGGTACTGCAAAATAATAAAAAGTTGAAAATTTGAATGATTCATTGCGAAGTGTTACAAAGTGTCTCGACCAAACGCTAAATCATCTACCAGTCAAACCGATTATATACAGTAATTTGCATAGGTGGGCAAGTTAGCTTCGTTAACCACTAGTCCGTTAACAAACTTCACACCTCCGTTAACGTTTGTCCGTTATTTTCAGCTTTAATTAACGGAAGTTAATGAAGTCCGTTAATTCGTTTACATTTTGTGTGTAATTCACATTTCTTTTTATTCACTCCCTTCTGGAACACGTATTGACGCTGTTGAGCTAATTGTAAGGAAATATTTATTGCTGTGGTGGTCTTTTTTGTGTTTTGGAAGTTACATTTTACGGTCTTGTCTAATTTCAAGATAAAAATAAGTTCAAATGCACCAACGAAGCTGCGATCGGAAAACCTTCGGAAATTGTGAACAGCGATAATTAGACGTATGAGGCTGCAGGTTATTATTTGCTACAAAAAAAGTTCCTTTCTTTGCTCTCTTCTATAAACCTCGTGCTATTACGCAACAAAGGTTACCAGTGCAAACTGGTTAGTACCGGTACGATAAATAAATGGTGCAAGATATTAACGATAAAAAGTGTTATCGGAAATTAACAGAACTTAACGGTAGTTAATTTAGTCCATTAACAGAACTTAACGGAAGTTAATTTAGTCCGTTAACATGAAAAAACTTTTTAACGGATTAACGAGTTAATGAAAAAGTTAGCTTCGTTTTTAACGGATTAACGGACTTGTGCCCACCTATGGTAATTTGCTCCAGCAAAAATTCAGGAAACAGTAGTGTATGTGTCGTTTTAGTGTTACTGCTTTCGTGATATAATAGCAAAATCAGCTTGGCAACCAACCTCTTATTTTCTTTTGGTTCTAGCTAACGCCTTATAAATTAGTGGTAACAGTGTTTTTCTACAAAAATTAAACTTGTTTGATTAGATGGTAACTCAAATCTCTTAACTACACTCGCACAATTTTGAAATAATTGTACGAACCATTTTGAAAGGGCAAATGCAATATTTGTTGCTGAACGTAATATTATTAGTGCGATTGTACTATGCATCCAAAAAGCAACCTCTAAAGCCAACAGAGCATTTACCAATATTTGTGACTTGAATGTTAGCAACCAATAGCTATGTAAACTGTGAGGCAAAATTTTACTCCAGATGGTTCTTTATAATATCCGTGATAGCCACATTTGAGAAGCACTGCTACCACTCTGTTATCCTGCATTGTTTAAACAAGAAGACGACGTGAGCTTGTTTATAGGGCTGATTAAATGGGTTGTAAAAACATATATTTAGTATACCTTAGATAAAATATTGAAGACCCTTCAGTCTGTTTCCCCCTTAGCTGTAATCGTTTCAGGAATTAACCACGAAAGATCTCACTAAGTTATAAGAGTGAAACAGTAGGGTTTATAATTCTTTTATCCATCATGTGCTAAATACAGGGTGGGCCATAACTAGTACACCAAAGCATTTAAAACAGTTTTGATTAACTAACTAATTTAACTGATACATACATGCAATGCTTCACTACTCTAGAAAAGAACTTGTATTTTATACCCTAAGAAAGTGCTTAAAATATTTTACATTGTTTTACATCTCACTCTACGTGATTCTTTGGTGTGCGACTTTTGGCCAACCCTGTAAATGGACGGGCTCTAACTACAACTGTTATTGAGCTCGTCTCAAGCTTGATTGGTAGAGGTGGATGAATGCCCTAAACCAAAACCGTATCGTGCATACGTGATGATTGGTCGATTCATCCAAAACATAGACGAGATGTATCTGGCCAGCTCTATTGGTGGGAACAACCCAGGTTGGAATTTATTAGGCATTATTACCTAAAAATCGGTTAGTTTAGATACGAAACTTTGTAACATTTCGCAATAAATCATTCCAACTTTCAACTTTTTATTATTTTGCAGTACCTTGAAAAACCAACATGTCAAAAAATGGGACGATCATGAAGTTGTTCTTGCTAAGAATTAAAGCATCCAACACAGAAATGCTTGACTGTGAGAAAATAGTGTTTTGAAACTTCATCAACTACTGGTTGTTGATTCACATTATAGCAGTTGTGATTGTGATGGTAAAATCATGTTTCGTACGGGTTGAACTTGCCAAACATAGTTTCAATAACTTGGTGTATGTCATCACCTGGACTTGAAGAGGGACGTTAGATGAGTTTCTAGGTAGAAATCAGTCTTTTTCTAATTGTATGCAGTGGTTTGTAGGGCAGTATTGTTGTTAGAAAGCAGTCAAGATGGCATAAGCAGTTAAGCACCTTGAACATAATAGTCAAAATAGCGAAAAAACAGGAAATTTTTTTGTTCATGACTTTACAAAACAAGCACTAGAAACTGGTTTAGACTGGGTGTAATATGTAATTTGGGCAATATTAAATCACAAAAACCTTAGATACGAACCATTTTGACTGAAAGAATTAATGCTTAAGTGGGCAAAAAATTCAAAATTTCAAATTGCATGCCCTTCTCTCCCTGTGGACTGAATGAGCTGAAATTTGGTATGTGGGGTTTCAATCACCAACCAAACAATTTGCGGGGGGTGATAGAATAAATTTGAAAAAAAAAGTTGGTTTGAACAACTCGACAGTGCATCTCAATAAAATTAGACCGGCAGATCAAATTTTAAAAAATAGTTAATTGCATTGACATCGAGGGGGGCACATGGAAATTCTTCCTAAACGGCCTCTCCATAGTTGAAATTTTTTAAAGCCTAAGTAAAACGAATAAAAATTTCGGGATAGGTCGATATAAAACATGGAACTTTTGGGATAGAAGATTTTTGGTGCCTCGATGTGGGGGGTCCCCGAAATGGCCCCCGCATATTTGAAATTTTTAACTGCTTACGGTTAAGATAAAAGGTGAGAAAGTTTGGGAGTGCCACGTTGGTCACTTACAGCGGTGTAGATGACAACGCCTTGGTTTGATGTATTTTTCTGTTCAGATGACTTGATGTCGAAATTGAGTGAGGCAGCTGATAATTTATCGGATATAACTTCAAAACACGATGTTAAAAACAAAGCAATTTGTGATTTGAAAGAGGATAATGAAAAACTCAAGCTAGAAAAAGGTACGGCACATCTCATTAAACTGCGACTGGAAAATCAATAATGGTAAATTGCATTATCAGATTAATATTGTTGAGAAAAGTATTTTATAATTAAAGAGATACTTCTCAAAATCGGTTTTATTGGAAAAACGAGAACTGCTTGAGGTAATATAGAAGTGTCCCAAACTTTGTTCTGCAATTTTTCTTGTTCGCGAAATAGATCTAATCCGTTTTACTCCCTTACCATCGGCTACCCTGGAAATAAGCAACACCATGTTAAATGATCGAACATTACTTTGCTTGTTTTGCTAGAAATTTTGCAAAAGCATCCATTTCTGATGTCACGAGCGCAAGGTTGCCAACGGTACGGAATCAAACGGATTAAATCTATTTTCGCGGACAAGGGGAATAGTGGAACAAGGTTTGGGGCACTTCTTTATTACCTCATGTAGTTCTCATTTCTTCAATGAAATCAATGTCGAGCAGTATCCCTTTAAAATGCGTTAACGACGTTGGGTGACTAACGGTTTGGAATAATTTGGTTCGAGTTGGGCAAAATCGACTTGAGCTAAACTTCAAAGTTTTATAAACTGGTTGAAAATATTTTTAATGCGTAATTACTAATCAGGAACAGCGTTTTTTTTTGTTTTTTTTTTGCTTAAATGCCATTTGAAATCTTTTTAGATGCATTATCAGAGCAACTACTTAAATTACAAGAAGAACAAAAAGAAAATCTGGAACAATTGTTTGAAACTCCAGTGCAAAATCAGGTAGGTTATCAGGATAATTTGCTTAGATTACATTGTATCTTATGAATACTGACCCGCTTCTTACTAGAACTCCATATCCCATCTCTAGCGTTTGTAATCAACACTAGTGCAGCAAACAAATTTTTTTGCAGGATATTTTCAGCAGTTCAAAACTATTCGGCGATTCGTGTCGGTTGAGCACTGACAGCTCCACCTTGACAAGTGAGTTGTTTTGGTGTTGAATCTACGTAACTTCCTGCCGTTTGAGACCGATTTCTCTTGTGCATTTTTCTCAGTTATAAGATAACTTTGCGGCGATTATTTGCTGACAAACTAATTACTACTATCGGTCTGAACTATTCCATGTTTTCATAAAGTACTTTGAAGAAATCTTTATTGCTAAATCTCTGGTATTTGCGAAGTTTAGACTGCTGACCTTAATATTGCCGACTGCACTTCTCACAGCTGTAAACGGGCCGACTAGTTCGGGCCCGAACCCGGCCTGAGCGCAAAAAGTGATTTGAAGCCAAAACCAGATCTGAAAAAGCTCGAAAGTTAAGTTGGGTTTGAAAAATGTGTCATTGCTCGTATGCGGTTATTATAAAACTACTTCTTATTGCTAATCAATTGTGACTCAATAATAATACCAATTGTATAATAACAATCGTATTTATTAAGAATAATGTACTAAGAAAATTAATAAAAAGCTATAGATAGTATATACAGAGTCTTATAGGCACAACCAAACCTTTGATTAACAGCCTAAGACATACTATTGCGGTATCGATATTCGTCTTTTACTCCTCGTCAGTATAGCTAGGACTACAGGTATGAACATGAGCGTAAAAAGGCAACAATCGCAAATTTGGTACCAGATCATAGCACAATTTTTTTTTCAAAAATATTAACTAATCACAATGTTACGAGAGATAGTTATAATAGTTCAATTCTTTAAAAAAAAAAAAAGTTGTGTTATGATCTGGAACTAATTTGCGATTTGTTGCTTTTTTACGCTCATGTTCATACCTTTAGTCCTAGCTATACTGAGGAGAAATAAAAGACGAATGTCGATTCCGAAAGAGTATGTCTTAGGCTATTAATCAAAGGTTTGATTGTGCCTATAAGACTCTGTATGCTGTCTATAACTTATTAACAATCGTATTGATTTTTAAACGAAGTCATATTTAAGGGTTGCAAAGTTATTCTAATCGTTTGGGTGCTTCTGGTCCAAATGCTACCAGCGCGAAAGCCTATGGAAGAGCCACCGGAACGGCGACTACTTGAAACAAGCAATGCGAAAAAGTTATCCTCCTATACTGTGGGACGATAACTTTTTCGCATTGCTTGTTTTAAGTAGTCGCCGTTCTGGTTGCTCTTCCTTAGGCTTTCGCTGGTAGCCTTTCGGCCAGAAGCACGCAAACGATTAAACATTAAAATCGCTGGCCCGCAAACGTCGAAAAGTTATTCTATTTACGCTTTTGTAGCACCAAAAAGCTAAAGCACAAGTCAATTGTACGTATATCAAGCCCGAATTAACTCGACATTTTGTCAATCTTAAGCCAAGGCTGGCCCGACTTACAGCTCTGATACTTCTATCTAACCCTTGTTTAAGAAAGTTCGAAATTTTGCGTAGCATATTGATTCATGCAAGCTGTAATGAAACGTCATTTTGTAGCTGACAAACTTGGAATCGCGACACCTCTCAATCAGAGCCGATACAGCATTGAAACAAGTTTGCTGGGAGGTAATCGCTTGCTTTTAAGCTGGAAAAGATAGCTTAGAAACTCCAATATTGTGTTTCCCATATGGCGTACAAACTATAGTTGGTTTAATTCAGCAAATGACAGACCCTTATGCTGAAGTTTTTACGCCTTACCTAGGCTGTCAGACAAGATTTTCGTTTTGCCCTTGAGAAATGCATAATGGCCCTGTAGGTTTTTTGCGTTCATCTTTGTAAGTTCTTTTTAAAAAATTGGTAAGATGGTAACAAATTAATGGTGATCTATAAAGCTCTAGTTGAACTGCATTGCATATAACTAAGTGTGTTAGACTTTTGTCTCCTCTTTTTCAATAACTTGTATATCTACAGACTAAACGACATTTCTTTTCGTGACAGATCGAACAGAGTCTCGTGTAGTGACCAGAAGCTCTCAACAATCGAGATTAAAAACAATAGATTTGGTGACTAAAAAGCCAGTAAAAACGGCGCGTTTCCCAGGTACGAAGTTACTTGCTCAGTTTTTGTTCAGAGTCATAGCACCATGATTGGTTGTTTCAGTTCTTTGTAATTGCTGTATTCAGCTTCAGTTCTATTTGTGTTTGCTAAATTTCAGGCTGTGTACTGCCATTTTTATTCATTTTTTTAATCTCTTTATTTGTTCTCATTTTTTTCAACAAGTTTCATTTTTTTCAAGCTATTTTTACTTTTTTCAACTTTTTGTGAAGAATGTCATCTTTGATAGTAGAATTTTTCTAACGTTAATTGTAGAATTTTTCTGAAGTACAAGTGTGTATAAATTAAACAATTGTTTGTGATTTATTAGTAATATTCTTGGGGAATTAAACCACAGCCTTGCTTTGTGTGAGGAAAATGAGGGAAGCTAGGTAGCAATATCGGTAACTTTTTGATTTGTCATGATTATGTTTCGACAAAGGCAACACCTCCAAAATTATCTTTTTTAACGCAGACGGATTAGGTTAAAACTTGTGATTTTTTTATTTTATGATTTACCGGCTTGTAATAAAAAGGCTGAAATTTTACCATTAGCCAACGCCCTCGTTGCACATTTACGCAGCCAGTTTAATCATGTTTTTGCACGGTCAATTTCTATGCCGCATTTTAAAAGCATTAATTTTTACAAAGTATGCCTAAAATTAAGTTGTTTTTGCAAAGGAATTGCAAAATCTCCGAGCGGTGGGGGCTCTGCCCCCAGACCCCGAAATAGCCCCCTCTCCCGTTGCAGATTTCTGGCTTCGCGCCAGGCCAAACTAACAGCCACTATCGAAACATTTGTTTCGGAATGACACATGGTGACTGGTTGTACATAAAGCTATTAAACTGAAAGGGAAAATTGTCCAAAAACCTTTGCAAAAACATTATATCTTGAGCGTACCCCTCCCCTACAAAAATTTCTGGATCCGCCCCCGAACTGTATCTTTTTACAGGGTTTCGCCCTTCAGACCATCGCTCTCATCGTTCATACACAAAATTTTGATTCATACGTAACATTATACTTAGTGCCGATATGGGCTTATAAAAATGCGATCAAAAAAGCGCATACTTTTCCGTGTTGAAGCAAAAACGGATACTGTGTAAATCCGCCTTGACATTTGAAGACCTTGGCGCAACGATACAGTAATGGGTCTCGCCGACTCAGTAGCACGCCCACGCGTAATTCAGCGAGGATAGTAAAGATTTGAATATTTTTTTGCATTTAAGGTCTAACCATGTTAGAAGAACCTGATTCGCCGTTAAAATGGGACGATAGTTTGCAACGAATCGCCGTACTTCAAGCCAGAAATTCGTCTCAACCAGCTCATCTGAAATCTTCGTATCCTGTTGAAACGCAGGTTGGTTCGAAGAGAACTTTGTGGCGAACGTTTCACATGATTAATTGAATAGTACTATTTAACTTGCTGGATGACAGAAAAAGTAAGATTACGTTTCAAGAGCTTGGGTAGTCAACTGATGATTGAAAAGATGATTCACAAGTCCCAAAAACGATTAAATCCTAAGCTTTTCGAATCGGAACCGAAGCCGCATAATGCAACGTTATGTAACAATTTTGATGTCGCAAGTTATGTTTGTTTTCAAAAAATTAAAGGCATCGCAATCCTTGCGATGTTTTAAGTTGCGACATCTTTGAGCTCTAAGATATGTTTTTAAAGCTCAAAAGTACTGCTAGTGATGACTGAGTCGCCTTAAGGTTTGACTGTACCTGTAATTACCTTGAGCATCACCTGTTGCATTTTGTAAACATCGAGTTGTAGGCAGGGAGCTTATGTTCCGTTTTAAACTCATACTAAAGCACCAAATTTAATACCTTATCGATTTTTTGAGGTTTTTAACAACTTTGACGACCAGGGGGCGCTGTTAGTCGAAAGTTTGTATTTGCTGGATCTAAGCCCGATTTAAAATATTTTTCAATTAAAATTGATTGGTGAAAAAAATGGCTGAACGTACAAAAAATTGGTAAAAAAATTATTTTTTTAAAATTTACGCGTAAATGAAGAAGTCGTTTTGCAAGTATAGAAGTGCTACAATTAGGGTTTCCCATTTTCCCGGCTTTTCAGCTTCCCGGAAGACGGAAAAATTTTAAAATCCGGAAAATTTTAATGGGATCCCGAAAATTTCCGGAATTTTCTGGGAAATTTTTAGAATCCCGGAATAAATTAACAAACATAAATTTTCGCGACCAATTTGTTGAAATCTTAAGACTGTTTACAATTTGATTCTGCTTAGCCCATTTCCGAGTTTTTTGTTTACCAGTTTGCGTGCTGGCAACTGACAAGTTTTGATGTTATTTCGGTTGATATTAACTTGCATTTTGTTCACGTCTTTGAATAATATTGAGAATAAATGTCTGGCTTTTTGCTTGGAAAAGGCATTTACAGGAAGGCATTCGGTACTCACTTTTACACGTTTTAAACATGAACAAATTATGCAGTATGTCCTTCATGTCCTGTATGGTATGCGACGGTGTTCCCACTCAAGTGCAGTGAACGATACTCTTTTTTTCGGTTCCGCTTGCTAACTTCTTGTCAGATTTTATAATTACTAATGACTGAAGAGCTTGATTAAGCTGGGTTTGTACTATAAAAAGAAGTGTTTTTTTTTCTATGAATGCGACGCCAAAAACTGTCTCGCTCATTCTGTCATGCTTCAAACGCTAGCAACACATTGTAGTTGCCAGCCAACTATCTAACTTAGTTTGATTCTCAAGTTAGGTCTTACCACTATTATTTTCATCTGTCTAAAATTTCGACTCCTTTCAGAGTAGCGCTTAGCTATCAATTTTGACGCTTAAATTGTTACAGGAAAAGCCCCCAACATTTGCAAAACCTGCACAATTGATTATCAAAATGTAATTCTAATTGCATTTTGTTCGCCTAGTTGCTTTGACATGGAAACAGCGAAGAGACCTGTCGGTCTTCGAGTCAAACTGCCCCCTGCCCACTTGTCTACCACACGAGGTGGAAGCTTCACAACACTGTCCCTTTTTAATACTGAACGTCAAGCAGGGAAGCTGTGAATACCAAGTTTTATAGTCTTTGGTTTGACCCGACAGGAACTTGAGCCCGAGTCTCCGTTTCAGTAGCGGATGCTCTATCCACTTGACCACTGTATGAACATTTTCCGTGGTCTGGACGCAAATGTACCGTACAACGAGAAATCGAAAAGCCCCAAATTTTCCGTCCCGGGGGGAGACCCTAGCTGCAATGCACAGAATTCAGATAGAAAATTTTACTTCAAATCAATTATTATCAGCCAAGTCTCTATTCTGGGTACATTTCGAGAAACGTGATTTTGATTTTTTGCTCATTTTTTTATGACGTTACTTATAGGGCGTCAAACAACATTGGATTTCGGAAATATTTTTACCCAGTGTTTTTTTTTTGTTTTTTACACCAAAATGCATGTTTGGAAAGTTGTAGCGAAATCTGGGCAGGTCGTTTTTTGGGGGGGAACAGTGGAACACCCTGTAGCTTCAAGAACGCTACCTTTTGGTTATTAAGTTGATGATCTCTATCAACTCCTACTCAGATATCTTGCTGCTTCCTAGGGTGCTAATTTTTGTTTTTATTTTATTATCTCCCATAAGTCCATTAATCATGATATCATCGCATATATTGAAAATGGTATTATTTTATATCTTGTCTTTACTCAATTGCAAACTACGGACTAAATTTGAAGATAAGGCGATGCGGTACTTAACACAATCAAAGAAGCAGCTACTGTAACTTACAAAGACAAAACAGTATCTTTATGCCATACTACAAATTTGAAAGCATTTGTTCATTCGTTGTTGAACAAAATAATAATAATAATGGTAAGTTCAAAACAAAAAAACAAACTCGCCGCCATCATTAATCAAAAAGCTATTAAGACCAACTAGTTGGTCGAGCGGTAACGCATTCGTTTCTGAGCGGGAGGTCTGAGGTTCCAATCTGGGGCCGGTCCAATCAGACACAGTGTTGCCAACAGTTCGCCACCGCTCTGACATTTCTTCGAAAAGAGCTGTGTTGCCTGCAAACGCAATTACGCGAAGATGGGCCCCGCCAACTCGTTACATGCTTCGGCGTAAAATAGCGAGTTTAATGAAAGATTTTATTTAGTTAAAAGTAATTAAACTTTAGTTCCCTGAACAGCCTTTGAATACGAGCGAAACAAACCGTTGAGGTCAGAAACTAGTTTTCTATAACAAATTATGGTGGACTACAGGTCTGTAACTAGTTGATACAATCAAAAAGTTAAATACGTCTTCACGGTGTTGTTCACTAAACAATTTCAGAGAAATGTTATGTTCAGGGCAAGACGCCTCGTCGATGTGATGAGACGGTTCGAGTCGGCGACCCGAAAAGCACTTTACGACGAATCAGCGAATTGGAAGAACCAGCTCCTAGTAGGTGTTTGATTGTAATCAAAATAAACAGCGTGACGTCATGAATTGGATCACCATCAATTTTTTCCGCCGGACACTTTGCATATTCCGGATTTTTTTTAAATACAGTGTACTAAAATCGCTTAAAATTTTGAGCTTCAAGTAACCTGGAGCTTAATTTAGGACTTGACACAAAATAATTTAGATTGTTTTGTGTCGTTGTGTTTTTTAGGTTCATTAAATCGTTTATAACTTGAGACCGACTGAACGTAGAAAGCTGAAATTGAAACACAACGTGGGGATAGATGAAAGCATCATGTTATAAGATTTTTATCACAATCGGTCTCGTGACCGTTCTTTTAGAGTCTGAAAACTGGAAAAATGAAAAATGGCCAATTAAGCGTTGAAATTTGGTTAAATTGCTTTTTAACTCGCGAACGACTGAGCGTAGAGCGCTGAAATTTAAAGAATTGTGATGAATAAAAGCTACGTGCATACCAATGGGGACGCTCGTAACCGCAATTTTAGAGTTAAAAAAAAAAAACGGGAAAACGTGACCAACTTGGAACCGGTATATCTCGGAAAAGTACCAAAGTTATTGAAAAATACAGGTTTGCAGTTTCGGAACTCACCATTGACCCGTTTCCTTTGGCGATTCCCGTTTACCTCAAGTGGGACATTTTTTTGTTTTGTAATTTTATTTAGCTTTAAACCGTCAAATCTAAAAAGTTCATACTTTGATCAATCTTAGATATCGGTAAAACAGCTTGTGCCGCCCACCTGAAAATAGGGGTGCCACTTACGGGCCCATAAAAATTTAAAAGTTTTCAAAGCGTGATCAAAACGAATCAAATTTTTATGGTAGGCAAATAAAGAAGAAAGATGAAACTTGACAAGATTTGGGTTTGCCACGTTGGAGGGTTCTCCCCCGGCAGACCCCCAAAATTTGAAATTTAGCTGCTTTAGTTAGAAGACTTTAAAGTTTCAGGAAAGCTCAGTCAATCGGTATAATTGAAAGATGACCAAATTTGGACTGCCATGCGGGAATTCCCTAAATATAGATGCCCAATAAACATAGGTGGGCACAAGTCCGTTAATCCGTTAATAACGAATTCAACTTTTTCATTAACTCGTTAATCCGTTAAAAAGTTTTTTTATTTTAACGGACTAAATTAGCTTCCGATAAAGTTTTTATCGTTAATATCTTGCACCGTTCATTCATCGCACCGGTACAAATTAGTTTGCACTGGTAACACTTGTTGCGTATTAGCACGAGTTTTATAGAAGAAAGGAGCTGTTTTTTGCGGCAAATAATAAGCTGCAGCCTCATAGATCTATAAATTATCGCTGTTCACAATTTCCAAAGATTTTCCGATCGCAGCTTCGTGAGTGCATTTGAACTTGTTTTTGTCTTGAAATCAGATTAGAATGTAAAATGTAACTTGCAAAACACAAAGCGACCACCATAGCAATAATCATTTCCTTGCTATCAGCTCAACAGCGACAATACGTGTTCTAGAAGCGAGTGAATAAAAAGAAATGTAAATTACACGCGAAATGTTAACGAATTAACGTTAACGGAGGTGTGAAGTTTGTTAACGGACCAGTGATTAACGAAGCTATCGCTTTGCATTAACTTGCCCACCTATGGCAATAAATTAGGAAACTTGAACCGCTTGAGCTGAAAAAGTAAAATTTTCAGGTAAGCTTGATGTGATAGAAAGATGAAAAATGACAAGCTGACCTTCAAAATTTAGTATTTTGTGACTAAACTTTATATTTAAAGCAGGTCTGTTTTGCAGATTTGGTTAACGCCAAAATTCAATTTTTTTGTTTCAAAAAGTTTTTTTGAAATCCGATTATTTTACGTTGAAAAAAATCGGAATTTTGTTGTTTGTGTTCTGAAAATGAAAATAATTATTTGAAAACAATTAGCACTTTGCGCAACATTTGTCAGTTGGTTAATCGTTTGTGTGCTTTCCGGCCTAAAGGCTACTAACGCGGAAGCCTAGGGAAGAGCCACCCGAACGGCGACTACTTGAAATAAGCAATGTGAAAATTTTGTTCTCCCTCAGGATTCGAACAACTTTTTTGCATTGCTTGTTTTAAGTAGTCGCCATTCTGATGGCTCTTCCCTAGGCTTCCGCGCTGGTAGCCTTTAGGCCAGAAGCACGCAAAACGATTAAATGTTTAAACTCTGACATGCAAACGTCAAAACAACGTTATTAAATTATTATCATATGTCAGTTAATTGAATAGTTCGTGTCTACAATGGAAATTTAGAACTAATTTGTTCAGGCAAAAGTGAAATGCGTTGATATAATTCAAACAAAGTAATTGGCGAAAAAAGACATGCTGTCGCGAAGTCCCCAGATATCGCTTGGCGATGTCACATTTAGTTCGTTTGCTGCTTTAGCTTCATCTTGATTGGCATCATCAAGCTTATAATTGATGCAATGAAATTCAATGTAAAGAGATTTACGATCCATTCATACAAGTGCGTGATTAAAGCGTCCAGTTAGTCAAGATAGTCGAGCGGTAACGCGTTTTTCTCTGGAACATCAGGTTGGAGGTTCAAATCTGTGGCCGGTCAAATCGGACACAATGTTGCCAACGGTTCGCCACCGTTGCGACACTTCTTCGTAGGGAGCTGTGTTTCTCGCAGGCGAAATGACTCGATACACGTTTCGGCGTAGTACAGCGAGTATAATGATAGATTTTGATAGATAGCTATTTTAAGATTTTTTAATTCGTTGCGAATGCTCCGATTTTTAGGTTTTGATGGCGCGGATTCATCTCAACTTTCGCTTAACGAGTTTGCCAGCAAACGAACAAGTGCGTTGTCGAAGAAGGAATTTCTATTAGAAGTAAGATATCAACTTTTTTGCTAACAGTTTATGCTGCTTCTTTTTGCTGAAATTAACCCAGTAAGCTATCCTCAGTAAATATACTTTCCGGAGAAATTTTTTGAAATGTGATTACATTACCAGAACCAAAACTTCACTGATTTAAGTACCGTAACTGCTGTATTGTACTGTGATTAAGGATTGTACTGCAAATCTTATTGCGAGACTAGGTTTGATACCAACTGAAGCACTAAGGGTGTCTAAAACGCTGGTTAGGGTGTTTCAAAATTGCACCTCTTCCAAATTTTTTAACGGCTCAGCAAATTTTTGAGTGAGGTTTAGTGTGCGACTTTTTTGCGTCGTTTTTAAAGAGGTGCTTTTGTGCAATGTCTAGTTTATTCATTGAGGTATCACAAAACAATGTAGTGCTTCAAACGACGCATTTGCAACAGAAAATAAGTTATTTGCAAAAAACTCCTAAAAGTAATCCAGATCATCATAAATTTGAGGGCTCGGTGTCCCTTACCCATTTTTGAATTTTTATGACGACTTAGCCCAATAGTGCCCAGCCCTCAGAAATCACCCAACAATAAATATTGAAGTTAGTTGCACACTTTTCGTTCTAACGAAATATGGTGCCGTAGCGGCGTTTTACAAGTTAGAAGTTTGAAAATGCCGATCCTACTGGTTTGGTTTACAAAATTTTTTGCCTTTGAAAAGTCGGTTTGAGCTAAACGAGCTGAACAAAATCAAAAAGAGCTGAAATAAATTTCTGCTTCGTCAATAACAGTTATTTAAATGTATCCACTATCCAGTGGCGCAACCAGAATAGCTAAACCTCCTCCTTAGCTGAAGCCTACCCCTAAACCAAGTCATTCGGAAAATGTAACCTAGAGTTTGCAAACTTTTATACGTGTTTTGGACTTGACCTACAGCTAGGGGGGGGGAATTGGAGGGGTTGAGCAATTTAGTTCTTAAATGATTTTCAGTTTTTGGTAATTTTGTTCTTTCAATTGGCTCTAAAAATATGCGCAATGTCATCCATATTGCGTTGAAGTAGTTGTTTTTCCGAAAACTAACAAAATATTATTGAGCGGCTGGGGACTTCGCCCGTTCATGACACACATGAGATGGAGTAATTTCCTTAACACGCTGTCAGCTTGATAAACATTTTCCGAACAGAAAAAATTTTAGCATTGCTTTCAAGCCTCCCACCTTTATTTGCAAAATCCTGAATGTAGTGTTGTTTTGGTTTCATTGTCTAGATAAAAACTGAAGCACTGAAGTCGATTAAAACCAGCTGTTTTTTTGCCGTTTGAGTTATATTTAGTAAAGACTCAGAAATAAAATCGCCTCATTTATCAACAGAAAGCCTTTTACTTTGTACAAGAACATAGTTTCAAAGATGGTTGGGAAGAAAGAACACTGTAATGATATTATTCAGAAAGGAGTAATTTAGTGCTGCTTTAAGGATTAAACGATTAATTTTGTCAGCGTAAATTTTACCAACATAAAAACAAAACTTGAAACTTTGCTTTTTGACCCTACAACAAATGCTTCCCGCAAAGACATTCATTCAAAAAAATTGCCCGCGGTGAGTAAAAAGTTGGGCAATAAGCAGCCCTGTCTTAGCCTTTTTCTGGAGTTTTGGCCCTTGATTACGAGTTTGATATTTTTCAAATATGATTTCATATTGTGAGATTAGGGCGCGACTCTTTGCGTCATTTTTCCACTTTTTTGTGATATCTCACTAAAACCGCAGAACACACCGCAGAACCGTAGAATTTGGATCAAACGACTCAGAATGCTCAATTTCTTATCAAGGCACTGTAGATGAAAATGGCCTACAGAAACGAAGTTACTTGCAAAAAAACGGTTTTTACAAGTGCTGAGATATGACGTCACAAAGCAAGAACTCACGTGTAAGGAGTTCGTTGCCGCTTACCAATTTTCGATTTTTATTGCCAGTAGAAATTGTCCTCGTTTTTTCCCCAGCTTTGTGACTTTTTGGTTTTATGACTTGTTTGTGGACTTGTCATAGCGGTCAAGTGCTGATGATGTGCTTTGCAATTTCATTCGGTTGAGCCCTTCCTTTCTCCATTTTTGTTTTTGGTTAGTCAATGGTCTACTTGTTCCTTTACGTGTTCAGTATTCCGGTTAATTTTTTTTTTGATTGTTGGTTCCTTATTGCCAGGATTATTTCGGATTTTGATCATAGGTTACTAGTATTGTGGTTTTAGCCAGCTGTGCTGAAGAGCTCGAAATTACTCGAAACTCGAGTCCAAGCCAATGTTTTGGAACAAATTTCCTATGATATTTGGTTCTGGGGTTCAAATTTTTCTAGGCTATCTTCAATTGGCTCTTGGGGGGGGGCTGTTGCTTGTATTGGATTGCATATTATTGAGGAGCTAGATTTCGGCCACTCTTTTCATAAAATGTAAAAGTGGTGCAATTTCGTAAACCATTATGTTGCTGTCAACATCCAGTCTGTTCGAAATGCTAACCTGTCCTTGAGATGAAAGCGAAAACGAAATCTGTTTGAATACGTGATTTACCTTGGTTGCCTTTCCCAATGTCATCGGTTTTGAGTTCTAGTTCTTTATTTCTTTTTTCGAGAATTCGCAAAACAGTGCCAGAGAATTGGACATGCAAAGAAGTAAAAAAGACGAAAAGTTATTGTTTCCGTTCAATATCAAGACCATGAACTTGTATGTTTTACAGCCTGTACCGATGGCGTCCATGTCACCTATCCAAACTGCACAGAAGCAGCATATTATGAAAAAAGTGAGTTTGATTGAAAACGCAACAAAATGTAGAGTTTTCGTTTAGTCGGTCCCATCGATTGGCCGTCTGTTACTAAAGAGGTTAATTTTGTTTCAATTCCCAGTCGAGTCAGACTAATTAAGTTAATAAATTTGTAATTTTCTGGCTTGATGTGTCACTATAAAGTGGACAGTGTTGACTAACTGATCCATCGTATTAAGTGGTAGACAATAGACATGTTGTAGCTTGGTACGAAATCTTCAAAAGCGTGCTTAGTGCCCATACGTATACAATTTGCCCATGAAATATTTCAGTTACATTCACGACGTTTTGTCGCTTCCTTTAAGTAGGGCAAAATATTGCACCGATTTAATTTCTAAATTGGACTTTAACTGCGTCTTAGCGTTAGATGCTTTTTGGTAATCATCTGGGTGTGATTTCAGTTCTGAAATTTGAGCAGGTTCTTCAAAAATCATCGTGGGTTTTATATTTGTGGATTTAAGGATAAATTGCGCAACCACCACTCAAAAGAGTAATTTTTATTACAATCTCAATAACAGTTAAGTAGCACTGCAGTTAGGCAAGCAAAAACAGTTTATAGTCACCTTTTAACCGTTCCGATAGTATCTCAGCCTTCACCCACAATTTAGATAGCAATTTTTTACCTGTGGTTATACAATTGGTTCTAAAAAACACAAATATAAAAGTTACAATGGTCCTCAATGATTCAGCAAACCATACTGAGGAGCTCTGTCCGAGAAGCTTCTAAGGATGTGTCCAAGTTGACTTTGCGAAATAAAAGTCACTTCTAAATTGTGCGCCACTCAAAGTTGTTCAGATTTAATTTCCGTAAATTTTAAATTCAGTGCAAAACACCAAATTATGGCACTATTATTTATATGTAGTGCACACTTACATTAATTGACTTTGCTCATAGGTGAAGCCTTGCACTTCTTTTGTCATAACACCACCACCACCTCGGCGCACAAGAAAAGCCGCCGACAAAATTGATCCGGGTAAGTTTGGAATTTTTTCTTAAACGGAGTGAACTGTAACGTAAGATAATGGACTATTTCGAAATTACTTATCACAAAATACACTCCACGTAGTGGAGTAATTTTAGGACTGCCTCTATTAAAATAATTCCGCTAAATTGGTGACTGAAAACTCCTCTAAGCAGGTGTGGATTTCTCCAAGCACGAAGTACTGAATGTAGTAAAAAGTGTGCGGGTCATCCAATAATTAGCGTCTGACGCTGTCCGCTGACAGGAGGATAAATGTGCAATGCAACAGCAATTCTTGCCTTCTTATACCTTTTTTGTTCTTTCCTCTTATTCTGTTCAACGTTTTGCAATCAAAGTTGAAATAGCATAAGAAATAAATCAAGAAAAACTATCTTCTTTTTGTATTTAGTTGCAGCTAGAACTAGACTACAAGGTCTGAGAAATATCAAAACTAGTGTGGCTTCTCCATCACGTATTTTAAAGAAGCAGAAACCCAAGAAAAAGATCACTGCTTCAGTAAGTTTTATTTCCGCATTACTAGCTGTGGGGTTAGTTGAAGATTGACCCGTCACACATCGCAGTCTTCCTTACTGTAATCTCGCTTGGATTAAGGCATATTCTCTGAAAGGCACCTTGCGACGAATCTGCGAATTGCACGTATTGGCGATAGCTGAGTTGGTAGAGCGTCGGTGGGAGCATTGAAAGGTTTCTGACCCCCTGTTCAATTCCCGAACTGGCATTGCGTCCTTGGAAAAGACCAATTGGCACACCTACACATGGAGTGGCCCAAGTAAAAAAGCAGTTTTCGAAAAAGATGCCCTTGAATTTAAAGTTCTTGTCAAGCATGTTGTAACGGCAATAGGCTAATTATACTTGAATCAAATTTAAACTTGAAACTTTTCGGAGAAAAATTCAAATGCTCAGCGTTTTCCAAAATTAGCAAAAAATCGATTTTGGTCTAAGTCAACTTGGCCCACTTTATGTTTAGGTGTCCCAATTAATAGGGCATTCTAGTCAAGTTTTTCACTGTTGGCGAAAATGTTGGGATAAGCCTAAAATGCATTCTCACCTAATTTGAATTTCTACTACTGTTGTTCAAAATTAGGAATTTTTCTGATACTTCGGTATAGCCATTTTGTCAGTATTGTAACAGAAGATTAACTTTTGGAAAGCTGGGTTACATATATTGAAAAGCAGCTAATTTTACAGTTCTGAACCTTTACTTTGTTTTGACAATAACTTTGCCTCAGAACATTGATGCATGCAGTAACTTTTTGAAATTTTGTTTTTAATTGGCAACCCTGGCAAAATTTCTAAGTAAAAGAGGCTTTTCTGGGAGGAAATCTAAGCTGTTATATCTTAGGGACGGAAGGTCGTAAAAAGCTCAAATTTGGTGAAGTTAGTCTTCAGATCTGTCAATTTTTTTTTGAGAGAAAACCGAGCAAAAACATTTCCGACCAGAATGCCCGTTAAACGCTTATTTCCATTGGAGCTAAGCAGTTAGCCCAAACTGATGAAAGACTTGCAAACAGAACCCAACACAGGGTGCTTTGTCCATGCGCACGAAAGAAGCGAATTGTTCGAACCAGCTCCAAGTAGATGTTGGATTTGACCAAAACAAATAGTGGTACATCACAAGTTGAATTCAGCATCAACTTTTTCGCCGAACTCTTATGTTGAAAGCGTTGTCAAATTCCCATATACCGTATTTTTTAAAAAATGTACTGAAACTGCTTGCAAAATTTTGCTCGAGTTCAAATTTTGAGCTTCAAGTAACCTCGAGCTTAAGAAAGAGTACGAAAAGAAGCTAAAGTCGTAAGTCTTTTGGTCAAAGCCCGGCTTTAATAAAAATTTAAACCAGTCAATTACTTTTTGTTCTTTATTGGTACAAACACAGTGACACAAATCATGTTAATTGGTACGTAGCTTTTGTGTAATCTTGATAAGGCATGTAAAGGGATTTGCGAATCATAGATATGCGGGTAAAAATAAATAATTAGAAATTTTTTAAGATTTTGTAAATTCGTTGCCAATGCTAGAATTTTCCTCAACTTTTGCTTAACAAGCTTTTCGCTCTACTAACGTTAATAATAGGTTACGGTAAGAAAAACGGAAAGAATGTGGATTACGGTACAAAAACGCTTTTGCTGAGTGGGAGTCGCATTTTTTCGTTTGATTTGCTGACTAAATTTTTTTGCTGGTCAGGCTTTTTTCGAATTGGTTATGGTACGCTTTAAGAGTAAGATACCCGATAGTAACCGCTCTTTAAAAGCTGTTTGTTTTTAGGTAGAGAAAGTTCGTCATTCCCTCAGTCGCCTAAATTCGAAAAAATAAGTGCCTCTTAAAACGTCGCAGACGTGACGCCGATACCGTATGACCAGGGCTGGATTTACTATCAGTGATGCAAATCATCCGCTTTTCGGCGATTTTTTGCTGATTCGGCAAAGTTAACCAAAGTGGTCATTGTTGTAATTCATGGGGGTGGGCATTGGGCAATTGTGAATGAGCGTTTTTAGTTCAAAGCCAAATGAGCTTTGCTTTTGTTTTGATAAGAGTTACGATTATGACAACGTCGTTTTCAAAGTTTACTTCATCAAAAAATTACGAGTGGTAAAAGAGCAGTGTAAGGAAAATAGGAATGGAATAGTAGATAAAGAGAACAAAATGTTTTATATTTCGGTGATCTTCGTATAGTTAATCAAAGCGACTTCAAAAGCATTTGCCATTTGCTTGGAAGTACATTAATTTAACTTTGTTAAGGCCAGAAGGCTAATTGTATCTTTTTACAGTGTCGATTTTTACATAGGTGTGGTAAGTTTTCAGGACATTTCATATTCCATTAAAAGCACCTTCCGAGTTTTATGCAATAGTACTAAAATTTCGCTATGACGACATTCGTCTCCTCACATGAATTTTCGTACGAGTTGAAACGTTTTCACACTTAAAAAGATACCTGAAGAGTTTGAATATGAGTTTTAGCAAGGTCGACGTCATATAAGCTTTTTGGAAGGAGCTCTTCAGTACTGTTTTGAAGTGTAAAACTAAACACAAGCAAAGTGGTTCGATAAAACAGCTTTTTCGACTTAAATCGTGATTGATGATTGATTGATATATTTTTATCTTCGCATCGCAAGAAAGCGACGGTGGCGCCATCATTGTACGAATCCGCTCCCGCTTAGGAGTCGGCCATTTTTCAAGTTTTCCGTTTCACGTTTGACTTCTTTCCACGTAAATTTGTTGCTTGATCGAAGCCACCAAGCAAAGAAAATGATCGTTAATCGTCTTATCCAAGAACGTGACCAGGGTGCGGCTTCAACCCATAATCATGCGATCAGAGTCGTAAGAACGACGTCTTTGCAACGACCCTGGTCGCATGATCAATTGATCATGGGTTCTACCCGCACTTGGGTCACGTTGTTACGTCCTTGGATTAGACGGATTTGGTAATATATGACACACTTCTTTGTGTAACCAGGTTACTCTCTAGTCGATACGTTGTTAACCACGTGTTGGGGGGTCTGGGAGCGAACCCTCCTAGATGTTGGTATGCGTTTTTCAAAATTCTCGCCGATTTCCAGCTGTTTGCATCACTGTACCGTATGGCACGCTGCCAAGAACTTCGCGCTTGGCGGGTAATTGCAACGAAATTCTAGCGAAGACCATTTTTGGTCTTTGCTTTTATTTGGCAAGATCATGCGACGAAAACCTGGCATACACCTTTTGGCTTCGGAGGTTTCATTTCACCAAGGGACCCGCGCAATCTTAATCCGGCTCTGCTTATAACCAAAAGCAGGAATTTGGTATCTGCTGGTGTCTACTTTAGTGTATTATCGCTTTGGGTGCTGACTGCTGATTTTCGATTTTTGTTGTATTTTTAAAGTTTGTAATTCTGTGTTTTGGTTATCAAATTATGTTTCTCAAATTTATTCATCACGTTTGAAGCTTCAAAGGAATGAGTCACGACCGCTTCTTAAAACGTTACAGACATAACGCTGATACTTGATAACATTCAGGTAAAATTTGCTATGATTTTGCTAGTGTTCAGAGTGTATTAGTTTTGAGTGCTGATTTTTGCTTTTTGTAGTATTGTCAAATTTATCTAACACGCTTAAGGTCTAGTCTACAATGGGTGTACAAATGTATTTAAGTATATTTTAAACAGAAACTCGGCAAGCTCGGCGTATCGTCTTACCAGCGTAAAAACTGCCAGTTGGTTAAAGTAAGGATGTGCTCGTACGCTCACGATTTTACGCACATTGTAGACCAGGCCGAAAGTTTCAAAAGAATACAGAATATTTCACTTTCTAAAACTGCTTATTTTTAAAGAACGGTAGCGAGGGATTCTTTTCAAGTCCTAAGTCCTGATGCTTATGGTTTGTAATGAGAGATGCTGAGATCAACACAGACTAGAATAGCAAATGCGTAGCACTTGATTCGTATGAGGCATACCGTACTGTAAATTAAATATTTACTATGTTAACTATCCCTTAAAAGCAGAATATTCAGGCTCTGAAGTAATCCACTGCAGTTGGTAGCAAAGGTTTTCCTAAGCTTAACTCTAACAGCAAGCAATGGGCTTAAAAATCCAAAGCACAAAAATAAGCTTAATGGATTACGCTTATGCTAAATCACTAACTCGGCCTGCGAGCGCAGAACCACCTCTTAGACAGGCCTGAACAAAATTGTTTTCTTGAACTTCAAGCTAAAAAATTTTAATTCAATCACCTCGCGGTAGAATACTCGCAGTATGAAACCGCAGGAGGGAAAATGAATTAAATTATAAAAAGGATCGAGGTAGAAAAAAAAGGGACGCGACGAGCGGCTAGAGTCAGTTTGACAAGTAGGTGCAGACTTGGATCCATGCTATTTCGCGCCTACGCAGGTGACTGATGGCTTCTACATTTTTTTGTCTGCTGTGTTGTGCAGCACAGAGGTCCAGAAACAAAAATATTTAAAAGCATGGTAAAGAACCTAAACAATTTAATCAAAAACAATACCGCCAAAATACTGTTGAGCATATTGAGACGTTTCGATTAATTTTAAACCATTGACAATGACTTAAAGAAATTTAACTCAAACGTCTCGATAAATATGTTTTACAATGGGTTGACTGTATTGTTTTAGATTAAATAACGTTTGTAAAATAAAGCAAAGCAACCTGCGTCAAATCGCACGGCTACATTGGCAGAGCATCGCACATCAGAGTTGTAAACGGGCCGACAAGTACACAGGCCTAATCCTGAAAACGGGTATCCTTACACCTCGCATAAAACATTTCCCAGAATATTCTTTTTGAGGAATTATCGTTCGTCAGAATCAACACTAGCTAGAAATTACATCTGTTAGAATTTACGTTTCACCGAAAACTTATTTTCCAAATCTTGATTAAATGTCCCAGAATTTACATTTGGCTAAAAATACATTTCCAAAACTTCTATTTCCCAGTAAATTCTGTGAAATAAGTTTTCGGAAAAATTTGGCCGAAAATACATTTCTATTCATTTTTAGAAATTATTGTTTGTCACGCAAAAAGTAGGAGGGCATTCCCTCTCAACTAATTTTGACACCACGTTAGGTTTAAAGTATGTTTCATTTTTTAAAAAATAACTTAAATACTATTTTCAGAATTAATCGTACAAAATTTGAAGTAATATTTTAATATGGTTTTAGATTATTATTAATAATATAGTATTTCAATAATATCTTAAAATTCACCAAAGTATCAACACAAGCATTGCGAAGGCCTATTTGGAAGTATGTTTCTGCAAACTTACACATAAAAAAAAACGACAATATAATTTGCGACTATTGTGCTGCACAATGCACATGGCCAATAGGGTAGGTTATAGCCCCCACCAATGGCTTGTCGACTAAAATGTAAAATAAGGAAACTACCACTTCAGCTAAGCTGGCATGAATCGAAATGAGTAAAAAACAAAAATTTTCTCACTATTTATCAGATTGTAATTGCAATCACATTTTATTCACCAAGTTACCTTAGCCAGGAGACAGCGAAGGGACCTTTCGAGTCGAGCTGCCACCTGTGTACCACACACGGCGGAGGCTTCACCCTGTCCCTTTGATTGCTGAATGTCAAGCAGGAAAGCTGTGAATACCAATTTTTATAGGCTTTGTTTTGACCCGACCGGGAATCGAAATCGAGTCTACTGTATCAGTAGCAGACGCGCTATCTACTCGACCACTGATCAGAGGTGGGAACTTGCAAAAACTTAACCGCTTCCGCTTTTACATCCCTGCTCAGTATGAAACAGCTGATTGTTTTTAGTGTAAAAAAACAGGCAAGTTTACTTTGTAAGCTGTTTTATTTGACTTGTGTTGTCGACTGGGCATGGAATGGAAGACGATTTTTCCATATTGGCAATTTTCTTCCTTTCATATTAAAAATCTTCCATTCTAATGTAAAATTCTTTTCCATATTCTATTCCATACCAAGCCTGGAAGCAATGCAACGTATATTTTGCTGCTTTGCAAGGTTGTAAGCAACCACTTGTGAAGATGCGTCAACAATACTAAGATGCAACAACCGATATCTGGTAAGCATATTGCACATGGTTTAATGCATAGGCGTAGCCAGGAGTTTGAATTGGAGGGGAGGGCTAAACCGTAAATCACATGCAACGATGTCATCAAACATTTTCGAAAAGAGACATTTTATGGGCAAAGAATAAAAGATCAAAAGCTGGAGGTCTGATTAAGCACATAACCAGGATTTGCTAAAGGAAAAACACTAAAACCGCAAATTAATGCAACTCAACGTGTCACAGGCGGGGTCTGGGGGTAAAGCCGCTGGGCAATTTTTTGTAAGTTTTTGGAAAAAATTTCTATTTTAATGCCATTTGGATCCCATTTCGCATGTTCCCATTTCACAATCCCTCCCTTTACTTAGGTCAAGTCCAAAACACGCTTAAAATCTTACTTTTTGGGGTTAAATTTTGTGACTTGACTTGCTCAAGGGAATCAAGGTACATTGCTTTCTGCAACAGTTTTAGCATAAAATCATTCACTCGAAGATTTTTGTTTTGTCATGAAAATAACCAGTTTTAGGAATATGTACGACTAGGAACCCAGGTACTCTCGATTCATAAGCATTTCCCTTAGCTAAGTTTTTTCTAATAGCATTTTGTCGCGTGAAAACTGACAAGATGGAGATGGATTGTTATTTAAAGTTGGTAGGTGGTGAAGATGGAATCTAAAGTTATTTGAAGCTGGTACATTAGATGCAATAAATGGTTACTAATGATGCTATTACAATATAAAAAGTTAGCTGGGGGCCTAAAAAAGTTAGATGAGGGCGTGAGATTGCACCTTTTAGAACAAAAGCAATGAATTTCTCCCAGTTGTACATTTAAATTGGTTGGCAAAAATTTTAATTGAGAGGGCCCAGGCCCCTGGTTTTCAATATTAAGTTATTGCGGTTGTACGCATGTACTGTTGCGCCCAAAAAATGCAAAAAAAAAACTGAATAAATAGACTATGTGTCATCATTTTTATCATTGGTAGCATTTCAATTGGGGGTGACGCAGAGGGCCTAGGCCCCTGGTTACGCCTATGGCTTAATGAGTACCGTACAAGTTAGCTCTCATATCAACTAAAGAATTTGTCATAACCAAACTTCTAAAGAACATTTACCGTAATAGAATTACCAAGCCTTAACACCAAAAATAATCATTGTAAGCTGAAAAACTAAAAATATAAATAAAGTTTAGCTGAAACGGGAATGAAACAGCAAATATGAGTTTTCGTGACGATGTAAGAAAACAAAATTTAGGACTTGGCAAATTGTCAATCTAAAAAAAAAAACAAGTCAAAGTCGTCAACTATAACATCAATGCTGCAAATCGCAATGTTCCGGTAGCCTACTTACAATGATGCAATACGTACTCTGTTTGCGCAATATAAGCAACCAAAGTACCGCAATTTGTCGACAAATAATACGCGTAGATATTGAAGTTGAATACTTCTGTGACAATATTATTTATCACCACCCGACATCGGTATGTATTTTTCTGTAAACACAATGCACAAAATCTTGTATGAAATTGGTATGCAAGTATAGAAGATTGTCTTCCATTCCATTCTTGAACTTGTTTCAGCATCACCTATTGCGAAACGTGCCGCTTTGCCGTTTCACCTTATTTACATATTATTTTCGCACTGTTTTGGTTTTTGTAATTGTTGCAAAGTTATTTTGGCCAATCACCTTTTTTGTTAATTTTGCGCACTGCCTTTTCTAAATTACGTCACACTCACGTGGCACTTTGGCCTGTCTCGCGAGTGTTGGTTGCTTTAGTTTTGGATTTTAGTGGTGAAGCAAACAGCTCACATTTTTATTTTTGATTTTCGGAATTTTAAGTTGGAAGACGTTTAATTTACTGGCAAAAAATCTAGATAATATTTTGTTGCCTGTTTGACTCTGTTTTCAATAACATCTTATAAAATACAGTTCGCTGTATATTAGAGTTACTGAGAGCAGCCACGTCTGAGAAGTCTACGCTGGGCCAGTAAGCCGGAGTCAAGCTGAACAGCAAATACCCGTGTGGCCCCCCCGGGATATGATCCAACTCCCGAGTTGGAACAGAACTATTCCATTCGATTCTGGCATCTTCCATATTCCATACCGAAATTTTCGTTCCATTCCATTTTTCATTCCATGCCATGCTCTGGTTGTCGATTCTTTATTGTTATTGTTACATAATACATTTTACCCCAACGATTGTAGCCAGTTAAAAATCCGGAAGCGCCTGATTTTAAAAAATTGCTTCCGCTTCCAGCTCCTTTTCAACACTTTCGCTTCCGAGTTCACTTCCGCTTCCAACCTCTTTCATCAAAGTGCTTCCGCTTCCGCAAAAAATTAACCGCTTTCAGCTTCTACTTCCGCATCTCTGGTTTCTAGTCTTCTAACAAAGAGTCTATGATGGCTACAAAAAGGGAAAAAGGAAATACAAATATCTTTTGGAGTAGAAGTCGAAAATTTCTGATAATATACTCAAAAATTTCTCAAAATACAATTTTGTTTTGTGTGGCAATAAATGAGTTAAAATTAGACCCCAATGCGCCTTTAATGTTTTCTTCACAGTAAAATCAAATCTTTCATTATACTCGCCGAATTACGCCGAAGCATGCAGCGAGTGTGCTCCTTGTCAGTGCAACCGGGCAGCAAAGCTCCATTTAAAAAAATGCTGCAGTGGTGGCGAGCCATAGGCAACACTGCGTTCGATTTGACCGGCCTGAGATTTGAACCTCGAACTTCCCGCTCCTGAGACGAACGCAAATGTAGAAACTCTTACCAGTCTGTTTCACCCTTACAGGATCATCAGAAGAGAACTTCTAAACAACGTATGTAAAAAGCAAATTGATCAGTTACATTTGAAACATAAATTAGTTAGCAATTATTAACAAAATAATGCGTCTGCCTGGCTCCGAAACTTTATCAACTTAAAAGAGCATTCAGGTTGAAATTTTTTTGCTTAGTTTTCTCTCAAAAAAATTGAGAGATCTGAAGACTTAACTTTACCAAATTTGAGCTTTCTAGGACCTTCCATTCCCTAGATGTAGCAGTGTAAATTTCCCATTAAAAAGGCTTTTTTTCCTTAAAAAAATTTTGCCAGGGTTGCCAACTAACTACAAATGAAATTTTAAAAAGTTACTGCATGTTTGTACTATCAATTGTTGTTTTGCAGTAAAGTTGTCGTCAAAGCAAAATAAAAGATCATAATTGTAAATTACCTACTTTTCAAGCAAATTTATGCGAACTTTATTTTCTGTCACAATACTGGCAAAATGGCAACACTGAAGTAAGAGGAAAACTGTTAACTTTGAGCTACAATATCCTAAAAACGGGAAGACTTAGAAAGGTTAAAAGGGCATTCAAGTGAAGTTTTTCACTCTTGACCAAAATGTTGGGATAAGCCTAAAATGCATTCTCACCAAATATGAAGTTTCTACGCCTTCCCGTTTTCGAGATATTGCAGTTCAAAGTTAAGGTGAATTTACACAGTATCCGTTTTTCGTACGTTTTCGTCCGTTTTTTACGTTTTTGCTTCTTCTTGAAAAAGTATGCGCTTTTTCATCCGCATTTTTATAAGTCCATATCCGCACTAACCAGACAGTCACATACTGAACAAAAGTTTTCCGAAAAAAATTTTTTGTAAAGGGGTACAGCTCTGTTTTGAAATATCGCTCTTATCCTTCATATACAAAATTTTTGAACAAAATTTTTACCTACATGCAACAGCCTACTTAGTGCGGATATTGACTTATAAAAATGCGGATGAAAAAGCGCATACTTTTTCAAGAAGAAGCAAAAACGGACGAAAACGTACGAAAAATGGATACTGTGTAAATTCACCTTTAGCCGTTTTCCACTTACTTTAGTGTTGCCATTTTGTGACTATTGTGACAGAAGGTTAGCTTTGGGACAGTTGTCTTAAATTTATTTGGAAAGCAGCTGATTTTACAGTTCTGGACCTTTAATTTGTTTTACAATGACTCTGCCACAAAATACATATGGAGAATAAAAAACTACCAGTGACTTTTTAAAATTTTGTTTCCAATTGGAAAACTTGGCAAGATTTCTAAAGGGAAATCTACTCTGTTATATTTCAGGAACGGAAGGTCGCAGAAAGCTCAAATTTGGTGAAGTTGGTCTCAGATCTGTCAAATTTTTTTGACAGAAAATCGAGGAAAAAATTTCCCGACGTGAATGCCCTTTTAAATTTGGTGAGAATGCATTTCAGGCTTTCCCCAACATTTTGGTCAACAGTTAAAAACTTGTCTTGAATGTCCTTTTAAGCCACTGAACAGCTGCTGAAAGACTTTTGAGTTTAAACTAAAAGGTGGACAGCACTGTGTGTTTACCTATCAATTTCCGAAAACCTGGTAGAAAATGCTCTAGATTTTGCCGCTCCCTAAACCGAAATTTTTGAAGAAATTAAATTCACCGCTATTGACTAAATCTTACGAGTATGCGCTTGCGAAACCCCTTATCCGGATAAATTAGAAACCTACTGGAAGTTCTATTGAGTTTTTGCATGAGTCGTATCAGTACTTTTATCCCCATATCTTTTACATTTAATCGAATGGAAGTAACCCAATTATGAGTCACTCAGATTTGAAACGTAACTGACGGCAAATCCAACATGCGTGGCCCTGACGCGACGATGGCTCTCAGGTCACCACAGAGGGAGGTCTTTCTATGGCCCTGACGCGACGGTGGCTGTCAGGTCACCACAGAGGTTGCTCTACCAAGGGCTCCTGCTTTGGCTCGACTCTGGAAAATGGCCCTGACGCGACTGCGGCTGTCAGGTCACCACGAAAGCGGTCGTTGCCTCTGGCGGGAATTCCGGGGTAGTGGGCGGCAACTGCTGTACAATAGCAGAAGCCAATCAGTATGGCTCTAAACAGGGGAAGTGGAGTTTGAAGCGACTTCTGCTCCTTGCTGCAGACTGTCTTTGTTTCTGACTTGTCTTTTATTAAAAGTCACACCAAACAAGCGAAAGCTGAGATGCTACCTCTCGCCCATGGATAACTGAGTAAAACCATACCAATAAAAGCCTGAGATTGCTCTCGGCTTGAACAAACTTCAGGTCTGAGCTCTGAATTTAGAATGAGCCAAAAGATCCCGACGGGAGTATATAAATAAATGGGTTATTCCATGGGTTAGAGGCTATTACACATCAAACATCAAAGAATTATTCGTCACACTAATTTGGGGGAGAAAACGTTCAGACAGTAAACATTAGTTGTGTTGGCGATTTCCTTACAGTCTTAAGCAGTGTGTTAGGTATCAACATGTTTCTAAGAGAATTTGCGACACATTAAACAAGTTTTGACACTTCAAAGAAAATAGTGTGCTTTAGGTACGTCCTCGGTTGACCTGGGGAAATTGCGATAAAACATGTCGAAAGCTGCGAAAGTATAACTCGTTGCTCACAAAATATAATAATTGGCAGTAAATTTATAAAGATATTAGTGGCGTTTGGACCAATGCGTATTATTCTGTACACCAGAGGCGTATTCTCCATGCATGCAAGGCATTGCATGCCTAGTCATTTAGCCAAAAAAGATTATTATAATTTAAACAAGTACATGTAAAAATTTAAAACAAAATCAATCTAAGTTGCCACAGTTACTAGGTATTCACTTTCAAGTCGAAGTCTCGCTTAATTCATTGATTTCAGTTTTAGCCATAGGTGGGCACAAGTCCGTTAATTACGAAGCTAACTTTTTCTTTAACTCGTTAATCCGTTAAAAAGTTTTTTTATGTTAACGGACTAAATTAACTTCCGTTAAGGTTTTTATTGTTAATATCTTGCATCATTCATTCCCATCGTGCCGGTACAAACCAGTTTGCACTGGTAACACTTGTTGCGTATTAGCACGAGTTTTATAGAAGCGAAAAAGGAGCTTTTTTGGGGGGCAAATGATAAGCTGCAGCCTCATAAGTCTAATTATCGCTGTTCACAATTTCCAAACATTTTCCGGTCGCAGCTTCGTTAGTGCATTTGAACTTATTTTTATCTTGAAATTAGATTGGACTGTAAAATGTAACTTCCAAAACACAAAAGACCACCATAGTACCTAGATGGGAGTTTGCCAGCAAACCCAGTGAACGACCGACGCATAGCTTATGCTGTGACGCTCAAAAGTACTTTTTGTCTACCGTAAAATCAGCAATTATTCAAAAATATCTAATTATGGTGGAACCTCCAGAAAAGTGGAGCCAAAATATTTGTCAGTTAAATATCTGATATAAAACACTGGCACCCTAGCTTGAGCCGTTCAAAAATTGATATTTCGGGGGGTCCCTGGGGGGGTGGCACCCCCAAACTATGTCACAATATTTGTTTGTTAAATATCTACTGATATCAAAAAAAGTAGAACTCTAGCTTAAGCCGTTCAAAATATTTGTCTGTTAAATATCTGCTGATATCAAAAAAAAGTAGAACTCTAGCTGGAGCCATTCAAAAAATTGATTTTGGGGGGGTCTATTTGGGGGGTCCCTGGGGGGGTGGCACCCCCAAACTATGTCAAAATATTTGTCTGTTAAATATCTACTGATATCAAAAAAGTAGAACTCTAGCTTGAGCCGTTCAAAATATTTGTCTGTTAAATATCTGCTGATATCAAAAAAAAGTAGAACTCTAGCTTGAGCTGCTCAAAAAATTAATTTTTGGGGGTCCATTCGGGGGAGTCCCCGGGGGAGTGGCACCCCCAAACTATGTCAAAATATTTGTCTGTTAAATATCTGCTGATATCATAAAACACTGGCACTCTAAGTTAAGCCATTCAAAAAATTGATTTTGGGGGGTCCATTTGGGGGAGTCCCTGGGGGGGTGGCACCCCCAAACTATGTCAAAATATTTGTCTGTTAAATATCTGCTGATATCATAAAACACTGGCACTCTAAGTTAAGCCATTCAAAAAATTGATTTGGGGGAGTCCCTGGGGGGGTGGCACCCCCAAACTATGTCAAAATATTTGTCTGTTAAATATCTGCTGATATCATAAAACACTGGCACTCTAAGTTAAGCCATTCAAAAAATTGATTTTGGGGGTCCATTTGGGGGAGTCCCTGGGGGGGTGGCACCCCCAAACTATGTCAAAATATTTGTCGGTTAAATATCTACTGATATCAAAAAAAAAGTAGAACTCTAGCTTGAGTCGTCCAAAAAATTGATTTTTGGGGGGTCCACGGGGGGTGGCACCCCCAAACTATGTCAAAATAATTGTCTGTCAAATATCTATTGATATCAAAAAAACATAGAACTTTAGCTTAAGCCATTCAAAAAATTGATTTTTGGGGTCCATTTGGGGGGTCCCCGGAGAAGGTGCACCCCCAAACTATGTCAAAATATTTGCCTGTTAAATATCTACTGATATCAAATAAAACTAGCACTCTAGCTTGAGCCATTCAAAAAATGGATTTCTTGGGGCCCCATTTTGGGGGGTTCCCGGTGGAGTTGGCCCAAAAAACTTCGGGAGAAAAAATTGCATTTGCAGCTCAACAACTTTACACAAAAATTAGATTTCGATGTGTTGTGGTTTAGGAGAAGAGGAGCGTACAAAATTTAGGAAGAAAAAAAAGGAAAAAAAAGAAATAAACCTCATCGCGGCCAAAAATGGGTTGGTTGGGATGAAAGGGTATCTTGAGACATACAACCATATGAAATATTTTTTGCCGTACTTAAGCCGTTTTTGACTGAGACCGTTTTTTACGCCAAACTTGCGGGGCGGTTTTCGAGTTCTAAAACCGAAGTCACGTGACCTATTGCCTCGAAATTTGGTACAAACATATAACTCATTAATCTCAAACTGCTGTCCAAATTTCATGTAGCTAGATCAAACCGTTCTCGAGTTATAAGCAAAAGTCTGAAATTTCGCACTCGTTAGTTGGAAAATGGCCGAGTAAAAACAAAGGAACACGCGACGCGAGCGTCGGTCGTTCCAATAAATATTTCCTTACAATCAGCTCAACAGCGCCAATACGTGTTCTAGAAGCGAGTCAATAAAAAGAAATCAAAATTACACGCGAAACATTAACGAATTAACGGACTTTATTAACTTGCGTTAATTAAAGCTGAAAATAACAGATTTACGTTAACGGAGGTGTGAAGTTTGTTAACGGACTAGTGGTTAACGAAGCAAACGTTTTGCATTAACTTGCCCACCTATGGTTTTAGCCCGTTTTCAGCATATCGCTAAGTTATGAAAAATAATGGCAACACGCATGCAATTTTTAAATAGCATTCAACGGCTCAAGAGATCGCAATGTTTTGAAAACATTATAAACAAAATTAAATAGGTTTGAAAACTTTGATTGGCGCTTTGTTTCCTGCAAAAGCTATTTTATACTAGTTTCTTAATTTAGTAAAATATAGTCTCTATTTTGATTTCAGATTTGTTACAGTAAATTAGCTTAAAACACGCAAAAAGCTATCCACCAAAGCATGCAATTTTAAATATTGCGTGCGTGTTGCCATTTATTTTATGTAATTTAGCAAGATGCTAAAAGCGAATAACTCAGCAGCGAAACCAAGCCGTGATACATGGTAGGTATTGGCATTAGGTAATGTCAGAGTAAGTTTATTGAAATGATACTGTTCGTGTTCACACTATTTAGGCTAAATGTTGAGCTATAAGAGTGAAAGCAAGATGAGAAATCCATTTAAACAGGGGTTACAGGTAGTTGGTTCAGTTATTACTTAATAGGCCTAGGCTAGTAGTCAGGGTTGTGAGTAACGCGTTACAAATGTAACGCGTTACATTTGCTGTAACTTTTGGCATTTCAAAAATGTAACTTTCTAATTGTAACGTAACGTGGAACTAGTTCCTTTTCTGAGGAACGAGATACATTTGGCAAACTGAAAAGTTACGTTATTACTATACGTTACTCTTACAACCTTGTCTTATTTGTTTATCAGCAATTTCGAACAGCAATTTTTTTTCTCGTAACTGTTCGGAAAATGCGTCCTCGATCGTGGCGTAACCGTGATATTTGACACGTGATATTTTGACTGAAATGGTGATAATGACATCACATTGCAACGTAATAAAAACAATCAAAGCGTATCGAGTCGGTTTCTAACTAAGTACTGACGGTGACTCCTTCAGTATAGTAGTTGTTTGAGAGCCTGTGACTACCGCAAATTGTGTCTGTAAGCTATGGAAGAAAGTGTATCACTAACATCTTCAGAGTCAGAAGTAGAGATTATAGAAGGTGAAGATCAACCTGATTTGGAAAATCGTAACCCTTGGCCTCAATTGGAAAAGTTTTACTGTTTGAAATCACGAGCAGTTCAAAATTTAAAATATGAATGCGTGTTATGTCGGCCAAAGAAAGTCTTGATTTCAACAGGAGCCACTACGCATTCTAACTTACGGAAACATGTGAAAGTAAGTTACCTAGGCCGTAACTTTTTTCCACAATTATACGCTCACAAACTTTGTTTGTAGTACTTTACGATTAATGTAGCCTGGTATACGCAAAATCATGACGTACCGTACTGCCAATGCGCGCAGGCTATAAAGTTAATTGTAAGCCGAAACTTCAAGTTTTAGTAATAATGCCTGTAATAAAAAATGTACCAATAAATCTACTCGGTTTAAGCATGGTTTAACGATGTTGCAAATGGAAAGAGATAATACGTAAACATTACAAATATCGGTAACCTATTACCCAAGTAGGCTAGTGGCTATAGTGCAAAGCCATCAGTGGAAGTGCCGCGGCAGTCAAAGTACAAGGTCTTTAAAAATAGTAGTAGACTACCTGTACAATAAGTCGAATTGTGGTATGGGGATTTGGCGCAGTGAGTTGCTTGCTTATATCTCGCAACAGAAAATTTGGGAAACTTAAATAGTATTCAGCAACACTTAGATTAAAGTATAATGTTTAATACAAATACTTGAGCGCTCTGCAAATAATCATTTATCAGACCAGGCGCAAGGACGATTATTTTCCTGTAGTCAAATAATCATTTGCCCAGTCCAGGAACAGGAAATAAACTTTGGTTTTGCTTTGCCACGAAAATCTTGCTTGTCGGTAGACTTAATAATATGTTGGCATTTGTTTCAGCGCATCCATCCTTCAGGTGTAAATGAGTTTAATTCTCTTACCGCCAGAACAAGCAAAAGACGCTCCGAAGCTGCCTCTTCTTCATCTGATGCAAACAAAGCCCTGAAGCAAACGAAGCTGTCGTGGCCCCGACCAAAAAAAGACAAGTCGTCAGTTACGCAAAGTAAACTAACAGAGCTTGTATTAAACGTGATCACGGAAGCAATGTTGCCATTTTTTTTGGTGGAGCAACCATCCTTCAAAGAACTTATTGCTGCTTGTCAGCCGGATCTTGCAGTCCCTTCTCGATATCGGGTTGTGAAAAGTTTGGATCTTCAAAAGATGCTCTTAAGCATACCTTAGCAGAAGTTGAATTTGTGGCTACAACAGCTGATTGTTGGACTGCTCATCGGCGTTCCTATTTGGGGGTTACTGTAATCTGGCTTTGTCAAAGTACGTTCAAAAGAAAAAGTGCTATATTATCGTGTCGAAGGTTGCTTGGCAGCCATACTTACAGGTTACTTGCTGAACAGCTTCATGAAATTCACAGCGAGTATGATATCAAAAGCAAAGTAGTAAATACCACTACGGACAGCGGATCCAATTTTGTCAAAGCGTTTAGCGTCTTTTCACCCTTTGCAGATGAGTTGGATATGCAAACGACCGACATCAGCGATGTTCTAGCAATAGGAAACGATTTGGAACTACCTCCGCATCAAAAATGCGCTGCGCATTTGCTAAACCTTGTTTGTACAAGTGATTGTGATGCTGCTGAAAAATCTTTAGGATACAAAAAGATCAGTCGGAGTACGTTCGCTAAGTGCCAAACTTTGTGGAATAAAACAAGTCGCAGTCCTCTCGCAAGTGAAGCTGTAGCAAACGAAAGTCCTTTGCAACTTATTCGCCCTTGTGCCACGAGATGGAACTCCGTCTACGATGCAGTAAAGCGATTGAACCAAATTATTTACGCTAAAGGATCTCAAGCATTGCATAATTTATGCCAACGCCTTGACCTATCCAGATAATTTTATTTGCTTCTTGGAGCAAGTAAACTTTGAATACGATTTTCGTACTACATTATTTGAGCTTCATATAACTCGTGAGTCGTGATACACCAGACCCCATTATAATCTATCGTAATCGCGATTATTACATAAAATGGGAAAATTTTGTATTTACATTAATCCACGCTTTAACAAAACATTTTTTTGAGCCTTCAGTAACATTGGAAATTTCTCATTGCTGATTAACGAAAAATGCTTGCTTTTGCCTCCTTTTTCTCCATCGCAGTATTTGAAAATGCAGTGTGTCCTCGTTTTTTTTCCGAGATTGTAAAATGGAATAAAAACATCCGCTATATCTCTCCTCCATACAGTGTGCACTGCACAATATTAGCATTCAGCCTTTTTTTGCTCTCAACTCGCAATATTTAATTTGTGTTAAATAATTATTTAGCATGGGCAACAGAATTAAAGAACTGAGAATCTCTAGTTCTGTACTACCATTTTTCGTTTTGCTTTCAAACATAAAAGACGACATGATTTTAGAATAAGGTGCAGTGGCCATAATACACATGTCAAAACGTTACACGTTTTGCTGCTGTTTCCCTTTTCTGGTGTATTTGATTTCAACTGTTAATGTCATTTTTTGTGTTGTTACGCTTACCAGAAATAAAATCTGCTACTACTGCTTTAACATTATAGTGCAACCACCGTACTGCTTGTACTGCAGTTTGGAGGCCTTCTCTATATAAATATATTTTTCCACCGTAATGTTGAATACGAAAAAAGAACTAACGAGTAAAAATTTTGTTTCGAAAGGAGTGAGAAAAGAGTGCATTTTTAAAAAGAAAACTTTAAGTTGCGATTGTTTACTTTTGTTATATATTATACTGGTTTACAGATTTCGTGATTCTGAAATCGAATTTCTGGTGGTATACGAAAGTATAATGAAACCGCTTGCACTTTCTCTGGACATTTTACAAGGAGAAGTAGATACATACATGGGGTCTTTGCTTCCAACTATTGTATATTTAATCGAGTGCATGGAAAAGAAAAACTAAACAAAAACCATAAAGTGATTTTCAAGCCATTGCTTGATACCATTATTGCAGGAATTCAAAAACGATTTGGTGATATTATAGAGAATGAAAAAGCGATTGCATCATCTGTTCTTTTACCGAAGTGTAAAGACACCTGGACAGATGACCAACGCCAGTTGCAAAAAGGTATAACTTTTCAAATGGGTCAGTGCCAGTGGCATGTAGGTAACGTTAAGAAGCCTAAGCGTATATTGTCAGTGGCATAACTGAGCGGAACTGCGCTCCGGCTATTTTTTAATCCATACTGCGACCTGAGTTCAGCTACGACTGCATGCCGCTTGCTTTGATACACGTTTGGGTGGCTGGAGACTAGAAGAGCTTATTGATATTCAATTTCTTACAGTTGTTTTTAAATGCCATACTTGTCGTTCATTTTCACAACAGTTGCTCTGTAACCAATCTACGAATAGAGAAGTCAGCTGACTGGAGGAAACGCCTGTATTCTGCAGTCCTGAGTGGCAACAAGCTCTCGTTATGGTCATAAAATTTGATCATGTGTATTTTTATGTTTTTCAGGCGTGCAATTCATTTAGGAACATTTCAGGGAAAACTGCTGCCATAGTCTTCATGACAATAACTTCGAAGCTTGTGAAGAGAATTCAGCAAAACACTTTTTTAAAAAGAAGCAGAAAGATAATACCAAACACGTTCTTGATATGTATTTTGCTTCAGAAGTTGAAGACTGTTCCATTTTTAATGGGCGATGTGCTTCTCTAAAACCATTGGCTTTGGAGCTTAACACTCCTTTGCCATCGAGTGCTGCGTGTGAACGCTTATTTAGCTCTGGAGGGCAAACTTTACGGCCCCAAAGAGTGCGCATGTCCGATGAACATTTCGAAGCATCTTTATTTACAAATTGCAACAAATCCTTTCTTTGAACTTGCGCCTTTTTTGTACTGTCGATAGTCGGTTAAGTACTTCCAGCTAATGACGATAATAGAACCATGACGCGCATTACAATGCAGAGTATTTTGACGGTAGCCTACTATTTGGTATGATTAGCCAAGAAATGATACTGTAGGTTTACCGATCCATCTCCAGCCTCAAATCGAGACACTGTGTATAATCGATGCTCTACTGCTGTTACATTTACCAGTGGCGAGTATAAGCAAATTAAACTTTCCCATGTGTTAAGAATTGAAGCCTATTTTTCCTAACTGTGTGGTAGTAGAACTTCAGTATTTATCCACGGCCAAAAAATTGAGCGTTTTGATAGGTAACAACAGTCAACAACAACAATCATGTACGTTGTTTTTGTGAATAGTGATAATAAAAACTAATGGAATGCTTAAGTTTTACTTGAGTATCACAGAAATTTTTCGGCGTATAAAAATTTTACGTTATACGCCAGTTGTAGAAATTCCCTTTGTAAAAAGGTTGCTTACTTCTATAATGAAGCGGCCTATTAATCACTTGTTTTACCGTTGTTTTAAAAATTTTGAGTAATTAATGCGCCTCAGCTTATGTAGCAAGGTAGCACTGTTTGGGAACTGTTACCGTAATTTTTTGCAGTTTTTTTTGTTCATTAACAATAACTTCAGAAACTTTCGCATCTTGCTTTAAGTTTGAAAAGTAAAACGTCATAATTTGTACGTTATTGGTTTGATTATTTCCTACTAATCGGCCACCAGGACCACTCCTGACTCCTGCCTACTTTTGGCGATACAGTTTCATCTGAAACGTGGCAAAACTGTGCCCAGCTGCCACACAATCCATTCTCCTAAAATTCCATCATTTTTAATTGCGATGATAGCTTATTGAATCTTTGGTTACCATCAAAAGGAACGTAACTTGTAACGTAAAAGTTCCTTTTCAGGAGCTGTAACTTTGTAACTGGAACTAGTTCCTTTTTGGGAAAAGGAACTTGTAACTGTAACTAGTTCCTTTTGATCAGGAACTTTTACAAGCCTGCTAGTAGTAGAGTTAGCATTAGGTTTGCAGAAACGTTTTAAGACTATCAATAAGTTACTGGTAGGTTGTTTTGCTACTTTGTTTGTGCTTCACTGGTTGGTAAATAAACTAAGCAAGGCCAAGCCCAACCATTAAACAACATGCATTGGACTAGCCTTGAGCCCACCAGCCTGCTTAATATTGTATAGCATCGCTGGCTGTCACCAGACTACAATATAGTATAATGACATGAGAAAAAGTCTCTAAAAGTAGGCTATGTATTTGCCATTTAGCAAGTTGGCTCAGCTTTGTTCTACAATTAATGCTTTTACCCAATGTCATGAAGCCCACTTTAGTGCTAGCCTAGTATGGTACTGGCTACTGGCACACAGAAAACTGTTAGACCTGTCACTTAGAGATGGCAACAGCGCAGCGTACGCGGCCGCGCGCTGTTGTTGGTGCACCGCGCCGCGCAGCGTGGCAACTAAAATCTGCATTACGTCACAGGGTCAGCGCAGCGCTGCGTACAATAATTTTTTTACATTTTTTCAACAATTATTGCTGGTGATTTTCTCTTTATGAACAACAATGGTTAGTCTGGATTTAACTACAACAACAACAAGCGCTACAACAACAACAACAACTATTATATGAATTGAAGACAATGCATGCTACTAAAACAGTAACAGATGCCTTCGGTTCAAGTTTATTTTTCAAAATTCGGAGCATCCTGGAATCGGCTATTTTGGCTACAAGAGGCTTAGTTTTGATCGGCTGAACGTGTTTTTTGACACCAACAAAAAGATTTTGGTTTTGGTAGGCTGGACTAGGAAAGGTTTAGGACGTTCGGTGAGAAGATAAAACAAAGACAGAAAAATGTTGAAGAAACAGGTTTGTGGGAAACAATCATCAGAGTGGAGGCACAAAACAAAGCCTAGCGACACACACCCACCCTGTACGCAGTAGGCCTATGGTGTTGGTACAAGCCCAAAGCTAGACAACAGTTTCTACTACACATGCGCTTGCATTTCAGAGTGACGCAGTTAGTTTAGTGTAGCCTATTCGCAGAACCGCAGAAAGAAAATTTTTCAGGGAATACGAAGGTCGATACCGGACCCCCAAATCTTATCGGGCCCCCCAAGCTTTATTGGGGTAGCCCATGCCGTTAAATCATTTTTTGTCCGATGGGTGTAGATCTTCATTTAAAAGCAAGGTGATAACAATATTCGCTTACAGTTAGGACATATGAAAAACACAACTAGACATAAAATTGGTTTAAATCCAGCTTGGGGGTCTGGGGAGCGCAGCGGGGTCCGGGGTAGAGCCCCTGAAGCTTTAGCACTTTTTATGTTTTTTGATGGTAAAATACAGCATTTGATCAATATCCCAGCACCAAACTAGCTAAAAATGATAAGCAGAAAACGTGATATACATGAAAGAAAATATGTGAAGTGGGGGATGATGACATTGACACAATATTATACAATATAATGACTTTACTATTGCAAATCCAAATATTTTACAGATAAAAATTTTATCAATTTAGCAAGTCGGACAAAATATTTCCCACCCTAAATCTTGATTATCTTGGCAATAAGTTTATTTGTTAATTTACGGGTTATATACCAGTGCCTAAATTAAGCTAGAGGCTAAATAGACATAGAAGGCAAATAAGGCAGGAGCACAGATAGAGTGAGTTACTTAATGATAGTAGTATAGTATGTCAACTTTGACTCCGCTTTCTAAGGTTGAAATGCTTTTGGATCTCCAGAAATGTGGGCCCTCGTACTTTGCTATGCTGTAGAATTACGGCTTTCAAGTCAGAGAAATGTAACAAAACGTTAATTTTGGTGCAAGTGTATGGCTTTTGATACATTTTGCTCTTTTTTTAATCAAATCGGCCACTATTGGATGCCCTAAAGGCTGTGTAGCTAAAATGGCGACCAATTACCAGTACAGAATAGGCTGACTGATATTTTTGCTGTAGGCAAGTTTGATTACGGTGTTATGGTGTGATACCAAAGCTTAACGCGGAAACCTGAACTCTTCCAGGCCCCTTGAACCCGGGCCCCCCTAGGACCGGGCCCGGGTACAATGTACCCCCTGAAACCCCCTCTCGCAGGCCCTGCCTATACGTCAACAGGTCATGGCATCAAGAATTAGGCTTTTGGTACTATGTCTGTAGCCTATCTCAGATCTGGTAGACCTATGTAGTAGAGTACGAAGACTAGGCTACACAAATATGTAGTGACAGAATAGCCTGTGTAGTAGCAAAATTTTTTCCACAATCAAACACACATGCAAATGGCAAGGGTATAATACATAGGGTAGTTTCATACAAGTGTAGTAGCTTGTGACAGCATGAAGAGCTTGAGATAACTTATATTTCATTATTTGAGCTACTAGTTCAGGATTAGTACAGTAGTTGCATGGAATCATCAGGTAGACTGGTAGGTTGTTTTTGATTGCCAAACATGGTGCAGAAAAACTGATAGAAAGCACACACAAGGCAGATTAAACCTGAAGGCCTGTAATTGAAACGACTGAGCTGACGTCGCATGTTTTTTATTTCTTACTCGGCCATTTTCAAAGTTAACGAGTGCGAAGTTTCAGACTTTTACTTATAACTTGATAATGGTTTGGTCTAGCTACATGAAATTTTGACAGCAGTTTGAGATTCATTAGTTATTTGTGTGTGCCAAATTTCGAGGCAATGAGTCTCGTGACTTTAGGTTTAGGACCCGAAAGCTACTTCAGAAGTTTGGTGTAAAAAGCTGTCTTTTTCAAAAACGGCTTAAGTACGGCAAAACATATTTTACATGGTCATATGTCGTAAGATACTCTTTCATCGCTACCTACACTTTTAGCCGCATGAAGTTTTTTTTCTTTTTTCATTTTTTGCTTTCTAAATTTTCTGCACTCTTCTTCTCCTAAACCACACAACATCGATATCTAATTTTAGTGTAAATTTGTTGAGCTGCAAATGCAATTTTGTCTCCTGAAATTTTTTGAGGCTTCTCTCCAGAACCCCCCCAAAATGGGCCCTAAAAAACTAATTTTTTTAATTCCTCAAGCTGGAGTGGTAGTTTTTTGTTTATATTGGTAGATATTTAAGCAACAAATAGTTTGACGTAGTATGGAGATACCACCCCCCCAGGGGCCCCCAAATCGACTCCCCAGAAATCAGTTTTTTGAATGGTTCAAATTAGGGCATTGCTTTTTTTATATTGGCAGATGTTTAAAAAACAAATATTTTGCCATGATTTGAGAGAGCAATCCTTTTGACAACTCTCCCAAATAATACCCCTAAAATCAATTTTTTTATATGTCGTAAGCTAGAGAGCCAACTTTTTTCTAATGTTATTGGAAATTTAAAGGATATTTAACTTGCGGTGCGGCGCGGTGCAGCATGAACTTAGTTGTGCTGGGATGCCGTGCGGTGCAGCATGCGGACAAGGTTTGCGGACGCAGCGCAGCATGCGGATGCATTTTTTGCTATCCGCGCCATCTCTCTGTAGTAGCACAAGAAAGACTAGTTACTCGGACAGTAAAAGAACACACTAATGTGTACTGGGGAGAGGAGGCCTAGTTGCAATGCTAGACATTTATGGGAGTAAGTTGCTTTTTTATTTTACAGCCTGATAACCAATGAAGTCATCAACGCTGATGACGTCATCATAATTACATGCCTTATCCGAAATGTCACGCTACACCACTACTGTACACACAATGTTGTCTTAAGTCCTATAACAAATGTTCTGTGGGTTAAGGTGATAAAGTTTCAAGGCCAGGCAGACGCATTAGTAATAACTGTCAACAAATTTAATTTCCTAAGGTAACTAATCAATTACTTTTTATCTTTTTATATAAATTACGTCGTTTAGAAGTTCTTTTCTGATGATCCCGTAAGGGTGAAACACACAGTTAAGGCTTTCTACATTTGCTTGTAAATAATATTATCATTTGCTATGATCAATTAGCTTTCTTCAGTTCGAGATACCAAACATTGAATATTCTAGGCGCACGAGCAATTTTACGAGCAACGACATAAGGGCGCTGAGACGTACATCTGCAATCTGCGCTGACATTCTTGTGCTTCGAAAATAATTGTAATCCACGAAACGAATTTTGATTAGTTTGTATTTTATTTAATTTTTGAACGTCAAATTTTGATTAAAGTTTTCCAAAACCGCTTCCTGCCTTCAGTTCTGTTATCGCACAAAGCACTACCCTTAAGCTGTTTTTAGGTCGCCACGCACTAATCTTGAACAAACATTTAAAAAATATTTATTTTTAATACATGTACTTGCTTGACATCGATTGTTTTTTAAGGCCACCTAATGTTTGCAAAGCAATGCCCTTAAAACGAAATAAAAAATTATTGCTTATCGAATGCTGGAAACCCGGTTTAGATACACGTTCTCAGTTTCAAGAAAATGAGTAGCCATTATTACCTTTCGCGTTTTTAAAAAATGACATGACGTCATCAGACCCAGAAGTTTGGTGCCTTTGACTTGTTTATCATTGCAGAGGATAGGCGATGTTGATAGCAGCTCACTAGTTAAAAAGTGGTGCACAAAAAGGTGTAATTGGAACGACCGACGCTCGCGTCGCGTGTTCCTCTGCTTTTACTCGGCCATTTTCCAACTAACGAGTGCGAAACTTCAGACTTTTGCTTATAACTCGAGAACAGTTGGGCCTAGCTACATGAAATTTGGACAGCAGTTTGAGACTAATGAGTTATATGTTTGTACCAAATTTCGAGGCAATAGGTCACGTGACTTCGGTTTTAGAACCCGAAAACCGCCCCGCAAGTTTGGCGTAAAAAACGGTCTCAGTCAAAAACGGCTTAAGTACGGCAAAAAATATTTCATATGGTTGTATGTCTCAAGATACCCTTTCATCCCAACCAACCCATTTTTGGCCGCGATGAGGTTTATTTCTTTTTTTTTTTCCTTTTTTTTCTTCCATTTTGTACGCTCCTCTTCTCCTAAACCACAACACATCGAAATCTAATTTTTGTGTAAAGTTGTTGAGCTGCAAATGCAATTTTTTCTCCCGAAGTTTTTTGGGTTAACTCCACCGGGAACCCCCCAAAATATCCATTTTTTGAATGGCTCAAGCTAGAGTGCTAGTTTTATTTGATATCAGTAGATATTTAACAGACAATTATTTTGACATAGTTTGGGGATGCCACCCCCCTGGGAACCCCCCCAAATGGACCCCCAAAAATCAATTTTTTGAACGGCTTAAGGTAGAGTTCTAATTTTTTTTGATATCAGCAGATATTTAACAGACAAATATTTTGACATAGTTTGGGGGTGTTACCCCCCCGGGGATCCCCTAAAATAAATTTTTTGAATGGCTCAAGCTAGGGTGCTACTTTTTTTTGAAATCAGTAGATATTTAACAGACAAATATTTTGACATAGTTTGGGGGTGCCACCCCCCCAGGGACTTCCCCAAATAGACCCCAAAAATCAATTTTTAAACGGCTTAAGCTAGGGTGCCAGTGTTTTATGATATCAGGAGATATTTAACTGACAAATATTTTGACTCTACTTTGTTGCAGGTTCCATAATCAGATATTTTTGAATAATTGCTGATGTTACGGTAGACAAAAAGCAGTTTTGAGCGTCACAGCATTAGCTACGCGTCGGTCGTTCACTGGGTTTGCTGGCAAACTCCCATCTAGGTACTATGGTGGTCTTTTGTCAGATTCCCAAACGAATGGTTTTCCATCTTTTTTTATCTGTGGGCGCGCGAGCTCAAGTTAGTTTCTTTTTTGCCAAATTTCGACGTCATTTGGACAAAAGAGGCAGAGATGGAACCTGTATATAAAACTTGTTTCGGGCGTGGCAAGATATAGATATAGTATAATCATATAGTTGTATAGTCGATATAGTTAATATAAAAAGCGTTTTAGACTTTTACAGTTGTTACCGATTTTCGCTTCATTTAACTTTTTTCAAACGAGGGGTTGTACCTGATCCGTTAAACAAGCACTTATTGGAACGACCGACGCTCCCGTCGCGTGTTTCTTGGGTTTTACTCGGCCATTTTCCAACTAACGAGTGCGAAATTTCAGACTTTTGCTTATAACTCGAGAACGGTTTGGTCCAGCTACATGAAATTTTGACAGCAGTTTGAGAGTAATAAATTGTATGTTTGTACCAAATTTCGAGGCAATCAGTCACGTGACTTCGATTTAAGAACCCGAAAACCGCCCCGCAAGTTTGGCGTAAAAAACGGTCTCAATCAAAAACGGATTAAGTACGGCAAAAAATACTTCATATGGTTGCATCTCACGATACCTTTTCATCCCAACCAACCCATTTTTGGCCGCGATGAGGTTTATTTCTTTTTTTTCTTCGTAATTTTTGTACGCTCTCTTTTTAACCCCAACACATCGAAATCTAATTTTTGTGTAAAGTTGTTGAGCTGCATACACAATTTTTTGGGGCAACTCAACCGGGAACCTCCCCAAAATTCAATTTTTTGAACGGCTCAAGCTAGAATGCTACTTTTTTTTGCTATCAGTAGATATTTAACAGACAAGCATTTTGACATAGTTTAGGGGTGCCAACCCCCTGGGACCCCCCAAAAATTAATTTTTTGAACGGCTCAACTTGATATCAGCAGATATTTAACAGACAAATGTTTTGACATAGTTTGGGGGTGCCACCCCCCCCCAGGGACCCCCCAAAAATTAAGTTTTTGAACAACTCAACTTAGGGTGCAAGTTTGTTTTGATATCAGCAAATATTTAGGAGACAAACATTTTGACATAGTTTGGGGATGCCACCCCCCCAAAAATCCATTTTTTTTGAAATGCTCGACTTACGGTGCCAGTGCTTTATATCAGCAGATATTTAAGATACATTTTGACATAGTTTGGGGTGCCACCCTCCTGGGTACCCCTCAAATACGAATTTTTTGTCTTAGGGTGCCCATGGTTTATGATATCAGGAGATATTAAAATGACAAATATTTTGACTCTTATCCTCTGGAGGTTCCATAATCAGATCTTTTTGAATAATTGATGATGTTACGGTAAACAAAAAGTATTTTTGAGCGCCACAGCATTAGCTACGCGTCGGTCGTTCACTGGGTTTGCTGGCAGTCTCCCATCTAGTTATTATTAGTCTTTTGTCCCGCTGTGAAGCAAAATCAAATCTTTCTATTTTCTCGCTCTATTAGGCGGATGGCGTGTAAGCACGAAAATGTCATTGCAGATTGATGTATCTGCGCTCTTTTTCCGGCAGTTTTAGAGGCTATAGTATTACTGCAGTAATATTAGTACTGTTTTACGCTCACCCTATGTTTTTGCTTTGCGAGTGCAATTGGCTTCATCCGTGAAATTTCTCTAAAGCATACGAAAGCTACAGTTAGTAGTTCTACGAGTACGAGGTTTACCGCGTCAACTTCGTGTGCGTTACCGTGATACTATGCTTCCGTGCAAGAAAAAAGGACGAATAAACTAAAACTCTTCCATATGAAATCAGTTAGAGCTAATCCAATTGACAGGGAATCAAACTGCTCGGGGGAAAGGTCAAAATAGTAAAGATAAAAAGCGTGTTGCTATCGTAGGAAAAGAATGTAGTTTAACTTTGTATTGCAGGACTTATTTACGCATTGAGCACTCACACGAGATGATAACGAATGTTTCTACCAAGTCACTCTGAGCTCAAAGAAATTTAACAGCGGAAGGGTCGGACCTCCGAAACTACGCTAATGACATTAAGTGGTAGTAGCAACCACTACTGGTGTTCAAGCTGAACCATTGGAGTACAATGAGCCAGCAAACTGCACAGCGCAATCAGTATTACCACTTGCAACAAATTTTACAGGCCTTGCTTTTGTAAAACACTTTTAACGAGGACTATGACTCACATTACCATTCAGGCTACTCTTAAACCGACATGATGCCTGCATTTAATGACACCAATTATTACACATCTTTGACAGAATACGTTTGAGGTTGATCAATTAGCTTTCACATTTAACCTTAGCACCAAGCAAGCGCCGGAATTGCCAGAAACAAGGGCATATTAATCAAAACGATTCACGACTAAGCTGTGCTAATTGCCTCTTAACAAAACATCACTTACTGTAGCAGATTAACTGCGAGGAAATATCTTCAATACACTAAGTACGAAATGATACTACGATGAAATGTTTGGATTATTTCTTATTGAATGAAGATTACAAGAGTGGGTAGCTCGCAATCAAATCTATAGCAGCTTAAAACAAAAAACGCGTAGATACAGGCACGAGTATCCGGCGGTATAGAAGCTACACTTCCAATACGGCAAAACGCAGCACAATTTACTTCTTCGATAAACACGATGCATGCAACAATGGCAACCGAGAAAAGAGACCATAGCTTACTACGGCCTTTATTTTAGTAAACGTTTGGAAGAAAAGCAGTCACATAACAAGCTTCGACGTTCTATCCATCTACAAGACATTGTTCTGCTAGAGAAGCGAAAAGAATGCTTGTGAGGAGCGCTGCAACATTTTCGCAACCTACGCAGAACTTCGGCTACTAATCGCATTAGTATCCTCCGCCACCCCGGTAGCCATCATTTCCTGAAACGAAGTTGAACTGTTAACAAAGAAAACCAAATTAATTACACTGTTTTCATGCCCCATAAACTACGCTTCAAACGGGGTGAAGCTTCCAAGTTATAAATTTAGTATTGAAAATTGTTTGCTTTTATTTTAGGGCTTACAAAGATCTTTTTTAAAGATAAAGAGATATATCTAACTAAACTTTTTGATAAAACAATTTAAAATAAAAGACTTTTAGTTGAGCTTTAACGATTATATTCTCCTTTAGCAGAAAACTTTTTAAATGATGCGTGAAACACTTAAAACAGACACGTGCAACACGCGACCAGCATTAGTATGTCAAAAAACTCTGTAATTTGCGCTTCACAGCAGTGATTCACCTTTTCTTCCGTTATTTACGGAGTAACTGATGACTTTGAAATTAAAGAATTGTTTGACCTAGCTAGTATGAAATCAACAACTACAGAAGACATAACTGAGAAAGTTTAGAAGATGACTCAAAAATTTGAATTGGATTCAAAAAAACTGTCAGGACTAACAACGGATGGTGCACAAGCAATGCTAGGAAAGCCGAAAGAATTTCGCAAGCACTTGGATCTCAAAAGTGTTTCGTTGAATCATTGTATTATTGACTAAGAAAATTTATGATGTATAAAGCTCTGGACAACATTGACATCATGAAGGAAGTTGTTCCATGTATCAAATATAGTCCAAAACCGAAACTAAATCACAGGCAGTTCAAGACTTTGGAAAGGACTTGACAGATTACCCAGATTTAAGTTATTTTTCATCAGTCCGCTGGTTAAGCAGGGCAGACACATTAAAAAAGATTTGGGGAGTGTAAAGAATGAAATCAAATCATTTATGAAAACTAAACACCAAAATGTGTCTGCAAGCAAACCAACTGACAAATATGTTTGAACACACCAAAATGTGTCTTTTCTTATCGGATATAGCGGTTGAACGACTTGGCAATTGGCATTCCTTACCCATGTTACGCAACATCTACCAAATTAAACAAGCAACTGCAAAAAAGAAACCAACTGGCAAATATGTTTGAACACATTGCATTATTTCAAAAAAAGCTTGAGCTTTTTCTTAAGTTAAATTTAGCATGACCGTACCGGTTCTCATTGATGATTTGCTGCTGGTTTTGAAGCTCGTTTTTTGGATTTTTAAACACTTGAATGTGATTTTAGCACTTTTGTTTAATCCATTTCAGGCAGTTGCCCATCATTTAAGCATGACCAGTATTAATAGCAATTGCGTGAATTGCAGCCCCATAATAACTTGAAGAGCGTTTGACGAAAATGATCTTGCGACTGTTTACAAAAACTACGTTTGAGAACAATAACCGAATCTCGCTAAGAATGCTTTGAAAATCGTTTGACTTTTTGAAGCACCTATTGCTGCGAGTATAATTTTTTTTTCATAAATGAAACATTGCAAAAAAAAAGCAATAAGGCCAGTTATCAGACTAACATTTAAAGTACGCTTAGAATTGCCTGTAGCTCCACAAAAGTGAATATTAACAAAGCTTTAAGTTATGTACAGCAGATCATCTTAGTGTTTTGACTTTTAATTGGTTTTATTTTTTTCGTTTTCATTGACCACTTCAGTTTTGCATTAATCGTATAAACGAATGTGTGACTTAAAATGCGCCATTTTACACACACTACAAACGGTATTATTAATCATATACCGACCACAGAAAACAAAAATTCCCGACAGATTGTTTTGTCTTTTGACTTACTGGGAAAACAACATAATCTTTAAAAAAAAAAGTTAAGTTAAAGTACAGGGTGTTCCAAAATGGTTGACCCCATTCTAAATACCCATATCTCGGAAACTACTTGATGCATCATAATGAAACTAAATACGTATTATGTTGAAGGTCTTAAGTTTTATTGGTTAAATTTTCAAAGATAAGTACAAATATTTGTTGGATCTATGACAGATTTTCATAAATGTTCAATATGAGCGCCGCCTGTGACCTTGCACACGTCGAGTCGGTGTTCGAGCTCGTGCCAAACTCGCTGTAGAATGTATTTGGTAACAGTTTCTAGTGCAACTGTAATTCTCTTTTTTATTTCTTTAATGTTAGCTGGAAGAGGAGGTACGAAGACTAGTCCTTACACATAACCCAAGAGGAAATATCACACAGAGAAAAGTCGGGTGATCGTGGTGGCCATTTCACTATGATCACCCGACTTTTCTCCGTGTGATATTTTCCTCTTGGGTTATGTGTAAGGACTAGTCTTCGTACCTCCTCTTCCAGCTAACATTAAAGAAATGAAAAAGAGAATTACAGCTGCACTGGAAACTGTTACCAAATACATTCTACAGAGAGTTTGGCACGAGCTCGAACACCGACTCGACATGTGCAAGGTCACAGGCGGCGCTGATATTGAACATTTATGAAAATCTGTCATAGAACCAACAAATATTTGTACTTTTTCTTTGTAAATTAACCAATAAAACTTAAGACCTTCAACATAATACGTATTTAGTTCCATTATAATCCATCACGTAGTTTCCGAGATATGGGTATTTAGAATGGGGTCAACCATTTTGGAACACTTTGTATTAGTCAGTTTAAAATTATCAACTATAAACGGCCGAAAAACCATTAACTACTATTTAAAAGCACCGACCTGAACAGTGTAATTTCTACACCAGGGGTGCTTTAAGTGTAGCCAGCACAATAAATTTTGGCAGCCTGCATACCTAATTTTGCAGCCTGTGACGAGTCTCCGAAAGTTTTTTCGGTGCTTGTTACTGTTAAATTTATGAACACTAGTTTTTTATCATTAATTTAATCATTTTATCACGAACAATGTATGGAAAAATTAAATAGGTGGTTAAGATTTGACATGTAGACTTTAGTTCACATTGGTCAAGATCTCAGGTTTCGCTAAATTTGATGGGTAAGGTAAACGTTTATGCAACCCAAATGTAACTGGTATATATTTTCTTGTTTCTTTTTTATTTGTCTAAGTGTGTGTTAGAGATTTAAATCATTGGTGTCCGATATTTGTTATTTCGGCCAACTAACCTAACTGACAAGCCTCGAATTTGAGTGGAAACTATGTTTTTTTTATTAGTGGAAAGCGGTCTTTTTCAGCATGCTTTTGGAAATCAATTTTGTACCGTACCATATATGCAACATTCTTATTGATGATTTCGTCTATTATGTAAAGATTTTAGTATTTCTATTACGATCTGGGTAACAGAGGTGAAGTCCTCAAGGCCACATTTTCAAATCCTTGGCCTTGTAAGTTCTCAGAAATGTCTTGTCCTCGGCTTGAGGACAGCTTAATTTTATTGATTCCGTTAAAAGATAAAGAGCCAAACAAAAATTAACTAAAACTTCTAGACTGTCACTAAGAAAATTTGCGGTTTCTCGCGATATGACCTTTTTTTTTTAATGGAAAACGTCTGAAATCTTGAGGAAAATTTGCGCTTTTTTGCACTATGATCTGCTTTTGTTCTTCAAAAAATCTGAATTTTAAAAAATTTGTGTCCGACCGTAATTTAGAAATATTGTGTCTTTGGCCTTAATTGTTTTGTTTTTTTGAGCCTTTGGCTTCGCACGTTTGGTCCTCCACTGCACCTCTGCTGAGTAATTTGCACTATTTGCCTTTCTACACCTACTCCAAGTTCAGGTATACTTAGGGAGTAGCAGAAGATCGAAAAGCTCTTCATTCAACCAAGTAATTTGGAAGTTTACCTTTAGAAACTTTACACTAGCTTTTATCGGGTTTTGTACTTTACCTAAAAGTGAGAGGATGAAGTGGCTAGGCCATTTAATTCATTCATCAGTGGTTTTAAAAATAAGCAGTATTTCTAATAAATGACGTTTTTCTCCACGAAAGCACAAACGATCGCTTACCAAATTTCGTCCACAAGATATTTACATTTTGCATGAAAATATAGGCTTTTGGGTTGAGTTCATCCCTTAGCAAAATGATGGATATGATGCTGTCTAATGACTGTGCTTGTGTAACACAAAATTTTTTAATATACTTCAGAAAACCCATAAATTTTGAATTGTGCGCCAGCTTAAAAGTGGTGTTATGCAACCTGCTCCAAGATAATTTTGAGCACCCCTGTTCCATAAATCAAAGCGATGGAATTCCTCACTTTTGCAAATACACTAAACGAAATTTTCAAGATCTTTTGTTCAGGCTGCCCACTCACCTTTGAACCAAAACAAAAAAAAAGTATGGTTTAATCCCTAACTCCACAAAGGCTATGGTTTGATTCATACATAAATGTATTCGAGAAAACTTCTACAATTAAAGTTAACATTCTTGACAAAAAGTTGAAAGATAAAAGAGCTTGGAAAAAATTCAAAAACAATGACAGTAGCCAGCCTGCAATTTGTTACATATTTACAACCTACGTTCGGCCCTCTTACCTCACAGATAAGCAAACACAAAACCTCCGTTGTGTCTCCTGTTTTGTGAGCTATAAATGATTGGTGGAATTATCCACAGGAGATACAAAAACTAGAGCAGGGTGATTAAAAATAATCCACCTGAAGTACACACAAAATTAGTCTTCACAGAGAACGAAGTCAACCAAACTACATTACAGCTTTATAACCAGCACATAGTGAAAAATTAGTTTATAAGAAAACATCTAGCTGACTAAAATCCTGACCGAAAAACTTTTAACAAGTGAATTTTTACCCTATATCAAAATCAAATTGTTTTTTATTATTTGTAGATTAGGTTGTGCAGACATACATAAACAATTTTTGTGGTTTATTGACGAACAGTAATCATTTTACTATCTTCTAAAATAAAAATTGTTAGGTCGCATACAGAGTACTGAAATCTATATTGACGACCAAAAGGAATGTTAGCTGCCATGTAAATGCCAGCAACGAAACCGATAAGGACATTACTTGCCATATTCTGGGACATTGCAAGCTATACTCAAGGACTTTGCAACAGGATTTAACTTTACTGAACTATAAAATTACCTTTCTACTCCGTGTTTCTATTTCTCACTTAAACAAGACCTAAAGGAAAACTCAAAGGGGTTATCTAAAGTTAGGCCAATCGCATAAGTCTGGATTGGTGTTGACTCCATTGTTTTTGACCCAGCTGTTCCAGAGATATTCCACTTTAAACACGACGTCAGGGCCTCTAATGCTAGAAATTTTAAATTTTTATGGGCAACCCTGATGTTGATACAGTTCTAACCTTACCCAACGCCACTACTAGGCAACTGCATTGAGTCGTTTTGCTGCGCACTAGGGTCATGAATCTTCCAACTTTTGGAATGAAATTAAATTCCTGGGTTTGCTATCAATGAACTTTTATATTTTAAGAATTATGACACCAAAATTATAGTCTTAAACGAAAAGCTGGCGCACTCAAAATGTTGAAATTTTCCAGATTTTGGCATATTTTAACATGTCACTCTTACTTTTCCAAGCAATTTCACTGTTTGATTTTTAAAGACTTTTATAATTTCAAGAGGGACTGTAGGCAAAAGCATTGAAGTTGGGCTAAAAAAGTCATCGAAAAGCTTAAGCTATGCTTGGCCTGACAGAAATGCAGACTAAAACACTCCTTTAGGCTTTCTTTTGCCTGAGATTTTGTCTCGCTGGCCACCAGTGAATTCTTTTTTTTTAAGTTTATTGTTTGCAAGCTTTGTAACTGTAATTCATGAGCCCATCTGATAATAGGCTGCCTACGGCCTTGGGTAAATATAGTACAAAGAATTCGGGGTTGTCACAAACTTTTTACACGGGTATCTACATATCTTGCATTTGTCAAGTATCTTTGCAATTGCAGCACAAAAATGAGATTTCAAAAATTATACTTTTAGCCATTGTATACTACAAGAACTGGCAAGATGCTTCACCTCATTCCAATTTTGATTACATTTTTCATCTATTAATGACCATATACTCACAATAATAGACATCCAAAGTAGAGCTCGTCCTATAATACTTTTTTGGCCGATGCCGATATATTGTCAACGCAAAAAATTAAAAAGTGCCCAAAATTCGCCCAAAACACACACGCGTCATTCCATGCCAAATTAGCAATTTTTTTTCATTACACGTTCTGGATTTTGATAAAATTTGGCACACTTGTAGATCTCCATAAAATACTAAGAATCAAAAAACAATTTTTGAAAAACTCAATGTATTTCCGAAGTTATAAACCACACAAAAAACGCTATTTTGGCTTGTTCCGCTTTCTTAAATCTTTAATATCTTACTAACTTTCTTAAGTCTTGAATATCCTTATCTGTAGTAATAAGGACTGCTGAAAATTGCTAGACAGGGGTTTTAAGACACAAGGAATCTTAAAAATGATAAAAGAATGACTTCACAGGGTAACTGAGCCTGTAATTTATTTATTAGGTTTTTTAGACACTCAACTTCGATCCAATTAAAAAAATGGATATGAAGTTTAAAAGCTAAAATTTACAAATTGGATTCCTGTTTCACTGCTCTTTCATCAGGGTGTCGAACCGTTTCAAATAATGGTTCGGGTTTAGGTTTAGCTCCTGCTCCAAATATTTTAGCGGTTTAGGTTTACTCAAGTAAAATATTACTGGTTCAGGTTCGGGTTCATTGACTTAAAATTTAACTGTCGTTAATCTTTTCATCCAGAAGAAAAAAAGGAGAAATTGCTGATCCTGTTGATGATCACCACTGCTCTTATTGTGCGTGTACCAGCGCCAGCGGCATCCGGATATGGAAAAATATATTGTTACTTTTGTTAGGGGTTCAGGTTCGGTTTGGGTTCACTAGGTTTGGTTCAGGTTCACTGAAGTAAAATTTTGCTGGTTCAGGTTCGGTTCAGGTTCACCAAAATGAAACGGTTTATTCGGGTTTACGGTTCGGTTCGACACCCTGTCTATTATCTTATATAACAAAAATTGATTTAATATTAATGCCTACTAAAAAAAAAACGTTTGTAAAAGACATACGTTTTTTTTTACAAAAAATAAGATCGAATTAGTTTGAGATAAACGCAAACCAACACAAAATCAATGGAAAACAGGTAAGAGAAACGAAGATACAAATGATGCAAACACAAGTGAGATTTAATTCCAAGAAAAGTCTGCAACTCATAATTACTGAGTGGTTGTTTTAAAGACAGCATAAAATTCCAGTGCTATGATATCTTACATGTTCTGGCTTGACGGTCTGGTTTTTAGCGCTAAGGGGCTCTTTTATGCACATTGTGATGCTTGAGAAGAATAATGAAAAGCACAGGATTGCAATAGTGTGTGATGAATTTGATTCAGGTTGTAAGTTCTTAGAACATTGATTGATCACAAGAAAAGACGATCAAAGGAAATGTTTTAGAGCTCATTTAGGCAAAATTCAAAAGCAAAAATTACTACTACAACGTGTTATTAGGATACAATTACAATACAAATAAGTAAAAAACAAACTACACGTTTCAAAATCAGCCAAGAATAGTTGATAAACCGTGAGAAGCAAGAAATAAAAAAAAATTTTTGTTGCCTAGTGTTATTATAGTATCTTTCTTGTAATGCTGAACATTAAAAAAATTAAGTGCATTTTCCCAAAAATTATGAAGTCAATTTCTAATTTTAAGTTATTCACAGTCAGTAAAGTTTGGTACAAGTATGATACAGTTGCCAAGTCCCTGGATATAGCTTGCAATGTCTTGTCCTAATTAAAGTGAAACTTGACTAATGACTATTCTGTTACCAATCAAGCATAATTTTAAATGGATATCAGGATAAATCAATTCAAAACCCATAAAGTATCATACCTCCTCTGTATCCTCCACCACCACCACCTCGATAACCATCATCATATCCTCTTCGGTTGTCATATCCGCCACCACCTCCATAGTTGTCACGTCGACCACCACCATAATCACGTCGTCCACCACCATATCCACCGCCGCCACCACCACCTTGACGCTTACTTTCAGCTTTACGAACTGTTATATCCCGCCCCATGAAATCACATCCATTTTCACCTTTAATGGCATCACTAGCTTTATCTTGATCAGCAAATGTGACAAAGCCAAATCCACGAGACCTGCCAGTGTCTCGATCCTTAATCACAACTGCATCATCAACTTTTCCATATGCAGTAAATTTATCATAAAGTTGATCATTGTCACAATCATATGACAAATTACCAACAAAAATTTTGCCTTCTTCGCTCATTATAACGGCTTACAGATCCAAACAAATCTAGAAAAAAAAAAGCTGCTTGAGTGTTGAAAAGCAACTACAACCAGAGCACACAGATGACACTAACCGGGGTCATTCCATGTCAATTGATGCAAGCTATAGCACCCTCCTTTTTAGATTTTGCTATAACTTGGTTATTTGGTAGAACTTCTTGAGCCGACCATGAAAAACCAAACTTTTTAAAATCAGACAAGTATTGATGAAGCTATGACTATTCAAAGTTGGCCATTTTTGTAGTAGTTTAAGTAGAATAAAGATGTGGCACATCTTTTAAAACGTCTTGATGAGCAGATTCAGCATCAAAACCAAATATTTTTTGAACGTTTAGTGCATTTATTTTCAAAAGCAATATCTGCCATAAAATTGTGTATTTTGGATCCTGATTTTGTGCTAAAAATGCCTAAGCCAGTTGTGGTAGAGAATTTTGATGTCAAAAATGAATTTAGTGTCATCAAAAACCCCCAGGTACTAATTTGTTGATACGTCTTTAAAAATAAATAATGAAATCAATGATGCATGAAAAATACAGCATCTCCAGCAACTTTCTTGAAATTTGCAACTGCTAATACTGAACTTAATATAAGGATAATTTTATACATATTTGATTTCATGATATTAAATCCATCTCTGAGGATATTTATTTCAAACAAATTTGTATTTAGGGGTTTTTGATAAATTCCTTTTTGATATTAAATTTGCTCTACCGCAACTGACTAGGGCATTTTTGGCACAAAGTCAGAATCAGAATTACACTATCTTATCACAAATACTGGTTTTGATTTATGATCTGCCTAGGAAGATGTTTTAAATGATATGTCCACTGGTGTCGATTCCAGGGGGGAGGGGAGAGGCGCCTCTTGAATCTGACAATCAAGGGGAAAAACATCTCTTGCAGGGGAAAAACATCTCTTGCCCCAACAGTTTTGCTGAAAAGCTTTATGTTTTGTGCAAGCGAATTAAAAAATCATTAGTTTAAGTTCAGAAATAATTTAGTTTATAAATAATAAAACATGTCAAATTAGTTCTGTTTACAAGATCTAATATTGGCAAATTGATGATGTAATTTTGTGGGTATTGCAAAGAAAAATCTACATCCGCAAAAATATTTCAAAATACTAACTAAACAAACATTGACACTAATCGTACATAAAATTTCAAGTACTTTTACTATTCAAAAGGCAACCAAAAAAGCATGGAAAGCAGTTTGCAATCAGAGGATCACACCAACAATATGAAATATAAATTAAAATCGTAAAACTTGGACTGCATTTGCAGTACTGAAAGAGCATAGAATATTAAAAACTTTGATTATTTTTCATACCAATCAAACAACAATTACAGGCATTTTGAAGAAATTAAACTAGCTTTACCGATTTGGATTAATCAAAAGTAGATTGACAGGTCAGGGAAGGTTGCCTAAATTAGTTCACAACTATGCAAATACTTCTGCTAACCAAAAATGTTAATCAATTTAAAGAAATCTTTTCTATGGCGATCTCACATCTCTGGAGCAAATGTTACTCAGGCATATGCACTCACTACTTCAAATCAATTTATTTCGTTGCCTATTTTACCCAAGTATGTGTTGACCAAGTCCATTCGCATCGACTTGGGGGGGGGCTGGCATCCCCTCGGGTCTGACACTAAAGGGGGCAAAATATGTCTGGCCCCCTTGGTTTTTCAGCAAGTAATACTCACTTGGCACTAAGCATGTTGAAAAAATATTTTAAAGAGACGTTTTCAAGATTGCATGAGAGACCTAAAAAGAATGCTGCAAAAAATTGCTGCCAAATAAGGGCAAAACATAACTACTGCAGAGTTAAACTTACGACTGCAGTATTGGTACTCGTAATCTGCAAAGCTAAATTGTTTCATTAGAAATTAGGTTTAAACTAACTTCGCAAATAAAATTGACACCCCTTTGGAATTTGCTTAATTAACTAAAAATTGACACCTATTACCAAGTCTAAGTACAATATTTATGCATATCTATTGACAATACCACAATAATAATTAAATGCAATTCTTTTTGTTGCCATATTGCTATTACATCATTACTCGTTTTGAAACAATGTCGCAAAAGCACTCTTGTTCTGAACCCCCTTTTACTGAATTTGAGTTTTGGCCCACCAATCTCGTGGTTTGTGAATTTTCTGAAGATAACCCTGGTCTCAGCCTCTCTTAAAATTAGAAAATGTTACAATATGTATTACTCCGATGTGTTTTTCGTGTGTGCAGCTAGAAACCTAAGACTTTGAATATGTATCAGTACTTTTGTGTAATATGGTTTTAATCTTTACATTACTTTATAAAGATCATTAACACACGCTTTACATTTAGCACAAATTTGTAATTCAGGAGCATGAAATTTCATACTCGAATGCCACTGGCTAACATGCCAAATCGACAAAGGATACACATACATGCTACATTGACAAAAGATAGGAACAAAGGATACACTCATATGCTTGCAATTTGTACGCCAAGTGTAGACTAAGCCTCCAGCAGCAACTATACATGTTAAAAGTAAAACCAAGACTGTTTGAGGTTCGATTTTATGAATTACCGATACAGATTTACTGCTCTACAAAAATGTCTTTTTGAGGGAGGAGTTTTTAAAGACTGAGCAACTTGTTTAACTATAATGCTGAGAATTTTCAAATATAATGTGCTTTTATACGCAAAATAATTTGGCAAAAGCATCTAAATTTTTGGTTGGGGTTATGCACTTACAGTTATCACAGTGATTCCCTAGGAAAAACATCTGTGATTGCCGTGCTTAGGCCCGGTCTTTGCTGCATGAAAAATCATGAGTGTACAAGTGTATTTCTAACTTACTCCAAACAAAATTTTAGTACATCCGGTATAATGCCTTTCCCTTCGAGTACAAGCTGCCTGTTGGTAAAATTATTAATCTTAAAAAATGCTAACAATTTTACACAGTTTGGAGTGTACCTCGGGCGTTATTAAAGATGCTCAGTATATAGAAATTGAACAGCATTATCGCACTTTAACTGCATTGTTGAAAATCAACCAGATCAATCTAATTTTGTAAAAATACTGGACAAATTTGCAAAGTCTGCTTTTAGCTGCAAGTCAACGCAGTGCCAGAATAAACATGCGATTACGCTAAACGGTGCCAAATAATATCGCATGCCGCAAAAAAATAGTAGACCTAACCAGTACTTAAAATTGAGACTAAACATGGGAAATCTGGCTCGTCAGAAAGATCACATTTGTCTTTCTGAAAAAATGCATTTAAATAACACCTCTACAAAAAATTCTCGCCCCTATCTGTAACTTGCTTTCCAACAAGAAATCAACAACTATGGCTATGTCGTATGTGAAATTACATGGTGTGCACCACAATTTACAAGTAATCAAAGTTTTCACAAGTTTGACGGATTTTTGAACATAACCTTGTAAAAATTGAGGAATTAAAGGTCAATTTAAGTGGTGACATGAGTTATTTCGTATTTTTTTGATGAAATGGTGATTCACAACCCAATCGAAATTATACCAAAACAGTGTCTTACACCAGACTAGGCCTGCATTGAAATCAACTCCTCAATTTGACTAGACTTTGCTACTCTTGAACAATCACAGAAATGGCCAACTTTGAATAGTCATAACTTTGATACTGGTCTGATTTTCAAAAAGTTTAATTTTTCATGATCAGCACTGAAAGTCTTAGCAAATATCCAAGTTTCAACAAAATCTGAAGAGGTGAATGCTATTTTGGGGGAACAATCGACATGGAACGACCTAACATTTATTTAGCACAGGAGTCAGCAACCTATGGTCTGCCAAGCAAAATCAATCAACATGCAGCCTGTTTGCAAATTGTGGCATTTCTGACGCAAATGAAATTAGTTGAGCAGCAGCACAAGTCAGAAATGAAATTAAACTGCTTGATTTTTTAAACAGTTTGAATGAAAACAATCCAGTCAAAGAATTAGGCATTAAACGAGGACTTAAGGCAAGATCAAATTGGTATTATAAGTTAGGCCAATCATATTCGACTACATTAGCGTTTACTCCATCCTTTCAAAGATATTTTACTTTAAACACGATGTCGGTGACTCTAATGTTGTAAATTTGAATTTATATTGGCAACCCTGTCATTGATGATCATAGTGTCTTAGTGACGCTTTTCCAATTCTAACCTAAAGCAACAATTACGCTACTGCATAGAGTTGTTTTGCTTCATACTAATCAGTTTGATCTTATCAGCACAACGGATCTGAGCTGGTAAAAAGAATAGACTTTTCAATAGCCTAGCGATTTTAGTAAAAACCAAGCTGGCAGATACATTTAAGTCAAATCCTTGCCTACTCTAGCAACAAGGTTTTTATTACTAGGCTACACAGTGCAAACTCATACCTGATAATAAGACATCCAATACTTGAGCATGCCTACTGTATTTGCTTACAGTATTTTGTGGGCCTAGAATAAACTTTCTCAAGTCGAAAACAATGGCCTACTAGCCTACTCCACTAGCATTACTTTTGCTGGTTCTTAGATGTTTGTTACCTAGGCTATCATACATTTTGCTCTTTTTTCCAGCTCGAATCTATTCTGCTAACAAGATCAAACTGATTAGTGCGCAGCAAAACGACCCAACACTGTAGCCTAATCGTTGCTGTAGGATAGAACTGAGAAGGTGTCGCTAAGACGCTAATGCTTATCAACGAAAGGATTGCCAAGAATCACCAAGTCATGTTTGAAGTTCTTAGGGATGGCCAGGTTAAAGGATGGAGTCAACGTAACAGACTAATCTTATCTTTTGCGATTGGCTTAACTTTAGATACCCTCATTGATTTTGCTTATAGGCCTCGTTTAATAGGCTTTTTACAGCAAAAAATGCACTACGCCTCTGTTTCAGGCAAGTTGTTAAAAAAGTTAATTTTGACCTTATATGTAAACATTACCAGCACCACATTAAAAACCAAAAAAATATCATTTCAATATAGCAACACATAACTATTAAAATGCGATACATGCTCAGCTAGTTCACTTTTTTAAGCACTTCAATATTAAAATTTGCATTACTTTTCTATCTGTTCACACTGGTGAATTAAAAAATAAATATCATAGAATTAAAAAAAAACCTTCACATACAAAGTTTCTGAAAGAAAATTTTTTAACTCTTTTAATCTTTTAAAAAACATTGTACTGAACAGTTTAAAACCCCACAAAACCATATACAGTATGGTAGAATAAAATGTGATATTGCGTTGCATGCAAGAAGTGTCAAAAAATAGATAATCTGGAAGTCATACCAGTAGTTACTAAAAAACAAACAACTAAGTTGATCGAGGGGTAATGCGTTCATCTCTACAGCTAGGTTTGTGGTTGAAATCGGACACAGTGTTACCAACGGTTCACTACCACTGCAACATTTCTTAAAAAGCTGTGTTGTCTGGGCGCGATGCCCAGGAGATGGAGTTTGCAAACTTGCTACACAGGCTTTGGCATTACAGAGCAAATAAACTAAAAGATTTTGATTTGATTTAATGAAATACGCTACAAAAAACAAACTAATTGTTTGTTCACTGTTTTTTTTTTGTGTGTGTTTAAGAGCAGAAAAACCAAAAAAAATATGAATTTTAAAGTTAATAGATAAGAAAAATTAACCACTCTAAAATATGCTACAAAAAATAAACTAATTATTTGTTTCAAAAATTCACACTGTTTAATTTTTTGCGCTGAGTATGAGAAGTGTCAAAAACAAATTAATTGAAACTGTGAGAAATAGTTAATAGAAAATTACTAACACTATACCATCGGGCCTGCCAAATCAATCACAGTGTTGCCAACGACTTGCCACCGCTGTGACATTTCCTTTAAAAGAAGCTGTTTTATTCGCAGGCCCAAGGACACTGAGATGAGCACTGCAAACTCCTTTGGAATAATACAGTGAGTATAATAATTTGATTAAAAAATAGAATACATAAAATAAGCAAACAAATTGTTTTTGCTTATGCACATAAAATAAGCAAGTATGTTTTTGCACTGTACTGTTGTCATGATTTTTTACCAAGCCCGATTTTTGCTTTTTGTATGTGTTAGTTCTTTGCTTTTTCACCTGCTTTAGCAACAAGTGCCCCTTAGTCAGATATTAGCTTCTTGCTATCTTATCTCAAGGGGTTGATAAATTGCTTTATTATTATTATAATGAAGGTCTACACTTCATCAGTTAGACCACATTTAGAGTATTGCACTCAGGTGTGGGCACCCTTACCAGAACATGGCAGTTGGGGAACAATTCTCAACATTGAGTCCATTCAAAGACTTGCAACTAAAAGTATTAGTGGTCTTAAAGATTTATCCTACAATGCCCGGTTAAATGAGCTTCAATTGACTACAGTGCTGGAGCGAAGAATGCGTGGTGACCTAATAGAAACCTTTAAAATTGTCAATGGATTTACTGATTATGGCCGAGACTGGTTTACATTATCCTCTCGCACGAACCACCTGATCCTTAGAATTTTCTTTCGGTTAATTTTTTTGCCAATCGAGTTGTGAAATACTACAACAGATTGCCTTTACATGTTAGGAATGCTTCCAGTGTTACTGCTTTCAAAAAGCATTTAGACAAGTTTCGCAAGGTCAATTTTCATAAGATCACTAATGGTTAGTACTGGGAACTCTCATACAAAATTTTTGAGCGCATTTAGATATAATTTACCACTCTTGTTTAATTCTAATTATTTATTTCCTTTTCTTGAAGTTTCTACAGTACCTGCCATTTCATTGGTTCTACTACTTATATAGGGATTGGGCCTTATATGGACAGAATATAACGGGCACATCTAAATTTTTAAATCAGTCTGCTTTGATAAGTGTTTGTGTTTAAAAGTGTCTGATATGAGCATATTTTATGCAGTTTGTGCTTTATCATACGTTGGTACTTACATTACTGGTTTTGCGATTTTCTCATAAAATGTCTCTTTTTATTGCATATGGTTACTATCTCAAATAGTGTCCTATCTCATTAGTGTAATGACTAGTATTTCAATAAGAGTCTTATCTTCATATATCTCCTATGAATCCAGTGTAATTTAAGACCTAATGAGCTATAACTTAGAACAAATACTGTGAATCATTAGTGCAAGTATTGCTTTTAATGTTAAGTATTGTTTTGTTTTGTTTTTTTCAACTATGTGTGAAATGATAGTTTGTTTACGATGTGAGATGCCCATAGAGGCATAAGACTAATATTATTATATTAAAAAGCAGGGTGTGACTTGTGAGAGTATGTTTGGGTCCAATATAGGACAAATTAGAATCTAACCTAATCTGCAAATGAAAGCAGGGAGCACCTACGCAGAATAGTTTTATTGCACATTAAATGAACAGGCATTTATTTAAACACCAAAATGATAATACAATGATGTAGGTAATACAAAAACGCACTAATTGCAACTGCATTTTTATGTCCGAAATTACCCTTGGCTGTCTAGAATTACTACCGGGACATACTAAAAGTTACCAGTATCCGATAATACTGGTGCCGTAGCACATAGAGGACAAAGTTCTAAAAGTAGTTAAATTGATGGAAGGCTTTATTTCACCGGAAATTTTTATTTTGTTTTTTATTAATTCTGACGCAAATATAACCCAAACTCATATGCTTGCTCTAAAACTATTCCCAAATCGAACCCTAACCCAAACTCTAACCTAAACCCTAATTTTAATCCATAAAAAAGCGAATGAAAAAACTGCGGATGAATATTTCTCATTTTCGTTTTATTCTCTTTAACTTGAAAATTTTCGGTGAAATAGTCACTACCTAAATTGATTGCCAGAAAATCAGAAATGAAGGAAAAACGTCGATCAACAGTCATGTACATGATCACAACATCACAGGAATTGCACAGGTGAGCATCCGTGATCGGTTTCGTTTTTGCTTGAGGGACTTATCAGGCGGAAAAATAACGAGAAAACCAAATTAAGCAATGCAGCGACGGAGAACAGAACTTGCAAACCGGCATCATGCATAGGCATCACGCCAAGCGAGTGTTCCTTGTCAACAGAACAAAGCTATAGGGACCTTAAGTAGACTATCAAAAACTACAAAAACCACCAAGGGAACCAGAGATATCGCACTTCCAGGCGAGGAACCATAGTAATCCATGAAAAAGGAAAAACAACGTCATTTAACAGGCATGTCCATGATCACAACATCACAGGAATTGCACAGGTGAGCATCTGCAACCAGTTTCGTCCTTGCTCAAGGGAGTCATCAGGCGGAAGAAAATTGAGAAACCCAAATTAAGCAATGCAGCGATGGAGAATAGAACTTGCAAACTGACATCATGCATAGGCATCACACCAAGCGAGTGTTCCTTGTCAAAAGAACAAAGCGATAGGGACCCCAAGTAGACTACTGACGAGACTGTTCTTTTGACAAGGAACACTTACTTGGTGTAATGCCTATGCATGATGTCGGTTAGCAAGTTCTATTCTCCATCGCTGCATTGCTTAATTTGGTTTTCTCATTTTTCTTCCGCCAGATGACTCCCTTGAGCAAGGACAAAACCGGCCGTGGATGCTCACCTATGCAATTCCTGTGATGTTGTGATCATGGACATGCCTGTTGTGTTTTTCCTTTTTCATTTATTTGCTATGGTTCCCTGCCCAGAGGTGCGATATCTCTGGTGCCCTTGTGGTTCCCTTGGTGGTTTTTGTAGAAAATCAGAAATTCTGGCAATATAGTTACCATAAGTTAACTTTGGTCACAAATTTGGAAACTTCCAATTTGATGTCCAATTTTATTCATATTCAAGACTTGAAGTTGTTTAATGGTTTTAGTCCAGTTTTTGTACTGAATTTATTGCATGATGTACTTTTTTTTTTTTTGGCAGAGGCTGCTCTGTGCTGTTACTATACCTTATGTAACAATAACTACGGTGAATAACTATCAGAATTTTTTCCAGCATTTTTACACAGAAGTTTTACAAATTCCTTTTTTTTTTTCCTTTAAAAACTGGCGTTTTTGATTATTAAAAACCGAAGACCGCTGCGGTTCACGGCTCCTCACTCTGATATGTCGCATGAAGCACAGAGAAAACTTGCAGAACTCAGACAAAGGACCTTTTTTTGGAGATCAATCAACATACCGGCAGTGCGATGATCTTTTTTTCCTTTTTTGAGATCCTATTAAACCGGACATAAAAGATGAGAAAATTTTCTGCATTTTCACTTTGAGTAAAAATGTTCACACTATTTCCGGCATTTTCGCAAGAGATGAAAACTTAGAAGGAACACTGATCGGTAAAGGATTCTACTCCTAACCCAAACCCAAACTCTAATCCTCACATTAATTTTAATTTAAACCCTAACAATAATTTAGAAAACAAAAAAAAGTAAATGAGCACTCACATTTTACTCTCTTTATGGACGTTAACTTAAAGGTAGTGACTATTTCACCGAAAATTTTCAAGTTAAAGAGAATAAAACGAAAATGAGAAATATTCATCTGCGCATTTTTCATGTGCTTTTTTAGGGGTTAAGATTAGGGTTTAAGTTAGGGTTTGGGTTAGGGTTCGATTTGGGGATAGTTTTAGAGCAAGCATTTGAGTTTGGGTTAGATTTTAGTCAGAATGAATAAAAAACTAGATAAAAATTTCCGGTGAAATAAAGCCTTCCTAACTTAAATACTAGTCACTTTTTTTCTTTGACTTGCAGTTTGTGTTGAAAGGATTTTTGATCAAACATATAGTCTTTTTAAACTACATTTTTTGTCGAACAGGAGTAAAGAGGTTAAGTAGTGTAGTAATGCTAAGCTATCAGTACCAAAGATAAATTTAAAATTAGAATAGAAGCCTAAGCTAGAATACCGGTACATATTGTTTTTTGATTGGACTACCGATATATTTTCCCTCACCAAAGCTATTATTTTCCGCTATTCAAAAACCGAAAAACTTGGGCCAATTAGTCATTATTAACGTAACATACTTACCTTCACAGTACAATCACACAACAACCCTGCTCCTTCGTCCAAAAATGCAAAGAAAGAACGTCCAAAAAAACTCAAACACGTTTTGAATTTAATGCATGATCGCACATACTATTTTTAAAAATCAATTGGGAGCTTATTAAGCCAGCAAGCCCAATTAACGACAACGCATGTTGAACTAGATGAAAACTAGCTGGTAAGAAAGCTCATTGAACAACTGACGCATGTAAAATAATGAAAAAAAGATTTTGGGAGGATCAATTTTGTGGGGTTTTGGGGAGAATGGTACCCTTAAACTATATCAAAACGTTTGTCTCGCAACTATGTACTCATATCAAACAAACACTAGCGCCTTAGATTATGCCAAGTAAAAAATTGATCTTGGTGAGTCCATTTGGGAGTTTCTGGGAGTTATTTACCCCAAACTATGTCTAAGCATTTGTCTCTGAAATATCTGCTGATATAAAAAAACTACTAGAGACTTAGGTTAAGTTTTTCAAAAAGTTAGTTTTCGGAGGTCCGCCGGAGAGTACCCCCACACTATGTCAAAATATTTGTCTCTCAAATCTCTGCTGAGATCAAAAAAGCTACCACCCTAGCTTAACTCATTCAAAAATTTATTTTGGGGTTCAATTTCAGGGGGTTTCCGAAGGAGTGGTACCGTACCTCAAAACTATATCAAAATATTTGTCTCTCAAATATCTCCTCATAAAAAAAAACAGTGCCCTAGCTTGAGCCGTTCAATAAATGTATTTTTGAGGCCCCTCTTTGGATGGTTTCTGGGGAGTTGTCCAAAAAACGAGTTTACACCTCTACAACTTTACATAAAACTTTGATTTCGGTGTTTGGTGGTTTAAAAAAAGAGCATACAATATTTCGGAAGAAAAAAAAAGAAAAGGAAAGGAAAAAGAGGAAAAACAAAAGAAAAAAATACAGAAAAAACAATAAAAACCTCATCATGACCGAAAATGGGTTGGTCGGGATAAAAGGCTATCTACAAACATATAATCATGTCAAATATTTTTACCCTTACTTAAGACGTTTTTTAATGAGACTGCTTTTTATGCCAAACTTTTGGGACGGTTTTGGGGTCCTAAAATGTAAGTAACGTAATCTATTGCCTAGAAATTTGGTTCAAACATATAACTCATTAACCTCAAACAGCTGTCGAAATTTGTGTTAACTAGATCAAATCGTTTTTGAGTTATAAGCAAAAGTTTGAAACTTCGCACTTGTTAGTTTGAAAATGGCTGAGTAAAAACAAAAAAAACGCGCGAGGCGAAGGTCGGTTGTTTCCGTAATTTTGACTACCAGGGGCCCGAGTCTCCTCAATTCAATTTTTCTAACCAATTTGAATGTGTGGTATTAAGGTTTTTGTCTTCAAAGTTGCTACCTCAAGTCCTCATCAAACCTTTTTATGAGCATAATGCAATTAGCAGGGTCGGATTTACCATATGGCACAGTGCCAGGGGCCCCGCGCTCAGATGGCCAGACTTTTGCTTTGGACTGACCAATGACTGACCTATATTCGGCAGGAAGATGTTGCAAAAATCCCCAAAGTGCCAATATTCCCGCGCAATGTAAATCCGGCTGGGAAATAACATGGTTAGTTGGCGTCACCATATATTGTACCATTTTTCAATAACAATTCACCTCCACCTCACAAGTTTTTACGCAACAAAACTCTTAAAAAAAAGATTAGCGAGGAGAAAAGGTCATTGAACAAAATATTGAATTTGAACTTACGGGGCTTGGCCTCCCTGATCATACATGTACTCCTATAACTGGTTATTTTCATGACAAAACAAAAAATCTCTAAAGGTGGATTTACACAGTCTACGTTTTTCGTCAGTTTTTGTCCGTTTTTTATGTTTTTGCTTCACCATGAAAAATGTACACTTTTTCATCTGCATTTTTATACGTCCATATCCGCAATAACCAGATTGTCACATACTGGACAAAAGTTTTTCAAAAAAAATTTTTGAAGAACGATAGAGCTTTATTTTGCAGAGGTGGAGTCGAGGACACAAGGCACGAGGCCAAGCCCAAGGCCACAAAAAAATCCGAGGCCAAGGCCAAGGACAGCCTTTCCGAGGACAGACCCTCTCGAGTCCAAGGCCAAGGACCAAGGACACAAGCGCAAGAGCTTTCCAAAAAAATAAAAGAAGGTCTTCACTAACATTTTTCAGGAGATCTCCACAAAAACACGTTTTCCGAAGAATTTATCAGGCGCTCCACAAAATTTTAACAATTCAAAAAATAGTGCTGTCCTCGAGCCGAGGGCAGGCCAATTTTTGAGGACTTGAGGCCTCGAGGCCAAGGCCAAGGACTTGACCTTCGAGGCCAAGGCCAAGAACTTCAAAATGTGTCCTCGAGGCCAAGGACGTCCTTTAGGACTCCACCTTTGTTATTTTGAAATATCGCTCTTAGGCCTATCATTTATAAACAACATTTTTGAACAAAATTTTTATTTTCTAACAGTCTACTTAGTGTGGATATGGACTTGTAAAAATGCGGATGAAAAAGCACAAAAGCCTTTTTTCACGGGGAGCCAAAAACGTAAAAAAAAAGAAAAAACGGGAAAAAAACGGATACCGTGTAAATCCACTTTAAGGAAAATCTTCAAGTGGATTTTTATTTAGTCCTAAAAATTGCATATGGCAATGTACTTTACTTGCCCTTACCTGGACCGAAACCACTTACATAATTTAACACCAAAATGCTAGATTTTTAACGTGTTTTTATTCGGGCGTCGTTGGTCTAAAATATATTTTTCATTTTATAAGGACAAATTTTGCCCCGATTTGACAAATCTACTGCGATGTGACATATTGCAGCGATATGTGACATATCTGCTGCGATATGACATATTGCAGCAATATGTGACGTATCTACTGCGATATGACAAATTGCAGCAATATGTGACATACCTACTGCGATATGCATAGGTGGGCAAGTTAACGCAAAACGTTAGCTTCGTTAACCACTAGTCCGTTAACAAACTTCACACCTCCGTTAGCGTTAATCCGTTATTTTCAGCTTTAATTAACGGAAGTTAATAAAGTCCGTTAATCCGTTAACATTTTGCGTGTAATTTGCATTTCGTTTTATTCACTCGCTTCTAGAACACGTATTGACGCTGTTGAGCTGATTGTAAAGAAATATTCATTGCTATGGTGCAGAGGTGGAGTCCTCGAGGATACATTTTGAAGTCCTTGGCCTTGGCCTCGAAGGTCAAGTCGTTGGCCTTGGCCTCGAGGCCTCAAGTCCTCAAAAATTGGCCTGTCCTCGGCTCGAGGACAGCACTATTTTTTGAATTGTTAAAATTTTGTGAAGCGCTTCAAAAATCTTTTGGAAAACGGGTTTTTGTGGAGATCGCCAGAAAAATTGTTGTGAAGACCTTTTTTTTTTTTTTTTGAGATCGCCTAAAAAATTTTTGTGATTTTGGAGAGTACTTGCGCTTGTGTTCTTGGTCCTTGGCCTTGGCCTCGAGAGTGTCTGTCCTCGAAAAGGCTGTCCTTGGCCTTGGCCTCGAGCCTTGTGTCCTCGACTCCACCTCTGCTATGGTGGTCTTTTTGTATTTTGGAAGTTACACTTTACAGTCTAATCTGATTTCAAGATAAAATGAATTCGGATGCACTAACAAAGCTGCGATCAGAAAATCTTCGGAAATTGTGAACAGCAATAATTAATAGGCTGCAGCTTATTATTTCTCAGAAAAAAGAGTTCGTTTCTTCGCTTTCTTCTATAAAATTCGTGCTAATACGCAACAAGTGTTACCAGTGCAAATTAGTTTGTACCCGTACCATGAATGAATGGTGCAAGATATTAACGATAAAACCTTAACGGAAGTTAACAAAACTTAACGGAAGTTACTTTAGTCCGTTAACAGCACTTAGCGGAAGTTAATTCAGTCCGTTAACATGAAAAAACTTTTTAACGGATTAACGAGTTAATGAAAAAGTTAGCTTCGTTATTAACGGATTAACCATTAACCGACTTGTGCCCACCTATGGCGATATGACATATTGCAGCAACCAGCTATATGTAACATATCTACAGCACGAGGGAACAGTTGGCGTCTTTAGCAGAGGTGGAGTCGAGGACACAAGGCTTGAGGCCAAGCCTAAGGCCACAAAAAAGCCGAGGCCAAGGCCAAGGACAGCCTTTCCGAGGACAGACCCTCTCGAGGCCAAGGACAGGAATGCTCGAGGCCAAGGCCAAGGACCAAGGACACACGCGCAAGCGTTCTCCAAAAAAAAATTTCTTCAAAAATTTTTTTCAGGCAATCTCCAATTCATTGGCGTACCCAGGATTTTGATTGGGGGAGGCCAAACCACCAATCACATGAAATGGCGTCATTAAAATTTTTCCAAAGAAGAGGTTTTTGTGGGACACAGATATCCCAAAATGGAAGATCTGAAATCGTTGCCTGTTTGCACGTAACCAGGATTTTGCAAAGGGAGAGGGCTTAAACTAATAGTTAAAAAATGCAAATATCTAACTTTGGAAACGTGTTGAGAAAATTAGTGTTACTAAAAGGTGTCACAGACGGGGGTTGGGGCGGGGCCCCCAGCTGCCGGAGGCTTTGAGGGTGTGGGGGCGAAGCCCTCAGCCGTTTGGCGATTTTTTGTAATTTTTGGAAAAAAAGCTATTTTAATGCCGTTGTATCACATTTCGCTTGTGTTCAGAGCCATTTGAAAGCATTAGATTTTTGACACTTGAAAGCTATTGAATAAATCAAATGGTTTAATCCTATTTTTACTTGCAATTTAAGTCCAAAACACGATTAACATCTTGCATTTTGGAGTTAAATATTAATTGTAAGTGATTTAGTCCAGATAGGGGGAAGTAAGGTGCATTGTCTTTTGCAACATTTTAGCAGTAAATAATAATCCACGCAAAGATTTTCCTTAGAGATTTTTTTTTGTCACGAAAACAACCAGTTAGAGAAGTACAAGTTCGCTTTGTGTTTTAGGCCCCCTCAATTGAAGTTCAATGATTCGTTCAATCAGCATTTTCCAAGGCTAATTTTCATTGGTGGGCACAAGTCCGTTAATCGTTAATCCGTTAATAACGAATCTAACTTTTTCATTAACTCGTTAATCTGTTAAAAAGTTTTTTCATGTTAACGGACTAAATTAACTTCCGTTAAGTGCTGTTAACGGACTAAAGTAACTTCCGTTAAGTTCTGTTAACTTCCGTTAAGGTTTTTATCGTTAATATCATGCAGCTTCGTTGTGCATTTGAACTTGTTTTTATCTTGAAATCAGATTAGACTGTAAAATGTAACTTAAAAAACACAAAAAGATTACCATAGCAATAAATATTTCCTTACAATCAGCTCAACAGCGTCAATACGTGTTCTAGAAGCGAGTGAATAAAACGAAATGAAAATTACACGCAAAATGTTAACGGATTAACGGACTTAATTAACTTCCGTTAATTAAAGCTGAAAATAACGGATTAACGCTAACGGAGGTGTGAAGTTTGTTAACGGACCATTGGTTAACGAAGCTAACGTTTTGCGTAAACTTGCCCACCTATGCTAATTTTTTTAAAAGTATTTTGTGCGTAAAAATTGGCGAGGTTGCAGGTAAAATACTGAATTGCTTTTGAAAAATGGTACATGGTTACGTCTACTAACCATGTTATTGCCGGGCCGGATTTACATTGCGCTAGGCCCCTAGCACTTTGGAGATTTTCGCAACATATCACTGCCAAATATAGGTGAAGACCAAAAAAATCTTACGATTTCAGCTCGGGGCATCTAGCTGGTACTGCGTCATATTATGGTAAATCCAGCCCTGATTAATGCATTACGTTCACAAAAAGGCTAGATGTGGGCCTGAGATAGCAACTTTTAGGACAAAAACTCTCCATTTTCTCCGGGTTATATGTTTAAATTGCCTGGCAAAAATTGAATTGAGGGAGACCCGGCGCCCTTGGTCTTCAATGTTGTCAACTAGTTATACTGCTGTCAGCGAAAAATGCTATAAAGAAACTGAAACTAAAAAAACAATAGTTTTTTTGCCACAGTTTTGTCATTGGTGAAATAACAATTGGAGGGGGGGCTCTGCCCTCCTTCCTTTGCCTACACCTATGCTCCAAGTGAGGAAAACAAAAAAGGTGTTCGCAAATTTTCCGCGAAGTTTTTGGCGTTTTCCAACAAATTTTCAACTGTTCAAAAAATAGTGCTGTCCTTTAGTCGAGGACGGGGCAATTTTCGAGGACTTGAGGCTTCGAGGCCAAGGCCAAGGACTTGAGGTTTCGAGACCAAGGCCAAGGACTTCAAAATGTGTCCTCGAGGCCAAGGACGTCCTTTAGGACTCCACCTCTGGTCTTTAGGATGTTTTTCGTTTGCTGATTTACTTCACTACCATAACGAGGTCATGTGCGTTGAATCATTTGAGCGTAAATACATTTTCGCTGACAATTAGGATCGTTTCTCGCCATTTCAACATCTGGGATCAATGTAGAATGAAATCAATAGAGGTGGAGTCGAGGACATAAGGCTCGAGGCCAAGGCCAAGGACACAAAAAAAATCCGAGGCCAATGCCAAGGACAGCCTTTCCGAGGACAGACCCTCTTGAAGCCAAGGACAGGAATGCTCGAGGCCAAGGCCAAGGACCAAGGACACAAGCGCAAGTGCTCTCCAAAAAAAAAGGTCTTCAGAAAAAATTTTCAAGCGTTCTCCACAAAACCAAGGCCAAGGACTTCAAAATGTGTCCTCGAGGACGTCCTCGAGGCCAAGGACGTCCTCGAGGACTCCACCTCTGAAAATCAAGCATTGGTGCTTGTAGTTGATGCATGTCTGATACTGACAGTCTGAGTCTTAGGGAACATACCGGAAGTTACTACTCATAGGGATTTCACCCTAGTAGGGAATTTTTTTCAGGCGTTCGGTAGGAATTTTAGTGCCAGGACTGAATTTGTTTTGAATCACTGCCGTAATTACGATACCGCATATTTACTCTCTTTATTTCTTCCACCGCGCTACACTTAATTGCTGAGCGTTCAGCAAGCGCAACAGCATATACCATTTTTTACCATGCCACAGTCAAAGACTGATAGAGATACTGATCCACTCGTACTGGCGCTATTAGCCTGCCATATCTCCATACCCTAGACTGCCTAGACTATGCCAGTAGAAATGGCGCGAAATTGTCTTCGCGCGTAAGTAATTCAACGCACATGACGTCGTTATGGTAGCGAAATATATCAGCAAACAAAAAGAAGCCTAAAGGCGCCAACTGTTCTCTCGTGCGATAGACATGTCACATATTGCTGCAATTTGTCATATCGCAGTAGATATGTCACGTATCGCTGTAATATGTCACATACAGCTGCAATATGTCACATATCGCTGCAATATGTCACATACTGTTGCAATGTGTCATATCGCAGTAGATATGTCACATATTGCTGCAATATGTCACATACAGCTGCAATAGGTTACATATCGCTGCAATATGTCACATATTGCTGCAATATGTCACATATTGTTGCAATGTGTCTTATCACAGTAGATATGTCAAATCGGGGCAAAATTTGTCCTCATAAAATGAAAAAAATGTTCTAGACAAACGGCGCTCGATATGTTTTGGACTTAAATCACAAGAAAAAGGAGGATTAAACAATTTAGTTTTTTCAATTGGCTTTAAAATGTTAAAAATCTAGTTCTTTCAAATGACTCTAAACATGTGAGAAATATGATGCCATGGCATTAAAATAGTTTTTTTTCAAAAAACTGCCCAGCGACTATAGGCTTGCCTCTTAGAACCCCATAGCCTCCGAAAGCAAGGGGCTCTGCCTCAGACCCTTGTCTATGATACGTTTGAGTTAAAGAAGTTTACTCTATGCGTCTATCGATTTAGACTCTTCATTTTTTAACTATTGGGTTAAGCCCTCTCCTCTTAGAAAAATTCTGGTTAAAGGTGGTGAATCATCCAGCTCATTAAGGTGGTTTACAATAGCTGAAAGAGAACTATAATTTTTGATACTTTTTATTTTGATTTGGGAGCTGCGGTTGCAAAGATATTTAACAAATACAAAAAGATATCCCCCAAAAAAAGTTTTTGGAAACTCTGAGTTTGGTTCTTCCCACCGAAACCACAGTTTTTTAAACTATTAGCCCCAAATTTAAAGCAAACAATATCAAATATTATTGTTCAATTTTACCTATTGTATACCACCGAAATTGGCTGGGTGATTCACCGCCTTTAAGTGCCAAACCAGGCCAAATCAATCAATCAATCAATCAATTACGTTTATTTGTGCTCAAATCAATATAATCAGATTTCAAAATACAGCACAGAAAAATAAAGCACCAGGAAATGGCGAAAATGACCGTCCAGTCTTCGAGTCAACCACCACCTGTCACAAGTCATCTAGCGTGAAAGTATGTTTTGAGAAAGTACAATTACACAAATAAACAAAAAGAAAAAATCAATGAGTAAACAACAGCAAAAAATAAAAACAAACCATAGTTCAAGTATTTACATTACATGACTCAGATAATGTCACGTTTATTTTAACCTAATCAAGAGTGTATTTGCTAATGAAATGGAATTTCAGTTTCCGTTTGAATTGACTGAAAGGTAATAATTTGAGTTCGTTAGGTACAATTTGCCATACTTTTGGTCCCACAAAAGAAAACGATTTTTTACCAAAATCTGTTCGTTTCCGAGGAATGAAGTAGTTATTCTTTGATGAGAGTCGTGTGTGATGTTTGTGCATCTGTGTTGCAAGGCAAAAGATTTGGTTATCGTGCAATGTCATTTTGTTCTTTATTTGAAACATATTTTTTGCAATTTCTAAATTACAAATGTCATGTATTTTTAATAAGTTTAGTTTGAAAAAGAGTGGAGTAGTGTGCTCAAGATATGGGCTACTAGTTATATTTCTGATAATACGTTTGTGTAATTTTTCAAGAGGATTGAGTGCGTTTGCGTGGGCCAGTCCCCACGAGGAAATGCAGCATTGCAAATGCGAATATATTAAGGAGAAATAAACAGTTTTAAGTGTTAGAAGGTCTACATATTGTCTTAATTTTAATATTGCCCATGATCCGGAAGAAAGTTTAGAACAAATCTGTTGAATATGTGGTTTCCAAGTTAATTTGTCATCAAATGTGATTCCTAAATACTTGATTTGAGATACTTGTTCAATTTTATGCTTGCCTATGGTAATTTTGAAAATAATCAAATCTTCTGAAATTGTTTTTTTTGTTATCAACATGTATTTAGATTTGTTATAGTTCAGTGATAGTTTGTTTAATCTCATCCATTCGTCAATCTTTGTCAATTCCTTATTCACATCCTGTTGTAAAGTCGTTATGCAGGAGTTAGTCATTGTTAAGACTGTATCATCGGCAAATAATTTTGTTGTGAAATTAGATATATAAGGCAAATCATTTACATAAATCAGGAACAATAAAGGGCCTAAAGTAGACCCCTGAGGTACTCCACATTTGACTTTATTTAAGTCAGACTTAGTACCATTCACCATTGTATATTGACGTCTATCAGTGAGGTAGCTTTGGATAAGCTGTAATGGAATTCCTCGAAAGCCATAATTTTCTAGTTTCTTTAATAGGATTTCATGGTCAACAGTATCAAATGCTTTGCTTAGGTCTATAAACACAGAGCAAGTGATTTTTTTCTTCCATTCCAAAGCTTCTGATCTTCCATTTTATGTAATCTTTGCCCCACAAAAAGTTTCTCTTTCGAAAGTTTCTGATGACGTCATTGCATGCAATTTGGGATTTGCCCCCCCCCCCCCCCGATCAAAAATCCTGTCTACGCCTATACTGAGAACGGTGGCTTTTTTGAAAACTTGCTTGCGAAATTAAGCTCAGTTCTATTTCCCTGCAAGAACTTAACAAGACTTTTCAGACCCTGATTTTCATTCTCACATGAGCTGTTCAAATCAATTTACGACAGGTGCTAGCAACAGTGCGTCATAAACTTACTCGACCGTTGCCACTACGGTTATGATTCGAGAAAATTGTGCAAAAAACCTGATCGAGTGATCACGGATCCTAGAATTATGAAGTAATCGTAGTATAATTGTTGGATAACATCCTGCAAGTAATTGTAGGATCCATGGTGTGATCCCAAACTTGTCCCGTATGGTATTGGCACGGTATTGGTATTACCACTACCAAGGATAACTTCGTGTTTCATATAGGGAAAATTGTAATTGCTGAATCAGAAAATTATAATCGCTGAATCAAGCGGAGTGCTCTTATGTTTCCAAAAAAAAAAACTTTTGCGCATGCGCATTACAGTGCTAGTAAAAATGAAGGCATTGAGGAGAGAGTAAAGTTGTAATTTTCGTGGCATGGACTGCAACTGAAATGTCTTATCAGCAATGAACAGAAGTGAAGGTACAAAATTGCCTATATGCGATGTTTTTCACTTAAATTCATTATGGTGCTTCGTAAAGGAACAAAAGTATTTTTACCTAAAAAGGTACTGTACCCTAAGCAAAACAGAAACTACTGGTAGGCCTACTGTGCTGGTACCCCGGTAGCTTACCGGTATAGCAGTACGGTATAGCCTAATTAAAAATAAGGAAGTGGCTAGTATTATGTTATGTAACGGCGATAAAGAGAATAAGAGAGCAAAAGTGAGTGCTCATTCGCTCATTTACTCTTTTTCGTTTTTTAAATTACCGTTAAGGTTTGGCATATACGGTACAATGTCACAAAAGGAGTGTGTGCCTAAGAACGTGCACAGATAAAACCCGAAATACAATATAAAAATCAACCATAGAGAATATTGTACCATTACTTTGTTTCTATCTTAATATTTTAAGATATAAGTACTTTTAGTACAAACAGCATCAACTCTTTGCTGTGTTCCTAATGTTTAAAGTCTGTTAACATTGAAGATCAAACAGGACAAATTAAAGCAAACAAACAACAAAAGGCAGAACAGAAATTTTAGGGTTTGGCAGTTTGGGTTAGATTTTGAGTTTGGGTTATGATTAAAGTTAGGGTTAGCGTTTGGGTTAGGGTTGGGGTTAAGGCTAGAATAGCAATTTTCTTACATAAGTACCATCAGCCTCTGCCTAAAAATAAATCATTAACGAAAACGCACGCTGTTAGTACTGGTATATTTAAGCTTGGTTTCCTGGTACGTATGTATGGTAGCCTACCGTACGTGCTGCTTTTGGTTACAACATTGTTTACAGTATTCAGAAACCCTGAAATAATAATTTTAAAAGTTGTTGGTTATCAAGCATAACCAGTACTTACATTGTAAAATTTTGCATGGGGAATGCTTTTGCTGCCTTGACCAAACGCAATTGGTAGGTACCGGTACGTGACAATAAATTTTTATTTTTGTCGAAATTTCCTTATTTTAACTTGTTTGGAAAGAACTTTTAAACAGAAGCTCTACAATGCAAAAATTTGAAAAATTCATTAAGAAGTAAAAAAGTTGTGGCCAAAAAACTGATCAAAAATTTTGGTCCAAGCTTTACCATTGAAGTCAATGCTAAGTAACAATTTTCGTAATGCCGCGAGACAAGTATAATTCTTGTAGTGCATACGACTCATTAAATTTAAAACCAGTCCAAGAATTAAGCACTGTCCATGACTGTGGCGTCAGAATGACGAAACCACGATTCATACTTCAGTACGCTTGACTCTAAAAAACTTACCGTAGTGCAAACGCGCTTTAGTGAATGACGTATTATCGGTTTGCCGCGTCGTTACGGAGCGTGATTACAGCTAAAGTTTGAACTTGAAATTGTAAAAGTGGGTTTCATGCAGGTAAAATTTAACATAGTGCGCATCGTTATTTTTTATTCAAATTTGGCTGAAACGTAGTTGAGAGAATATTCTACGAGTCCAAGGCAGTTAGAAGATCGTCCGTGAGCATCTTCATAAACTATTTCAAAGATAAACCTTTTGCTTATTTTTAAACTCAATAAAATTACACTTTTTAGGAACAAATTCTAAAAATAAAAACAGCGTCAGACAGAGCAGATATTCGTCTACCTAAGTACCAATTTTTGTAGAAATTAAAGCACTTTTAGGTACTTTTTAGCAAGTTTAAAATAATCGCTTGTGAAAAGTGCCGTAAAAAACACGTTCAGCAATAGCAACCAAAAAATTGCCAGACAGCGACGCGATACACGCGTGCCTACATCAGTGTTCCCTCTTAGGTTTTGGTGAGTTGGCCTGTGCCCAAAAATTCAGCGATTTTCCTATAGTAAACAATAACAACTCCAAAAATGAGTCGGCATGCTTCCAACAAAAACTCTGATTTGCCGATGAAAATCGGTCTAATGGTTACATAGGCCTACATTTGGCCTGCAAAAGTACTTATTTAGTGAAAAGTGAAAATTATTCCATCGCCAAAATTGAATGCACACCGGAAAAAAAAAAGTCTTTGCCGAAATTTCTAGTGTTTTTTTCCCCGAAATCAGGTGACAACCAAGAAAACAAACGCTCTTCACTGCGTTTTGGAACTATATATGACCGGAATTTGATGGATTTATTTGCGCTGGCGGGCTCTTTTGTCTGATCATCCAGCACTCAAATCTCGATGGTGGAAAGTCTAAATCTCGATAGGGGGGCCCCCTACAATTTAAGTGCTGAGCATAGCCTACTATACAGTACTGGTACCCATAGTAATTTAAAAAAGTGAATGTACGTGTGTATACTGTATTGGGTCTCCATATTAACAGCGATCTTACATTTACGTATAGCAGTGAAGTTGTGCATAACCGCCTCCTTCATAGGCGGGTAAAAATTCCAGGGCCACAACTAGATGGGAGTTTGCCAGCAAACCCAGTGAACGACTAACGCATAGCTAATGCTGTGATGCTCAGAAGTACTTTTCGTCTACAGTAAAATCAGCAATTATTCAAAAATATCTGATTATGGAACCTCCAGAAAAGTAGTCAAAATAATTGTCAATTAAATATCTCCTGATATCATAATAAACTGGCACCCTAAGTTGAGCTGTTCAAAAAATTGATTTTTGGGGGTCCCTTGGGGGATGGCACCCCCCCAAACTATGTCAAAATATTTGTCCGTTAAATATCTGCTGATATCAAAACAGACTGGCACCCTAAATTGAGCCGTAGAAAAAATTGATTTTTGGGGGGTCCTGGAGGGATGGCACCCCCAAACTATGTCGAAATATTTGTCTGTTAAACATCTGCTGATATTAGAACAGACTGGCACCCTAAGTTGAGCCGTTCAAAAAATTGATTTTTGGGGGTTCCCCGGGGGGTGGCACCCCCAAACTATGTCAAAATATTCGTCAGTTAAATATCTGCTGATATCAAAACAGACTGGCACCCCAAGTTGAGCCGTTCAAAAAATAAATTTTTTGGGGCCCTAGTTTGGGGGGGTTCCCGCTAGAATTGCCAAAAAAATTTTGGGAGAAAAAATTGCGTTTGTGGCTCAACAACTTTACACAAAAATTAGATTTCGATGTTTTGTGGTTTAGGAAAAGAAGAGCGTACAAAAATAAGGAAGAAAAAAAGGAAAAAAAAATAAATAAACCTCATCGCGGCCAAAAGTGGGTTGGTTGGGATGAAAGGATACCTTAAGACATACAACCATATGAAATATTTTTTGCTGTACTTAAGCCGATTTGGACTGAGATTGCTTTTTACGCCAAACTGGCGGGGCGGTTTTTAGGTTCTAAAACCAAAGTCACGTGACCTATTGCCTCGAAATTTGGTACAAACATATAACTCATTAATCTCAAACTACTGTCAAAATTTCATGTAGCTAGACCAAACCGTTCTTTAGTTATAAGCAAAAGTCTGAAATTTCGCACTCGTTAGTTGGAAAATGGCCGAGTAAAAACAAAGGAACACGCAACGTGAGCGTTGGTCGTTCCAACTAGGGAGGACAAAAGTGGGTGGGCCCCCTAAAATGCCCAGCATGCCCACCCAAACTTCCCTTTCCCTTGTGGCAGTTTTAGAGATGGTGGCTTTTTTTTGGAAACCAACAGAAAACTACTTAGGAAATAAGTAGAACAATTTGGCGAGATGACCTTTTTTTTTTGGAGATCAACATAGAACTTGGAGAAAAGTACACTAAATTGGCACAATGACCTTTTTTTTTGGAGATCAAAAGAGAACTCTTGAGAAAAGTAGACAAACCCAAAAATTTTGGCACCCCCAGAAACAAATTTTGCCCCCCTAAGAACCACGTTTTAGTTGCGGTATTTAACAATTTTAAGGCAGTCAGCACTCATAACACTAACAAGCATTGGGGGCCCAACTATCAAGTAGGCTAGTAACTCTGTGATTTTCTTGCCCTGTCTTTTTTATCAGTATGGTGGCATGGTTTGAATAAATCAGCATAATCATGCAGATATTAGCAAGCTTAGAGCTGTGCTGCAAAGTTTAAAATTTACTTTGGGTGCTAAACTTTAGCTGTGGGAAATCATCAGTCTCCGGTTTTTCTCCTATTATTTATTGTGTAAGATTTGACTAATAGTAACAACATTTTTTGAAGCGTAACATTAAGAAATGCGACAATGACTCTTTGAAAATGCTGATGAAAAAGGGTGATCATAGAATTAGTATTAAGTAAAGACTTGCATGGCAAGTTACAATCAGTACTGGACACTGGTATTAAATTCCTTCAGTCTGTCAGTGAAAATTAATGTTAACAGCGGAATGTTTTACTGAATTTGAAGAAAATAATGTTTACCGTTTAGCATTATCTGTCCAGCACAAGTCAGATGTGCTTATACTCCTTGGTTGGTTTTAAGTGGCTGGGGGCAGTGTCCCCTTGGGTCTGACGCTCAAGGGGGCAAAATGGATTCCGTAGGGGCAAATTCTATTGGGGAGAAATGTTTTAGCTAAGTTTGGTTAAACTTCATAAATCTACTTCAGTCTGAAATTTGGTCCCAAATTCAGGTGAAGACAAAAAGAAAGAAGGTCTTGTCACGTTCTGGTTTTATCTCAGTATGGAATTTTGAATTTCTAGTTGCCAAGTGGGTATTACTTGCCAAAAAACCGAGGGGCCAGAGATATTTTTCCCCCTTCAGTGTCAGACATGAGGGGGTGTTGGCCCCCCCAAAATTGACGCCTATAATTGCAGTTATCGCACTGGTTTCCTAGGAAAAAGCTGTGATTGCCGTGTTTAGGCCCAGTCTTTGTACTGCGCAGTGCGCATAATATTGTGAGCAGTGTTCCCTCTAACTTTTCACCTACTGCGTAAATGCCGGAAATAGTGCAAACATTCTGAATTCAATGTGAAAATGCGGGAGTTCTTAAGGCGTTCTCGATCTGCGGCAACAATTTTCTGCTCGAATTGTGGCTTTAAAAAAAAAGGTCCGCGTTGGCAAAGGCATTTTGTTTTCATTTTTTATGTCGTTCTCCAAACAGAAAAAAAGTCATCGGTCTGAGAGATCTGCAAATATTCTACTACTCTACTGGCTTCGTGCAGTAAATAAGGGCGTTGCGCTGCAAACCGCCAGCTGCCTACGGTTTTCAGCGGGAAATAAAAACGTCGGACTTTGCAAAAATTCAGTGTAAAAATGCCGGAAAAAATTTTGCACTTTTTTGCGCTTATAGGGAACACTGATCATGAGCATTCTGGTTTGCCTGATGTAATGCTTACCAGCATACATAATAGGGTGCAGTAAAAAGCAAAATTTTGGAATTTTAAAAAGTGGTGTTCATATAGGGTGTCCATGAAGTCTATGTACACATTAAAAAAATTATAACTTTAAATGTATTTGCAATAAAAATAATTGGTAAAAAGGATTTGAAAGAAGAAAATCGATATTTTTTAGGGTTATTTAAGTTTTCACATGTTCTCCATCATCAGCAATACTAAGAGTAACCTGAGTTTGCAGTTCATGAAAATCATTTGCCAATTGATTTATAGTAATGCCTGAAATCACATTAGTTATTTTAGCTTTGAAATAACTAGGTTTGGTTGCATATACTATTGCTTTCACATGTCCCCTTTAAAAAAGAATCAAATCTGGCGAATGTGGAGGCCAATAAAATGGTCCTCCTTTTCCGATTTGTCTGTTGGGAAATTTCTGATGTTGAAACTGTCTAACATGCAGAAAAAACTTATCTAAAAACTGTTGGAAAATTTTGAGTAAAGAATTATTCAATAGATATACTTAAAACTACATACATGAAACTTTCTAAACATTTTCCAGATTATTTCTATCCTAAACAAAAATGAAGTTAAAAATTTTTTAAAGTGCACACAGACTTTATGGACACCCTGTTATATACCCAAACATGGGGTAAAAGCCATTGGAACCAATTTTGGGTTGGTGCACCCTTTAGTGGTCATGCACCTTTGCTGAATGCAAAAAAAACCTAATTTGGCCATATCTCAAGAACCATTAAAGCTAGAAACCTGGTTTTTGGCTTAAAAGATGTGAAAACACCGTGTTCATATACACTCTAACAGAACTTTTCTTTCTAAACTGTTTAGAAGAAAGTTGTAAGCAGAAAGCATCTTTTATGGAAAACATATGATACATTTTTGCATATAGAACAAGAGCTTTCTTTGAAATTTTTGAAGGATTCTACTTTGTCGCTAACAAGATAAATTTTTGAATGAGGTTAATATATCACTTGAAAATGGCAGTGCTAGTATGCAACTTTGGATGTGTCACAATCTTCCCTAAATTACAAAGAACTGGCTAAAGCTAACATGGATAAGTAAATCGACATGCAATACAAAGCACTGATCACAGATCTGTATTTAGATTGAAATTACGACCATGTTTAGTTTGAAATTTTCGTAAGTGCAATTATCAACAAAAAAACACCAACTTTACCATGGTCTTTTAATGTTTCCTGCTCACCCTATGGCAAATTAGAAAAGGTATCATCACCAAAAAGATTTGTCCGAAGAAGATGATTCAAAGATTGAGGTAAATTTTGTGGTTGTGTTTTTTAGAATTGCACTGAAGAAAATTTCTATCTAAGTAGTGGTGGCAATTGTAATAAAAAAAAGCCCTAAAAGAGATTGACTGAGCCTGAAGGTCGGATCTAATTTCTTCACTACCACTAAAAATGAAGTAGGTGCTAAAGTTAAAGTAATGTGTAAATTCATTTTGTTTATCAATGAAAATATAACCATAGTTTTAGTTCATTTATGTAACATTATACTAAACAATTGAGGCTGTAAAGAACTATCTTAATGAGAAAATGAGCCCATTTTGGTGTGACCATAAAAAAGGCAAAGTTAAGAAGTTTTTGAAGCTGCTATGTCATTTCTACTGGGAAGATTGCCAACGAAAAGAGTAGTAATTGAGAATGCTGAATTTTCGTGGTTATTGAACACTTGGTGTAGCAAGGAATGTTGCCCACTGGTGCAGCAACAAATGGTGTAATGTTTACCCAAGTGCATGAAAAATGGTGTAATGTCTACCTACAGCAGGAAAATTATATCTACCTGCAACATAGGTAAGCTTTACAGCATAGCCATTTTTCATTCACTTCTTGGGCAACATTCCTTGACGTGGCAGCTTTAAAAACTACTTAACTGTGCCTTTTTTATGGTGGCACCAGAACAAGCTCAATTTCTCGTTAACATAGTTCTTTTTAGCCTCAATTGTTTAGTCTAATGTTACATAAATGAACTAAAACTACTGTAACACAGTAAACCACTACAATATTAAGGTACTTTTGAAACCCTGATATCAACCACTAACTAAAACTACTGTAATATTTTTGCTGATAAACAAAATGAATTTACACATTACTTCAACTTTAGCACCTAATTGCTTGAAAATTTAATTCAAAAATTTTGTGGTAGTGCAAAAATTGAATCTGACTTTCAGGCTCAGTCAATCTTTTAGGCTTTTTTTTATTAGAATTGCCATCACTGTTTAGAATGAAATTTTCTTAAGTGCAATTCTCCTGAAAAACACAACCACAAAATTTATCTCTGTCTTTGAATCATCTTCTTCGGACAAAACTTGTTGGTGATATACCTTTTCTAGTTTGCCATAGAGTGAGCAAGATATATTGAAGACCCTAGGTAAAGTTGGTGTTTTATTTTGATAATTGCACTAATGAAAATTTCAAAATAAACGTGGTCGTAATTTCAATCTAAATACAGATCTGTGATCAGTGCTTTGTATTGCATGCTGATTTACTTACCAATGTTAGCTTTAGTCAGTTCTTTGCAATTTAGGGATGATGTGACACATCCAAAGTTGCATACTAACAATGCCATTTTCAAGTGATCTATCAACCTCATTCAAAAATACATCTTGTTTGCAACAAACTAGAATCTTTCAAAAATTTCAAAAAAAGCTCTTGTTCCATACTTAAAGATAAATATTTTTAAGAAAGAAAAGTTCTGTTAGAGTGTATATGGACGTGGTGTTTTTGCATATTCTAAGCCAAAAACCAGGTTTCTAGCTTACTTGGTTCTTGAGAAATGGCCAAATTAGCTTTTTTGCGTTCAGCAGAGGTGCACGACTACTAGAGGGTGTACCATCCCAAAATTGGTTCCAATGGCTTTTACCCCACATTTGGGGATATATTTGAACACCACTTACTAAAATTCAAAAATTTTGTTTTTTCAACGTACTCTAGGCTGTTCCAGCTGCCAGTTGCTTAAAATTTTCTGCGAAGATGCACTGGTACGCTCACAATTTTGTGCACAGTTTGAATTGTAGACTGGGCTTTACATTTTGCAATAATTAGGAATACCCAATTAATGAAAATTGAATGGCATTTATCACACCATAACTATACTGCGTTTTTGCATTATCAACTGGATCAATTTAATTATGAACAAACGCTGTAAGCGTTAAGTCAGCACACAGCCAGAATGGACATGCGATTACGCTAAACGATCATCGAAAACATATTGCAATGCTCTGAACACATACCGTAGGCAAATGATAGTGGGTCTAAAATTGTAACTTAACGTGGGTGATCTGCTTCATCAGAAAGACATAAATGCAGGATTTTTCACTCCCTCAAAAGTGCTTTCAAAACACATTTCAGATGAAAAATTCTTGCTTCCCTGAAATTTGCTTTCTTCAACAAAAAATCAATGTCTATGCCAAGTTGTCTTTTGGCATGAAATAGGGAAGGACCTTTTGGGCTTTGAGTCAAACTGCCACTTTTTCTCACCTGTCTACCTCACTTGATGGAGGCAGGTACATAATCAGGATTTTGCAAAAAGGGAAGGCTTGCCCCCAAAGCTAAAATTTGTCTGCATCTGCCCCTGCCGTCAGAGACTACAGGGGCCTGGGTGCACAGCCCCTACCCTCTAGACAATTTATGCAATTTTTTGGAAAAAAATAGCTGTTTTAACTCATTTGGATGATATTATGCATGTTATTTGTACAGTAGAGCCATGTGGAAGAACTACTGTATTTCATTGGAGTTAATGTCGCATGCGTGTACAAGTCCACCTTTATATTTGACATGAAAGACGGTACACAACTTTTTTCAACATGGATATTTATTCATTGCAATCTCATTAAAAAAACTTAGAAACCCTCAAAGTCATTACTGCTGTCTCAATCCTCAAACGATTTGAAAGCTTTTTAACAAAATTAAGTTACTAATCCCTTTTGGTCTCTTGGCTTAATTCCTGGTCAAGCTCAAAACATATTTAAAAGCATGCCACATTATGTTAAATTTTCTGGGATGTGACTTACCTAAGCAGAAAGTTTGAGCCCCCTGATTAGGCCATTAGATGAAAGCTCCAGGCTGTTCTTTTTTTTGCTGAACATCAATTATGGAACCTTGGAATACCAATTTTTTGTCGCTGATTTGATGGGCATACTAACAAATTATGTCATTCATTTATGTCTTGTCCATTGGAACTTAACTTTACTAAAAAGACTGTTGATTAATAAAATATTACAAAAAAGAGAAAAAGGTTTATTTTATTGAAGTGGTTGGTTTTGCAGCTAAATAAATGAGTGTATATTAGAAGTCGGCAAAAGAATGCTTCCTAATTGTGTCCTGAACGTTATTTTTCTGGAGGGGATGCTGATTTCAATGGGACACGTGCCCCCCTTCCAGAGGTGGGCAGCGCAAATCATAAAACTTGCATCGCAAGTGCACATGCAACTACTCTGAAAATCTTGGGCTGCAAGTGTTTCCGCTGGCCAAAAAAAAATTTCGCCACAAGCGCAACTGTGACGTTTTGAAAAGTATAATTCTAATTGACTCACTGCTCAAACTGCACTTGACCACAGTACAAAACCAATATTCAAAACAAGTTATGTACGCTACCAAATTAGTAAACAAAAGATTATTGATTTTCTTTAAAAAACACAAGCATTTGAAAATGTGCATCACTTCAGCTCTTTGGGCAAAGAACATCTTTATACATTACAAAAAATACTCTCAACACCCACACTTAAAGGAACCGTTGTGTAGAAAAATTCCTCTAATGAAGTCGTCATGTGGTGGAATGCAAACAATTTCGAAGTCCCTGTTTTTTTCGAATGGCTCATCAAGGAAATTCTTTACAAGCTTCGATGCATATTTTGTGCTCCTGGAGCATTTAACATCACTCTCTAACAAATGGAGCATGCTAAAGCAAAACTTTTTTTTTTGTTTAAAGAAATTGAACCATCCAAGATTTACTTCTAAGAGCTAAACTGGTGTATACTGTGGTTATACCAATGCTGTCACTCCTGTTTGCAACATCTTTCAAGTTTTCCCAGACTAGCAAAAAGTTGTAATTAATAGTTTTTGTTGTTTCTTGCTTTTGAATTACGATAAAAAAGTCGAACTGTATCAAGTAAAGTGTTTAATGCTTAAAACAAGTATAAGGTTTTTTAGAAACAAGTAGCATATTTCTAGAAAGACAATTACAAAAATAATTTTTGTGTTTAAAATTGGATTTTCAACCATTTCCTAAACTACTCACTAGGAATTATTTTTGTGAAAAATTGGAAAAAAATACGTTTCAGCAAAAGAAGACCCCTGCTGTAAATCCAATAAAATTTTTGCAAGCAATAGACGAACGAAATTTCCCATGATGAGGTATTTTGTGAACCTCCTACCTCGTCATAGGTTTAACCAAAGGAGGGGAGGGGGGCAAAAAGCCTGCCCCCTCTTAGTTAAAATGCCACCAATGATAAAAATGATAACAACAAAGCCTTATGTTTTTTCAGTTTCTTTTAGCATTTTCGCATTACAACAGACTAATATTAATATTGAAGACCAGTTGGCCTGGGCCCCCTCAAATCAAATTTTGCCATCCACTTTAAATGTATAACCTGGGAGAAATTCAAGGTTTTTGTTCGGAAAGTTGCAACTTCAGGCCCTTATCTAATCATTTTGTGAACTTAATGTAATAGCATGAATACTTAGTAGTCATCTATTTATTACACCAATTTCAAATCACAATCCACCTCACTAGTTTTTATGCGACAAAATACTTTTGACAAAAAAAAAAGCTATGCAAAATGCTTATTGAACAAATTATTGAATTTAAATTGAGGGGGCCTGGGCCCCCTGGTTGAACATGTACTCCTAAACCCCAATTATTTTCATGACAAAACAAAAATCTCCAAAGCAAATACGCAAGTGATTATTTACGGCTAAAAATATTGCAGGAGGCAAAGTACCTTGCTTCTTCCACGTGGGCCAAGTCACTTGCAAAATTTAACCCCCAAATTCAAGATTTTAAATGTGGTTTGGACTTGATCTGTAAGTAAAGGGAAGACTCACCAGTTTGATTTTTCAAATTGGCTTTCAAATGTTAAAAATTTGGCCATTTCAAATGGCTCTAAAAACGTGCGAAATATCATCCAAATGGTATTAACATAGCTATTTCCCCCCCCAAAATTACAAAGTCTTGGCCATGGCTGGCCCCCCCATACTCCAGTTTGTGATAAGTTTGGGTTAAACAAGTTTGCTCACCATGTCTCCCAACTTGGACAATTTTTAACTTTTGGTTCAAGTCCTTTCCCTTTAGTAAAATCCAGGTTACATGCCAACTTAGGCCTCGACTTCTGATTCTCCATTCTATGATATCTTTGTCCCATAAAAAGTCCATCTTTTCAAAAAATTTTGATATCGTCATTGCGTGCGATTTACAGTGTGGCCCTCCCCTCTAATCAAAAATCCTGGCTACGCTTATGTACCTCATAAATGTTTCTTTCTTAACTTTAATCACATTTGATTGAGAAATAATCATTCCTGATCTACAGTATTTCAATTGTGCTCAAAATTGATAAAACATTTGCAGTGCAAGCGTCAGCGCAATTTTTAAAATAATTGCAGCGCAAGTGCTATCGCAAGTAAAATAGTTGCGCCGCATGTGCTCACCTCTGCCCCCTACCATGTAAATACTGGATACCGGTATACCCAAGTAAATATTATCGTTCTTTTGCATAATGGCATTTCATGCTTTCAGAAAAACTTTAGCATGCTGTTCTTTGACGTGCATGATTTTTCAGAAATTTCCTTTCAAAAATTGAAAATAATTTAAATGTAGTTCATTACACCCTTTCACAATTTTCCCATAACTTTTCAAAAACTGCTTATGAAATTTCTTTTGTGAAATTTTTTTTTTCATGGAATAAGCCAATTGTGAATTGATCAGTCAGAAGAACAAAACAAACTTTTATGTTTAACTTTTTGTTATGACGTTTGTTTAGTCTGTAGGGTTACTTTGAAAATTGTTAACTTATCAAAATGGGTGAACCGTGCAAGGTTTTTGTTGGAAATTTACCTTATGATTGCAATAGCGATGATCTTTGTGACCATTTTTCAAGATATGGAACAATCGAAGATGCTGTTGTAATTACTGATAGAGAAACTAATCGTTCTCGTGGATTTGGCTTTGTCACTTTTTCTGAAGAAAAGGAAGCTGAAAGTGCTATTTCTGATGGTCACGAATCAGACTTGAAGGGAAGAAACTTAACTGTTCGTAAAGCTGAAAGCAAACGAGGTGGTGGCGGAGGTGGAGGTAATTATAGAGGTGGTGGATATGGGGGAGGTGGAAGACAAGGAGGTGGTTATGGAGGAAGGCAAAGAGGCTATGGTGGAGGAAGAGATGATGGTGGGTATGGCGGAGGTGGACGTCGAGGATATGATGAAGATGGTGGATATGGTGGGAGCGGTGGTTATGGTGGCGGATATGGAGGAAGTAGGTTTATTTTCTGACTGATGTTCTCAAGAAAAAAAAAAAGCTAAATTGGAAAAACTAGGGACAATTCCAAAACCTTAGCCCAACAACTTACACGTCTGGGGGTGTCCAAACTTTTTTAATGGGGGACCAAATTGGACCCAGCAAGGTTGCGTGGGGGCCAATCAAGTCTATGAAAACTAAAATGAGAGAAGAGCAGCATTTTGGTCGAACATTGGGATAAGAAAAAGTTTAATACCGCAAAAAAAAACTTTAACTGTTTTTGGGTTGGAAAAGTAGGTGTTTTTAGAAAATGTTCTTCATTAACAGTACTGCTTTTGGGTAGGAGAATGCAATGCAATGAGTGCTACAGGTTTGCTACACCAGTATATTGCTGGCAAAAATTTGTTTACCAAAATTGCATTCTTGACGCAGGTCTGATTGAATTTTGCAAACCACAAATGACCCATTAGCTGGACTTTGGACACCCGTGTTATGGGCTACTTTATATGTATGTGACAATTCTTATTTGAAATTGGAACTTAAATGAGGACAAAAGGCAAAATCAAAGGGGGTATTTAAAGTTAGGCGAATTGTATGAGACTAGATTGGCGTTGACTTCTTTCTTCTTGACCCAGTGGTTCCAGAGATATTCTGCTTCAAACGCGACGCCGAGGTCTCGAATGTTGTAAATTTTAATACCGGTAATTTTTTATTGGCAACCTGACGTTGATAGCCTTAACGTCATTAGCAACGCCATCCCAGTTATAACCTAAAGCAACGTCGCTCTTAGGCTACTGCACTGAGTTGTTTCGCAGCGCAGTAATTAGTTTGATCTTTTCAGCACAACAGATTTGAGCTGGTAAAAAGAGTAGACTGTTTGGTAGCCTAGCGATTGCAGTGAAAATCAAGCTGTCAGATACACTTCAGTCTAAATCCTAGCCTAGCAAATATAAAAGTACAAACTCATACCTAATAATAAGACTACCAGTATCTGAATAGGCCTATTGTGATTGCTTACAGTATTTTGTGAACCTCGAATAAACTTTTCCATCTTAGTTGCAAACAATGGCTCACTACTCCATTAGCCTTACTTTCGCTTTTTCTAAGACGCTTGTTACCTTAGGCAACGGTACAGTCTACCTTTTTTTTTTCTATCTTTGATCTGTTCTGCGGACACGATCAAACTGATCAGTGCGCAGCGAAACAACTCAATGCATTAGCCTAATAGCGACGTTGCTTTTGCTTAGAACTGGGATGGCGTCGCTAACGACGCTAAGGCTATCAACGTCAGATTGTCAATCAAAATTATTAAAGTTTATAACATTAGACGCCCCGACATTGTGTTTCAAGTAGAATTATCTCTGGAACGGTTGGGTCAAGAAGGATGGAGTCAACGCCAATTTAGTCTTATGCGATTGGCCTAACTTTAAGATACCCTCATTAATTTTGCCTTTAGTCTTCGTTTAAAATTTTTCAAAAAAAAGGAATATATAACTAACCTTTATCTAAACCTGGTTATATAGCGTAGTCTAATGTACAAACTTAGAAATTTAATATTGCAAATTATGTGATCTTTTTGCACATGTCATTAAGCTAATGCCTTGTCATTAAGCTAAAACAAAGTTTTACTGCAAAGCTGTCGAACTGTGACTGTTACTAGTGTCTAATTTTGGAAAGTCAGCCTGTCTAATGGAATATTTAGTACCTTGTAAAACTTATTTGATGTTTAACCGTATGTGCATAAAATCATATTTGTCACTCGTACGTATTTTTATCAAGTTCCTTTTTTTAAATGGTAAAGTAAGTCGATGTACAACATAAGTGCACAGATAAAACGGTGCAGAACATAGGGACGTAGAATAAGGGTGCAAAAAGTCATAATTTTGCGATCAGTGCTTACATTTTTTTATCATGCCTCAAGTATATATCTAAAACTACTACCTGGGTAAATTACAAAGGTGCCAAAGTTTTAGCAGCTGGCGATAAACGTATATATTATTATGATATTGCACAATCATTTTTAGTTCTCTCTCTTCCAGTATCTCTTACGTAAATAGTACTGTATTACAGTCATTTGCAAAAGTATCCAACCTCCTTTTATTCATTTTAGCTTAGTAAAACGTATAGAACATCATTCAAACCAGTTAAATCTTACTTTTATGACCATCACTACTTGGAGACTTGTTTCTTATCAACGAAAAACGTAAAAAGGAAAAATTTCTAAATTTGTTACCAAGTTTGAAATTTTGCAAATTGAACCGTTGCCCACACTGTGGTACTTGCAACCACTAGGTTAGCAAACTTAACATTTGCGATTGCAGTGAGATTAAGTATTTGATTTGAACTCTAATTTATGATAAATTAGGTGGTGTTCAGAATACTCGGTGTTCCTGTCGGCAGCGTGGCCGAGAAGGTAAAGGTGTCGTTTTTACGACGACCCTGATCGCATGTTTAACCCGCGCCTTGGTCACGTTGTTGCGTCCTTGGATAAATCGTTTACGATCATTATCTTGGCTTGGTGGCTTCCAACAAGCTGCAAATTTACGTGGGAAAAAGTCAAACGTCAACCGGAAATCTTGAAAAGTGTTCACCTCCTTAGCTGGTGCGGATTCGAATCGAATCCACAGGACAGCGCCACTGTCGCTTTTTCGTGGAAGAATGATAAAGATGCAGGAATCAATTAATACTCATCTGTTTTCGCGGACAGAGCTGGATAATATGTAGGAAATCCGAAAAGGATAAAATATATAATGAGACTAGGAGATGATTCGTGAAATGATGGGCGTGGAGAGGTAGAGTTTCTGATGGAAGCTCTCATCTTGTAATAATTAGCGGCAAGCATAAATTAAAGCCAGGGATATGAACTCGAAAATTGATTTTTTTTTTAAATTCCAAAACGGAAAACTAACAAAACTCTTAAAATCATTCGAGTTTATAATCCTGATAAATGGATGAGGTAGTTGATTCTGTTAATGTTTTTGCTAAACACTGGATTTTGGTTGCAAAACTATTCTTACTTACTTCGTTGACCTTTCATCAATCAGACGCTGGAAAAGGCATAAATAAATGTAGTATCATAATATTTCGTTTGGCGCTTGAAAAACTTCACATCTTGGTGATTAACACAAATGATTATTTCTGATGATGATTAACTTGCGGCATTATTGTTCAAAGCACGAAAACGTTAGCTAAGATCACAGGATTATGACTCACTGCGCTCTTGTGTCCCTGTGTTCTTCGCCCTTATGCCGGTTTCGAAAGTAAGTTATAATTTTAGCTAACCGATGTAATTATCTACTTCAGGTGGATTATTTTTAAAATCACCCCACGCTAGTTTTTATATCTCCGGCCATGGGTTTTTGAATTAAAATCCAGTGAATAATTCCACCAATCATATATAGCCCCAAACAGGAGACACAACGGAGGTATTGTGTTTAACTGTGAGGTAAGAGGGCCGGATATAGGTAACGATATAATCCGAAAACTTTTGCACTACAATATGGTAGTAATGTTTAGTGTTGGTAGTCGTAATATTGAAGGATAAATTTCAATATTAGCTTAGATTCGATATACAAAAGTAGCAGTAAAAATCATTGAAGCTGCGTTTTAAATGTAAAACGTTTTGTAATTGGGTTCCGAGATTTCTTGAATAAAAGCTTTAATCTGAAATAAGTTTTTAATCTTCGTTGCCTCTATAGACGTGGTAGTTGTGTGTATTGGGTAATATTTGTCTGTTGACTTGAGGTAATTAAAGGTTTATGAAAAGCAGAGTATGGGCGAACAAGTTTCTTATCGTGCATTTCGTGATACGATATAGCTTTATTTCGCTACTGCGTGCGCACAATCTGGAGTTGCTGTCATGCGAACAATGCAATTTTATAAGCAGAAGAAGAATTTACGCCCCTGTCAGTCACCAGCTTTTGATTGCTATCGCGGGACGTATGGTGATTTGTATTGCGCTCTTTTGTAAATTGATTAATTATCTCGTTTTACCTTGACTTTTTTTTTCAGATCGTCGTGGTGGTGGTGGTGGCTACCACGGAGGTGGCGACTGGTGATCGGCCAAGAGCTGCTTAGTAGCGAAAGTGTGCTCTGCGCTCCAATTCAACGTATACTTCTCGCTTCTAACATTTGGGATTATAGTTGGAACGTCCGATGTTTGTTAAATGTGTATTCTTATCATCTTGTGCATCTATTCATACCTTAATCTGAGCTTCAACCTGTCGAAGAGAATTCAAATGTGTATCTCACTAAAACGTTTTGTGGACAGATACAGTATGTCTGTACCGGTACTTTGTATTTTTGCGCTTTTAATGCATCTTCACAGTTTAAACGATAAGGTATATGCCAAATGGACGTCCCGTGACAATGATGTATTGAAAAATGATTAGCAATTAGCATGCCAAATGTTCTTTATACAGTACAGTGTACAATCGAATTTCTACATGTTAGTACAGTGTACAATCTAATTTCTAGATGTTAGCGTAATTGTCAAGTAAACGGTTTCGTTGGATTTCGATTTTGAAAATATTCTGGAAGCTAATAATGAAGTGAAATTGCATTAATGTTCCAAGACATAGCAAACTTCCCATTCTGAACTTTGTGTAGTAACCTCCACTTATTTCCTGTCTTTTTTCTTTCGTGCATTGAATAATAACATGAAATCCCGTTCAATCTTGTCATGATTAACTTAATCGGCAACATTTTCAAAGTAATCTTCGGGTAATGGCAACTTAATTGCAGGGTGCATTCAATCGCTGTTTATACCTTATCCACTATTTTGTTGGCAAAAGTTAATGATATCGTACGGTTTGCGGATACATCAAACGTTCACTTAAACCGAGTACGATCCCAGTGTTTTTGAAAAAAATAGTATTTCAGAGGCTGATCTTTTTAACAAGGACCAACAAAAGCTCGTATTATTTTCAAAATTGTTTCGATAGTATGTTTTTACACTTGGTCTGTTTGTTAATTTCATAAATTCGAAAATATTTGGTTTTAGTACGATGTACAGTAAGTGGCTATCCATTAATAAAATCGATTCCAACTATTTCGAGATTGTTTCGTCTAGCTGCAAGTTTAGATACATTTTAACATCTGATAGATGAAAGTTTACGCTGAACATTAGGGTAATGGTACCCAAAGTCCGGCTCGCGTTGAGAAAGCAATTTTGGCACTGACCCAAAGTTAACTATCGTGGACGAAAGGTACAGGTTAGTAGTTATTAATACCTAACAACTGACGTATATTCCCCACCAGGAGCAGACGAGGATCTTTTTTTGGTCTTTGACCTTAGCGGAGCAAAAGGGATTCAAAACAAGATCGTTTTTTGGTTTTCACTTTTTTTCCAGAGAAAATGCTCAGTTCGGTTTTTCTGGTACTTTTTCCTTGGTGTGTTATTATCGTTTGTATTATCTAAACGCATACGCCGGGAAGGATTTTGGCCAAAAAGGCTTACTATACGATGCTCCTCAATCTGCCTCAGTTACTGGAAAAAAACACATTTTATCCAGATTGTTTCACACTGCTACTCGTTTGCCTGCTGTAAGATAATCATAAATGCCCAAGTCATTTTTTCTAAAAATGGTATCCATGGTTAAATCTCCACCTTTTCTGAAAAAATTTTATGCTTAAAAAGGGCATTCGAGCAGAAAAATTTTTCGCTCGGTTTTATCTGAAAAAGCATTTCGCAGATTTGAAGACTAACTTCACCAAATTTGAGCTTTCGTCCCAAAGATATACATTTTACATTTTCCCTTAAAAATTTTGCCAGGGTTGCCAACTGCAAACAAAATTTAAAAAATAACTGCATGTTCCTGAATCTTAGTCAATGCTTTACCACAGAATTGCTGTCAACACAACGTAAAGGTTCAGAACTAAAATTAGCTGCTTTTCAATAAATGTAAAGCACGTTTCCAAAAGTTTAACTTCAGTTACAATACTGGCGAAATGGCAATGCTGAAGGAGAAGGACAACTGTTAATTTTGTACTGCAATATCTTAAAAACGGCATGCGTACCGTAGAAACTTCAAATTTGGTGGTCATGAGAATACATTTCCGGCTTATCTCAGCATTTTATTTGGTCAAGAGTGAAAAACTTGACTTGAATGCCCTTTCGAACCACCTGACAGTTAATTCATGTGCAATGAAAGCTTTATGCTTTCTCGAATTCCAAAAACTGATATAGACATCCTTGTAGGTTGACATGCTGCTTTTTCATTCGTTGTGTAGCGTCACACTCCAACATAGCCACAAGTAGGGCCTGCGAGAGGGGGTTCAGGGGGTACATCGTAACCGGGCCCGGAAGAGTTCAGGTTTCCGCGTTTAGTTTTGGTATCGCACCATAACACCGTAATCAAACTTGCTTACAGCAAAAATATCAGTCAGCCTATTCAGTAGCCTACTGGTAATTGGTCGCTATTTTTTGCTACACAGCCTTTAGGGCATCCAATAGTGGCCGATTTGATTAAAAAAAGAAGAAAATGTATCAAAAGCCATATACTTGCACCGAAATTAACGTTTTGTTACATTTCTCTTGACTTGAGAGCCCTAATTTTACGGTGTAACAATGTACGAGGGCCCACATTTCCAGAGATCCAAAACCATTTCAACCTCAGAGAGCGGAGTCGAAGTTGACATATTTTACTACTATCGTTAAGTAACTCACTCTATCTGTATGGGTTTAATAGGTATTTGCATAGGTGGGCAAGTTAATTCAAAACGTTAGCTTCGTTAACCACTAGTCCGTTAACAAACTTTACTCCTCCGTTAACGTTAATCCGTTATTTTCAGCTTTAATTCACGGAAGTTAATACAGTCCGTTAATCCGTTAACATTTTGCGTGTAATTTACATTTCGTTTTATTCACTCGCTTCTAGAACACGTATTGACGCTGTTGAGCTGATTTTAAGGAAATATTTATTGCTATGGTGGTCTTTTTGTGTTTTGAAAGATACATTTTACAGTTTAATCTAATTTCAAGATAAAAACAAGTTCTAATGCACAACGAAGCTGCAAGATATTCACGATAAAAACCTTAACGGAAGTTAACAGAACTTAACGGAAGTTACTTTAGTCCGTTAACAGCACTTAACGGAAGTTAATTTAGTCCGTTAACATGAAAAAGCTTTTTAACGGATTAACGAGTTAGTGAAAAAGTTAGCTTCGTTATTAACGGATTAACGATTAACGGACTTGTGCCCACCTATGGGTATTTGGGTTTGTGAAGTTGGGTCTACGACTTTTATGCGCGGACGTTTATGTGCGGGACGTTTATGAGCCGCCGATTAGGCGCCAGGACTTTTATGCACCTAGACTTTTAGGCACCGAGACTTTTAGCGCCAGAGGCAAAAAAATTTTTTTCCAAAAAAAAATTTTTAATTTTTTCAAAATTTTTTTTCCCAAAAAAAAGTTTTTTTTCAAAAAAACATTTTTTTCCACAAAAAACGGTTTTCTACCCAAAAAATTTTTATTTCTTTCAAATGACAGTCTTTTTTCAAATAAAAACTTTTTCGAAAAAAAAAATTTTTTTCCAACACGCAAGTTTTACTTTGAATAAATGGTAATATTTTCGAAGCTTTTCATCAGTTGTTTGTCAAGAAGAATCGTCAGAATAGAGAGTGCAGGGAAAGGAATGGCTGTAGGAAAAAGCCGCACAGTGATTGGCTGAAAAAGGATTGCTGAGAGAGCGTCATTTGTGTACAACCTTTAAGCTCTACAAGAATTCTTTTTGTCAGCTGAGGGCTGGATTAGAAGTTTTGATAAAAGTGACTTCAAAAGCAGATAGATGGAAGCAGAGCGGAAAAAGTTTTACAAAAAATTGATTTCTTATTGCATTTTTTTCAATAACAAAAAATGTTTTTTACTACTTACTTGCAAAGTTTTTTTTTACCTAATCCAGACGCATGCGATCTCCAGCCAGCGGTCTCAAATTTTGCGGCGCACGGACACGAGTTGCTTGTGCAATATTGGCACACGCAGCAAGCCCTGTGACGTTTCATGGTCATTTTGAGTCTACCTCTACCAAACAATACAGTACAAACTTTTTCAGGAGCTAAGGATTCATCTCACGGCAAATTCCTATTTATGGTCTTTACATCTTGTTGTAAATATAGTAAAAGCAATGTTTAAATCAATATTTGAAAGCTTAATCTTTACACCTTGTTGTAAATACAATTATAGTAAAAACAATGTTAAATTCTTGAAGTTAACTTCTTCAGAAATCAGCCTGAAAGCGAAGTTTGCGTTTGACCAAAACTCATTTTATTTGTGCTTCAAAATTGATTGCTTTTGCTACTTTTGGAGCAATTGATTGCCTTTGCTACGCCAAAGCAAGCGAGCAGGGCTTATAGGCTACTGCATGTTTATGAACGAAAATGCAAAAAATTCGGTAAGTACTTAAAAGAGTCGAAATAATACGCAATTTGAACAAGTTAAATTATTCCTGAAGTAAAATAGGCAGACTAAAATTGAAAAAAATGGTCTGAGATTTTAGTAGCTGAAGTTACGAAATGAAGACGATAGCCTAATTCGACAGCTTGGTTTTTCAAATTTACCAGTTGAGTTAGCCTAATTCAGGGATCAAAAATTTCTTGCATTGTTTTGACTCTTCTCCACACTGAACTTTTAACCCCGCCCTCAGCTGACAAAAAGAATTCTTGTACAGCTTAAATCCGATAGCCATTCCTTTTCCTGCACTGTCTATTCCGACGATTCTTCTTGACAAACAACTGAATTGTGATTGTAATTACATTTTATTCTTTAAGTTGCATTGGCCAGGAGACAGCGAAAGGACCTTTCGGTCTTCGAGTCAAGCTGCCACCTGCCCACCTGTCTACCACACACGACGGAGACTTCATACTGTCTCTTTAATTGCTGAACGTCAAGCAGGGAAGCTGTGAATACCAATTTTTATAGTCTTTGGTTTGACCCGACCAGGAATCGAACCCGAGTCTACCGTTTCAGTAGCAGACGCTCTATCCACTCGACCACTGATCGGTTCTGATGAAAAGCATCGAAAATATCAACATTTTAATCAAAGCAAAACTTGTTGGTTGGAAAAGGTTTTTTTTTTCAAAAAAGTTTGTATTTGAAAAAAACTGTCACTTGAAAAAAAATTTTTGGGTGTAGAAAACCGTTTTTTGGTAGAAAAAAAACTTTTTTTTGGAAAAAACTTGTTTATGTAAAAAAATTTTTTTTACATTTTACAGTCTAATCTAATTTCAAGATAAAAATAAGTTCAAATGCAAAACGAAACTGCGATGGGAAAATCTTTGAAAATTGTGAACAGCGATAATTAATACATCTATGAGGCTGCAGGTTATTATTTGCCTCAAAAAAGAGCTCCCTTCTTCTATGAAACTCGTGCTAATACGCAACAAGTGTTACCAGTGCAAACTAGTTTGTACCAGTCCGATGAATGAATGGTGCAAGATATCAACGATAAAAACCTTAACGGAAGTTAACAGAACTTAACGGAAGTTAATTTAGTCCGTTAACATGAAAAAACTTTTTAATGGATTAACGAGATAATGAAAAAGTTAGCTTCGTTATTAACGGATTAACGATTAATGGACTTGTGCCCACCTATGAATAGAGTAGTGCAAGTTTTAACTGGGCACTGCAATCTATAGCGACACCACAGAAAACTACAGGTCGTGCTGAGTCTTCTTTGTGTCCAAAAAGTAGCCTGGAGGATGAAACACCAATCATCACGAAGGCAATTGCAAGCTTTACCAAGGTATTTGAGTTACATATTTTGGAATCACCAAAATCACGGTTCACAATGTGGTAATGAAATGTGACATTAATAAACTGGCCACATACTTAAAGGAAGCTGGAAGGCTTTCTAATTTCCACTAGTAATCAAACAAAACAACGATAACGTAGCAGCTACAGTTGCAATGGGCCCAAATTAGGCCTACGCAATGTGTTGGAGGACTTTGCTTAACGGTAGCAGATCCGCTTGCACCGCTGCCCATCAATAATAATAATAATGAAATTTTTTAGGCGAGCTCAAAATGCGGAAAACAAAAAAGGTCTTCCCAAATTTTCCGCGAGCTTTCTGGCGTTTTCCAACAAGATTTCAACGGGACAAAAAATAGTGCTATCCTCGAGCCGAGGACAGGGCAATTTTTAAGGACTTGAAGCTTTGAGGCCAAGGCCAAGAACTTGACCTTCAAGGCCAAGGACTTCGAAATGTGTCCTCGAGGTCAAGAACGTCCTCGAGGACTCCACTCTGGTCATGTGGGCCTTGCTTTTTTTCATTCTTAAATTGACAGTTATTCAATTTAAGATTGGGGTATTGCTATCTGCAATTCAAGAAGCTAACGGAACTATTAACTGCGACCACATTTGTACGAGTACTTTTGACACGAAAGGTACAACGTCCGTGTCAAAAGGACGCGTACCAAGGACCGGGTCGGTTGAACAACCTATCGAGCTACTCTGCGGGTTGACTTAATAACCAATTGATCCGATTTAATTCCTATTTGTGGCCTGGGCCTCAGAAAGAAAATTTTTGAGGGGGCACGAAGGTCGATACCGGGCCCCCAAATCTTATTGCCCCCCCCAAGCCTTATCGGGGCCCATGCCATTAAATCATTTTTTGTCGAATGGGTGTAGATCTTCATTTGAAAGTGAGGGGATGACGACATCCGCATACAGTTGAGAACTATAAAAACACAACTAGATGGGACTTTGCCAGCAAACCCAGTGAACGACCGACGCACAGCTAATGCTGTGACGCTCAAAAGTACTTTTTGTCTATCGTAAAATCAGCAATTATTCAAAAATATCTGATTATGGAACCTCCAGAAAAGTTGAATCAAAAGATTTGTCAGTTAAATATCTCCTGAAATCATAAAACACTGTCACCCTAGCTTGAGCCGTTCAAAAATTGATTTTTGGGGGTCCATTTGGGGGTCCCTGTGGGGGGGGGGGGGTGGCACCCCCAAACTATGTCAAAATATTTGTCTGTTGAATATCTGCTGATATCATAACAGACTGGCACCCAAGTTAAGCTTTTCAAACAATTCATCTTTGGGGGTCCATTTGGGGGGTCCCCAGGGGGGTGGCACCCCCAAACTATGTCAAAATATTTGTCTGTTGAATATCTGCTAATATCATAAAACACTGGCACTCTAAGTTGAGCCGTTCAAAAAATTGATTTTTGGGGGGTCCATTTGGGGGGTCCTCGGGGGGGTGGCACCTCCAAACTATGTCAAAATATTTGTCTGTTAAATATCTACTGATATCATAAAACACTAGCTGGCACTCTAAGTTGAGCCGTTCAAACAATTGATTTTTGGGGCCCCATTTTGGGGGGTTCCCGAAGGGGTGGTACCCCAAATATGTCAAAATATTTATCTCTTAAATATCTACTGATATCAAAAAAAAACTGGCACCCTAGGTTAAATCGTTAAAAAAATTTATTTTTGGGGGGTCCCCGAAGGGGTGGTACCCCCAAATTATGGTAAAATATTTGTCTCTTAAATATATACTGATAACAGAAAAAACTGGCACCCTAGCTTGAGCCGTTCAAAAATTTGATTTTTGGGGCCCCATTTTGGGGGGTCCCCGGGGGGGTGGTACCCCCAAATCATGTCAAAATATTTTTCTCTTAAATATCTACTGATATCAAAAAAAACTGGCACCCTAGGTTAAATCGTTAAAAAACTTGCTTTTGGGGGGGTCCATTTGGGGGGGTCCCCGGGGGGGTGGTACCCCCAAATTATGTCAAAATATTTGTCTCTTAAATATCTACTGATATCAAAGAAAAATGGCACCCTAGGTTAAATCGTTAAAAAATTTATTTTTGGGGGGCCCCATTTGGGGGGTCCCCGAAGGGGTGGTACCCCCAAATCATGTCAAAATATTTGTCTCTCAAATATCTACTGATAACAAAAAAAACTGGCACCCTAGGTTGAGCCGTTCAAAAATTTGATTTTTTGGGGGGGTTCCCAGGGGGGTGGTACCCCCAAACCATGTCAAAATATTTCTCTCTTAAATATCTACTGATATCAAAGCAAAATGGCACCCTAGGATAAATGCTTAAAAAATTTGTTTTTGGGGGGGTCCATTTGGGGGGGTCCCCGAAGGGGTGGTACCCCCAAATTATGTCAAAATATTTGTCTCTCAAATATCTACTGATATCAAAAAAAACTGGCACCCTAGCTTGAGTCGTTCAAAAATTTGATTTTTTGGGGCCCCATTTTGGGGGGGTTCCCGGGGGGGTGGTACCCCCAAATCATGTCTAAATATTTTTCTCTTAAATATCTACTGATATCAAAGCAAAATGGCACCCTAGGTTATATGGTTAAAAAAAGTTGTTTTTGGGGGGTCCATTTGGGGGGTCCCCGAAGGGGTGGTACCCCCAAATTATGTCAAAATATTTGTCTCTCAAATATCTACTGATATCAAAAAAAACTGGCACCCTAGCTTGAGCCGTTCAAAAATTTGATTTTTTGGGGCCCCATTTTGGGGGGGTTCCCGGGGGGGTGGTACCCCCAAACCATGTCTAAATATTTCTCTCTTAAATATCTACTGATATCAAAGAAAAATGGTACCCTAGGTTATATGGTTAAAAAAATTTGTTTTTGGGGGGGTCCATTTGGGGGGGTCCCCGGGGGGGTGGTACCCCCAAATTATGTCAAAATATTTGTCTCTCAAATATCTACTGATATCAAAAAAAACTGGCACCCTAGCTTGAGCCGTTCAAAAAATTGATTTTTTGGGGCCCCATTTTGGGGGGGTTCCCGGGGGAGTTGCCCCAAAAAAATTTCAGGAGACACAATTGCGTATGTACCTCAACAACTTCACACAAAAATTAGATTTCTATGTTTTGTGGTTTAGGAGAACTCGAGCGTACAAGATTTAGGAAGAAAAAAAAGGAAAAAAAAAGGAAAAAAAAGGAAAAAAAAAGGAAAAAAAAAAGGAAAAAAAAGGAAAAAAAAAGGAAAAAAAAAGGAAAAAAATAAGAAAAAAACCTCATCGCGGCCGAAAGTGGGTTGGTAGGGATGAAAGGATATCTTAAGACATATAACCATGAGAAATATTTTTTGCCGTACTTAAGCCGTTTTTGACTTAGACCGCTTTTTACGCCAAACTTTCGGGGCGGTTTTCGGGTCATAAACCCGAAGTCACGTGACCGATTGCCTCGAAATTTGGTACAAACATAAAACTCATTAATCTCAAACTGCTGTCAAAATTTCATGTAGTTAGACCAAACGGTTCTCGAGTTATAAGCAAAAGTCTGAAATCTCGCACTCATTAGTTAGAAAATGGCCGAGTAAAAACAAAGGAACACGCGACGCGAGCGTCGGTCGTTCCAATTAGACATAAAATTGGTTTAAATACAGCTAGGGGGTTTGGGGGAGCGCTGTGAGCTCCCCCAGCGGGGTCCGGGGCAGAGCCTCGGAAGCTTTAGCACTTTTTATGTTTCTCGAGGGTAAATACAGCATTTGATCAACATCCCAGCACCAAACTAGCTTAAATTGATGAGCAAAAAACGTGATATACATGAAAAAAAGTATGTGAAGTGGGGGATGATGACATTGACCCAACATTATACAATATAATGACTTCAATACTGCAAATCCAAATATTTTACTGATAAAAGGTTTAAGAAGTCATCTGCAATCATAAACTTCACCGGACCGTGACTATTATGAGCGGACGTTTAGGCGCGGAACGTTTATGCGCCGCCGATTATGCGCCGGGACTTTTAGGCTCCTGGACTTAAAGGGGCCGAGACTTTTAGGCGCCAGAGGCAAAAAAAATTTTTTTTCCAAACAATTTTTTTTTTAAAGTCCTTTCGTTCCTTCCAGATGAATTTCCATCCATGTGTGGACCAGTCCTGAACAGTGCTGACACAGCTGGTATACGGACTGTAATAAAAGGTTCAGGACCATATATTTTTGATTTAAATCTTGATTTGGCTAGATAGTCTGCCACTTCGTTACGATGAGCCCCTGCATGTCCAGTACGGTAATCCAAGCAATACTGACGTGGTTTTGTATACTTTACTGATTTAGGTTTCTAATGCAGTGGAGCACTGTTATTGATGTGTAGAGTGCACTTTATGAGTGCTTTGATAGCTGGTTGACTCAGTGCCGCTACTAGAGTGTTGCTTTAAGGGGTGCAAAATCAGAGGTGGTCAGTGACGAAGTAGTTCTACTTAAGTAGTATTTTCGGTAACGAGCGACTTACTTAAGTATTTTTCATTTCTGATACTTCTACTTTTACTTCAAGTAAAATCCTCTCGAAGTAACGCTACTTGAGTAGTAATGACTTTTATGTAAAGTTGAAGTAAACACCTAGCCATTATTCCACCTCACAACGTGTACAATAACGAAGTAAACATTATTCCACCTCACTACGTGTACAATAAGTACGTATCGAGTTTGTTTTACTGTATAGTACTACGAAACTTATTGAATAGTTACGCCGATTCATTTACAGGTCATCTAGGGTAGTGTGTTTTTGCGTTGCATCAAATACCAGGTGTTGACTCAGTCTCACTAAAAAAAACAAACATACCGAACCCTGATTAGCATGGTACAGTAGACAAACTAGACATGCGCATTACTCCTGGTTCATACAAAAAAGATTAGCGGTTAACGGCGTTGCGTTTGCTGCGGCCCGTCTGGGGTTCAATTCCCTAGCCGGTTAACGAACAGTGTTGCTAACGACTCGCCATCGCTGCGACATTTCTTCTCAAGCTGTGTTGTCCAGGCGCGGAGATGAGCCCAGAGTCCCTACTAAATCGTATTCGTAATACGCTTCGGTGTAATTTCAAGAGAATAATAAAACTTTGATTTTTTGATATGCTACCGTAAGTATGGCTTTGCTTGAACACTGATCGTAAGCGTCACAACAGCAAACCTTCGAAGAATAAACAAACACGTGAAATTCGAAATTGCTTTCTACTTTCATTACTTAAGTAGAATTAATTTTGACTACTTTCCTACTTTTACTTAAGTGGAAATGCTTCGCCATACTTCTACTTTTACTTGAAAGGCATTTTTGAGTAAGTAACAGTACTTCTACTTAAGTAGATTTTTCGACTACTTTGTCCACCTCTGTGCAAAATTTCTTTCAGGGGGGGAGGCGCTTACAATACTCACCACTATTTCTTCTTACTGTCGCTTTGAGTTTGGGGGGCAAAATATGTGTTTCGGGGAGGGGGGCGCCGCCCCCCTGCCCCCCCGTAGTTGCGACCCTGGCTTGACTATCAACCAGCACGACAATATTTTGATTGTGCTTTTTTCCAAAAGCGGGTTCTTTGCCACTTCTGAAATAGCTAAGACTTATGCTGGAACACAGTACTGTAAATTCTAACGTGGAAAAAATGTTTGTTTTGGGGAGTTGTTTGGGCATTCTACATACAAACCCGCCCCTACTCTTCCATCAAGTTTCAAGCCATCGGTGTAAACCTTGACAGTGTTCCGATTTAGAACGCTTTCAGATCTGATAGCATTCTTTTTATCCATAATTTGACATTCGAAATTTCTCTTAAATACCTTTGTTTTCTTTATTCGGTCTGCTGGCATTTGCATCAGAGGTAAGAATCTTCTTGCCTCATAGCAAACATCACCATGGCATTTCGTTTTCCCGAAGAAACCAGCTCGGTTGACATGCCAGAGCCCACTAACAGTCATTTTACATGACTCTCGCACGGCCTCAACCAATAAGAATTCCTCAATGGGAGTTATGTTAAGCAATATTTCCAGAGCACCAGTAGATCGGGTGCCAGCAAAAGCTGATGAAATCATCAAGAAAGCAAGGCTCTGCACCTATGTGAGTTTCCTCACTAGATACTTTTTGTTGAGACTGCCATCCCAGGGCACACATGCATATACGACATGATTGGACGTATCATAGCTGTGTTTATCCATTTCATTACAGATAGTTTTATTCCCCACGTTTTACCCACAATTTGTCTACATTGCATTAACGCTGTAGATGCTTTGCGGGTAATATGTGGTTTCCATGTAACTTGCTGTCCAGAGTAACACCTAACAGCCTTGCTTCCTTGAAAAGTTCAAGTTTTGAACCATTCATTGACAAGGAACCCAAATCTGGATTCTGTTTGTGAGTGAACAGTACAATTTCGGTTTTCTTGCTGCTAAACTGTAGCTCTTGGTCTGAAGCCCAATTTGCAGCGATATATATTGCTTTCTGGACCATACCTATGATCCAAAGCATATCAGCATCAGCGACCAACACTGCTAGATCATCGGCATAAGATTGAACATAAAAGCCCCTGCTATGTACATAACTCCAGCACTAGCAAAAAAGTTTTTTTTCGGAGAACGCTTGCGCCTGTGTCCTCGGTCCTTGGCCTTGGCTTCGAGCATTCCTGTCCTTGGCTTCGAGAGTGTCTGTCAACGGAAGTGTTGCCCTTGGCCTCGGATTTTTTGTGTCCTTGGCCTTGTCCTTGGCCTCAAGCCTTGTGTCCTCGACTCCACCTCTGCACATGACAGAATTAACGTATTAGCGAACTCGTAAAGGCCATTCTCGTTCGCAAAAAGGCGCTAAAAAACAAAAAACTTCGTAGACAAACTGCTATTTCCGAACTGTCTCCTTAACATGCCTTAAAACTGCTCGCTTGAATTTCTTTGCGAGATGTTCGTAACCTGTCAGTACGTAATAAATGTCTCACTGTGACGTCCATAGGCGTAGCCAAAAAAGGGGGCCCGCCCTCCCCCCACTCAATTGAAATGCTACCAATGATAAAAATGTCACAAAAAAGACTATTTTTTCTTTACTTTCAGTTTCTTTTAGCATCTTCGCGTACAACAGTACACGCGTACAGCAGTAATTAACAATAATATTAATCCAGGGGGCCCGGGCCTCCTCAATTTAATTTTTACCAAACAATTTAAATGGGCCCCTACAATGATATTTAAATGGCCCCCAACAACAATGTTGTTTCAGGAAGCCGGGCTCCTTTAATTTAATGTTTGCCAACCAATTAAAAAATGTCTTCTACAATAATATTTAAATGGCCTACAATTTAATTGGGCCCCCCAAAATAATATTGTTCGAGGGGGCCCGGGTCCCTTCAATTTAACGTTTGCCAACCAATTTAAATGTATAACCCGAGTGAAATTAAGGGTTTTTATCCTAAAAGTTGCTAACTGAGGCCCTCATCTAACCTTTTTATGAACGTAATGCAATAACCAGGTACGGATTTGACATATGGCACAGTGCCAGGGGTCCTGCGCTCAGATACGACTTTTTTTGGTCTTCATTTGTATTTGGCAGGAAAATATTGCGAAAATCTCAAAGTGCCAGGGGCCCAACTTAATGTTAATCCGGCCCAGGCAATATCATAGTTTGTAGGCGTAACTATTTATTGTACATTTTTCAAAAGCAGTTTACCTCCACATCGCCAGTTTTTGTGCAACAAAATACTTTTGAAAAAAATTAGGTACAGTAAGGAGAATGCTCATTGAACACTTTTTTGAACTGAGAGGGCGTGGGCCTCCTGGCCGTATATGTACTCCTGTAACTGGTTGTTTTCATGACAAAACAATAATCTCTGAGGAAAATATTCGACTCAGGGATATCTAGAACAAATTCGACTAGATAATTATTTACTGCTAAAATATTGCAGGAGGCAATATACTTTACTTCCCCCACCTGAGCCAAATCACTTACAAAATTTAACCCTAAAATGCAAGATTTTAAACTTGTTTTGGACTTAAATTGCAAACAAAAGTAGGACTGAACAACTTAATTTTTTCATTTTCAATTGTTTGCGTGCTATCTGGCCTAAAGGCTACCAACGCGAAAGCTTAGGAAAGAGCCATTAGAACGGCGACCACTTAAAAACAAGCAATGCAAAAAAGTTGTCTTCCCGCAGGAATCGAACCTGCAGCCTTTAGATTACCAATCCACTGCTCTATCACTTGAGCTAGAGAAGACGTCTCACAACTACACTTTGAGCTAGAGAAGACATCACAAGTAAATTAATTTTTTCAATTTACTTTCAAATGTTAAAAATCTAGTACTTTCAAATGGCTCTGAATACGTGCGAAACGTGATCAGATGGTATTAACATAGCTTTTTTCCAAAAAGATACGAAAAATCGCCCAGCGGCTGGGGCTTCGCCCTCAGACCCCCTTCTGCGATACGTTTGAATTACAATGCACTTCTTTACTCAAACACGTCTCACAATTTTGACATTTTCGCAATTTAACTATTGGTTTAAGCCCTCCCCTTTGAACGAGTTTCTAGTTACGTGTCAACACCAGGCCACGACTTCTGATCTTCCATTCTACGATATCTTTACCCCCCACAAAAATTCCTCTTTCGAAGTTTCTGATGACGCCATTGCGTGTGATTTGTGGTTTGGCCCCCTCCCACCAATCAAAAATCCTGGCTACGCCATTGTTGACGTCAGATGCATTTCTACTTCAAAATAATGCTTTCAAGTGTAGTGTATGTACTGCATTGTTATGAAAAAAGATACTATGAGCTGTGCGTTATTATTCTTATATTCTAAGCTTGCAAATTCCTCGACTGATAATAATTAGTTAATGAATGACCGAATTTAATCATATTTTTGAATCAATGTCGAAAAAGAGTAACTTTTTCCATGCTACAATTTTTTTAAATGATGTAAAGCGCAATTGAGGTTGTTTATGGGTAAACTGGTATGTTAACAGTAAGTTTAGGTTTCAAAATTTTTCGAAAGTGAACATATCGAAGTACACTCTTTTTTAGGACCGGTAAATCTAGAGTAAAGACTGGCTGTTATTAATTTTTTGCCGATTTTCAGCCTCATTTGTTCTTGATTTTTTAAAAATTTTGAGAGCAAAAAATTCTCAACTGCTTGCGCAGAGTAACAGCGCTCTATAATCTTGAAATAGTCACAATTTTGCTTGCAAACACAAGAAAATCAATAAAATTTTATCGTTTTGAATCAGCACATAATTTAGCACTTTCATTGACTTGATTTTTATTTTTTATTTTTTGGTTTATTTTGCTGCCAAGACTGGCATTGTCTTTAATTTGTTCTTAAATTTTGAGTAAAAATGAGCCTCGTATTCTTGGAAAATTGTTCTTACAAAAAGAGTGTATTGCTATTTTTGTCAACTGGCGCTGCTCAATATTTCTTGATCAGTCGAAAGAGCAAATGGTTCTCAATGCAATTCGCTTTCTTCTTAGCAGTCTAATACCAAATATGGCAACGATTTTATTTAAGTTTCAGCAAAAAATCGCTTTAGTTAGAAGCTTTCAACATTTCGCCATTAAATTTCTGAACCAGAAAAGATTTCTCCCACGCTGAAACGCGGTGAATCATCCAGCCAATTACGGTGGTTGACAATAGCTAAAATTGAACAATTAATTTTTGATATTTTTTGTTTTAATTTTGAGGCTGCAGTTGCAGAGATATTCAACAAATACAAAAAGATATCCCCCGAAAAAAGGTTTTGGAAACTCTGTGTTTTGTTCTTCCCGCCAAAACCACAGCTCTCTAAACTATTAGGCCTAATGTATTAATTAGGCCTAATGATCCAAGCAACTTAGCGAGCGAAAATGACGTTACCGAGCTCTCCGAGCTTCAGATACAAGTGCAAAAATAACCTCTTGGCTTTAGCGAGTATTTTGTTCGGTAGCGCTTCTTAAAAAATTCTCGTTATTAATGCAGACGAGGAAATTTCTGTCATGTGGGCCCAAATTTTCCCCGGGCAAAATCGCTCCACTAAAACTTATCGCGATCAATCAATTCAGATCGCACACCACGGCTACACAAGCCAATCATAAATACACAATCTCCGCTAAACTGTCTTCGAAACCAGGGATGGCAATCGCATCAAAGACGTTTTGCAATATTTGTTTTGTAGACTAACTGCCATGCGATAGTGCGATGCCATTACAAGCTGGGACCGAGGGTTCGATTTTTTTGCGATAATCCAAATTTCGTCGAGGCGATATTATCGCAAATAAATTGAGATAGTTTTTGCAACTTTCGATTTTTTTTTTTTTTGATTGTTTTTATAGAAATATATAACGTAACATGTAAGTACTCATTTAAAAGCGAAATGCTTTTATTTGACAAGCAGCAACAACACAATAAACGAAACATTGCAGAACGAGTAGGCTACTGTAAAAAATAAATCTCTTCCTCGCTTTTGCATTAAGCAAAAAAATTAGAATAAAAAATAAACTTGATTTGAGTTTGATTGATTTAACCAATTAAGATGGTTCACTAATATTTTTTCAGAATTTTGAATCTCGGCCAAATCAATCACTGTGCGAAAAGCCATTCTTACAAAATATGAGTACTGAGTGAAATAATGCCTAGGCCATAATCTGCCTGGTACCGGCCCAATAAATAGTGATAATATAAACTTACTCCAGATTGTCGTTAGAACAAAGAACCAGAATAGCATCCACTCCGATATCACCTAAACGCATTCTCAAGTCGTTCAAAACAAGTTTAAGCTTGAAAACAAAAGTTTCGTCATGTTTTACTCTCAGCAAGTCCCCTCATAACAACATGTTAGCTGCATTGTCCGTCGTTTGGGAGTAAATCTGAGTAAGGCCGGGACCACACGATCAAGTTTTCTATACAATTTGTTTGCATCAAGAATTTTGGAGCTATCACATCTAGACGCTATTTTTTTGAAGAACTTCTTGTCAGACAGAAGCATCTGTTTTTTTATACAAAAAAATTGTTGAAGGTGTCACATGTATTTTTTCACTGTAAAAGCATTTACGCGGTAGTTAATGCCATAAGTTTTACCATCGGCAAGCAATGTCAAATCAAAATCAGAATGCCCGTTACATTTAGTAGCAAAATCACCCAGAGTACGAATCGCGGTAGAGACATTTACGTTACGTTTCAATTCCAATTCGTTACACGGCCTTTCGCTAATTAAAGTGGCCTGTGAGGCAGTGTCCAACTGCGCATAAACTAGCGTAGATTTTTTAATGTCTGGGTTTATGACCCGTACAGCAGAACTGCTAGTAGGTGCATTACTTGCAGCTTCCGAGGTCCCGAGGGTTTCTTCGTCCGGTTTTCATAATAGTCATGTAGAGCCGTAGCATGTTTTGTGCGACAGTCAGGTCGGCATTTACGACATTTAGATGGGTACGCACAATTGCAAATCATGTGGTTCAAAGGCAAACAATTCAAGCAAGATTGAAAAATAAAAGTGTGAGCTGTTTGCTTCACCACTAAAAATCCGTAACTAAAAGCTACCGACACTCGCGCGATAGGCCGAAGTGCCACGTGAGTATGACGTAATTTAGAAACGGCAGTGCGCAAAATTAACAAAAAAGGTGATTGGCCAAAATAACTTGCAACAATTACAAAAACCAAAACAGTGCGAAACTAATATGTAAATAAGGTGAAACGGCAAAGCGGCACGTTTCGCAATAGGTGATGCTAAAACAGTTACTTTTAATCAAAAATGACACTTCTTATAGTGTTTATAATATTCTGGAAATGCTGTAACAAAGAAGTCAATCACGACAAAGGTTCAAATAGTAAGCCCTCGGCTTCAATAAACTCTCGACAACGAGACAACACACGGCGACAAACAGAAGTACACAACTCATGATCAAAGTTAGAACCAAAATGCATCTTAACCGTTCGTTTCACTTGCATGCAGGGCCTGCGAGAGGGGAGTTCAGGGGGTACATTGTACCCGGGCCCGGTCCTAGGGGGGCACGGGTTCAAGAGGCTTGGAAGAGTTCAGGTTTCCGCGTTAAACTTTGGTATCACACCACAACACCGTAATCAAACTTGCCTACAGCAAAAATATCAGTCAGCCTATTCAGTACTGGTAATTGGTCGCCATTTTAGCTACACAGCCTTTAGGGCATCCAATAGTGGCCGATTTAATTAAAAAAAGAAGAAAATGTATCAAAAGCCATACACTTGCACTGAAATTAACGTTTTGTTACATTTCTGTTAGACTTGATAGCTCTAATTCTACGGTATAACAATGTACGAGGGCCCGCATTTCCAGAGATCCAAAACCATTTCAACCTCAGAGAGCGGAGTCAAAGTTGACATACTATACTACTTTCATTAAGTAACTCACTCTATCTGTATGAGTTTAATAGGTATTTGTGTTTGTGAAGTCTATGAATGATTGCAGATGTCTTCTTAAAACTTTTATCAGTAAAATATTTGGATTTGCAGTATTGAAGTCATTATATTGTATAATATTGTGTCAATGTCATCATCCCCCATTTCATATACTTTCTTCCATGTATATCACGTTTTCTGCTCATCAATTTAAACTAGTTTGGTGCTGGGATGTTGATCAAATGCTGTATTTACCCTCGAGAAACATAAAAAGCGCTTGGGGAGCTTACAGCGCTCTCCCAAACCCCCTAGCTGGATTTAAACCAATTTTATGTCTAGTTATGTTTTTTGTACGTCCTAACTGTATGCAAATATCGTTAGCCCCTCACTTTTAAATGAAAATCGACACCATTCGACAAAAAATGATTTAACGGCATGGGCCTCGATGAGGTTTGGGGGGCCCAACAAGATTTGGGGGCCCGGTATCAACCTTCATACCCCTGGAAAATTTTCTTTCTGAGGCCCTGCTTGCATGTGTTGGTTAAGGTTGTCTTTAACAGCTTACAAATTGGAATCTGGGGTGCTGAACAATCGTCTCGAGTAAAACGACACCAAATTTTTTTTCAGGAAATGCAGTGAGCATGATAAATTTAAACTATAAAGCACTTGCATGCAAAAATTAAAATAAAAAGTTTTCAATAAGTGCTGTCGAGTCTACAGCCACTTCTAATTCAACTCACGCTACAAAAATAAACCGAAAGCAAAGAACAATGATTTGAAGCAGCTTACAATCCTGTACAACTTCAAAAGTTCTTTAGCAAGAATTTAACATTGCTTTTACTACGCAAGTTATTTACAGAGGTGGGCAAAATGTAATTAGAAGCAAAAAGCGCAACTTCCACAACCTCCGCAATTGCGGAATTTCCATTGCGCTTTAATTTTTTGAAACATTGCGGAAGTTGCGCTGCGCTTCAGAAATTAAAGTTATATGCGCCCACCTCTGGTTATTTACAACGTGAGCTGTAACGATTAAACTCAAAAAATATCCATTTAAACATTATTTTTACTACATTTACAACAAGGTGTAACAATAATACATAGGAATCTGCTGGGAGATGAATCCTTAGCTCCTGAAAAACTTTGTACGATATTGTTTGGTACAGGTCCATCTGAAACATTACGCGGCTTGCTGGCGTTGCTGCGTGTGCCAAAACTACACATTTACACAAGCAACTCGTGTCGTACGCCTCAGAATTTGAGACCGCGGGCTGGAGATTGCAAACGTCCAACTTTGGAAAGAAAACTTTGCGAACATGTAGTGCAAAGCAAGTTATTTTTAATGAAAAAATACAATAAAGAAGAAATCAATTTTTTTTAAGTTTTTGTTTGAAAAACGTTTTTTGGGAAAACAAGTTTTATATGAAAAAAAATATGTATTTGAAAAAAAAGTTTACAAAATTTTATTTTGGAAAAGACTTTTTTAATTTTTGAAAAAACAATTTTTGGGAAAAATGCTTTTTTTCCAAAAAAAATTGTTTTGAAACTTTTTGAAACAAAAATTGTTTTCAAAATTCTTTTAGCTCTGGTGCCTAAAACTTCCGGCACATGATAGTCTTGGCCAATAATCGGCCATGCTTAGTCGTTCCATGCCTAAACGTCCAAGCGTAAAAATCACGGTCCGCAAACTACGTCAAGATATTGATATCACAAAAAACTTGATGTAAGATATTTGTCTTTTAAATATTTACTATGGTCAAAAAAACTAGCACCCTAGGTTAAGCCGTTCAAAAAATTGATTTTTGGAGATCCATTTGAAGGGTCCCGGAGAGGGTAGGAGGTGGTACTCCCAAACTATTCCCAAATGTCAAAATAGTTTTTTGTTCCATATCTACTGATATCCAACAAATTGACGCCCTAGCTTAAGCCATTCAAAAATTGATTTTTGGGGCTCCATTTAGGAAGATTTCCCGGGGGAAGAACCCAAAAAAATTTCGGGAGACAAAATTGCGTTTGCAGCTCAACAACTTTACACAAAAATTAAATTTCGATGTTTTGTAGTTTAGCAGAAGAGCGCACGAGATTTAGGAAGAAAAAAAAGGAAAAAAACTAAAAAAAAGAAAATCAGCTCGTCGCGGTCAAAATTGGCTTGGTAGGCTTGAAAAGGTATCCTGAGACATACAACCAAGTGAAATATTTTTTTGCCACACTTAAACCGTTTTTGATTAAAACCGCTTTTTACGCCAAACTTTTGGGGCGGTTTTCGGGTCGTAAAACCAAAGTCATGTGACTAATTACTTCGAAATTTGGTAGAATCATACAACTCAATAATCTCAAACTGCTATCAAAATTTCATAGAGCTAAACCAAACCGTTCTTAAGTTATAAGCAAAAGTCTGAATCTTCGCACTCGTTAGTTTGAACATGGTCAAGTAAAAGCAAAAGAACACGCGACGCAAGCGTCAGTCGTTCCGATTATTATATGTGACTGCATGTTTTCAGTGTGTTAAGGTCAGGGACATGTTAACGGAAGCTGGAAGCGGGGAAAGCGTCAAATTTTCGAGAAAGCGGAAGCTGGAAGCGGTGAAAGAGGCCATTCATATCAAACGTCAAAAACTTGAATGTAGTGCATTTTTTTGTGAAATATACAATGAAAAGTGAATGATTGATCATGCGACATTTGCAAAGAAAGATTTCTAAAGGCCTGTGGTTAACTTAGATCCGGGACAGCCCCCACCCCTATCAACTCAAAGATGTACCATGTAGCTAACCAACTTATTTTTAAAATTATAAGTGATCAAAAATTTTTTATTTTAATCCTAAAATTTCAAGATTTTCTCAAAAATACTTTTTGATAGGGCTTTGCCCATTTTCGGAAAATCTGGGGCCATTCTCGTATAACATAGTAAATTCACCAACATAAACAAAGTTTCCAGTTCCAGTATTTTAATTTCTTTCACTGCGATGTTATATAAACAGAGGAGAGCATCATAACGTCTCTCAAAAACAAAATTTTTGGTTTAATATTGTAAGATGACTTTTAAATACGATGTTATAATGCTTCTCCAGTTCTCCTAATTATTTGTTATGTACCATTTGCGACAAGAATTACTCTAACAGTACTATTGTATATAACCGCATAATTCTTACAATGTTTTTTATTTTTATTTTGCTGTCCTAAAAATATACGTTGCTAGCAAAAATTTGGAGCAAACCACATACATTACACAAATGACTGAAATGAGTAACTAAAAAAAATAAACTTCTGCAAGTGTGGAAGCTTCGCTCCAGCGCTACCTATAACTCAAGTAATGATTTGCGCTTAACAGCGCAGGTAGGGGCGTCGCCAGCTTTGCGAGATCGGGGGGCAAAATTAAAATCAGGGGGGCAAAGCTTTTTTATTATTCCTGAACTGGATTGAGGCGAAGTTTCAGTGAAAATCAGGTGATCTCCAAAAAAAAGGTCTTCGCCGAAATCGGAAGGCTTTTTCTGATCTCCAAAAAAAAAAAAAGGTCTTCGCCGAAATTCGAAGGCTTTTTCTGACTGAAATCACTCATTCAAACGTTTTTTCCGGCCAAAAACAGATGATCTCCAAAACAAAAAACAAAAAAAGGTCTTCGCCGAAATCGGAAGGCTTTTTCTGGCCGATTTCACAAATTCAAACGTTTTTTTCGGCCAAAACCAGCAACTTTTTCCTCCCCAAAAAATACCGTGGGGGGGCAAGAAAGAAATAAACCCCCCTGCCCCCGCTGGCAACGCGCCTGAGCGCAGGTGCAGTTGAAAGAAGTTTTTATCCCGAGCGCTTGGAAATCCGTCCCCAGACCCCAAATAATCGCTCATTATTTTAAACTTCTGAATGAATGTTCAGAGAAATTCGCATCAGCTGAAACACAATGACCATGTGATTTGACTTTTCGCTTTAAGACCGCTCCAAATTCAAATTTTTGACTACGCCCATACGCAGATTCTTGCGATGACAAACCATGAATGCAATTATCTAATTTGCTTCTATACGATGTTTTTGAGGTGATGATAACACTGCTGTTTTATCTTGACTTATGTGGAAAAATTTTGCCAAAAAATTTTCAGATCAAAAAATTTCAAGCAAAAATTACATCATCAAGTGGTGGAAGCGGAACCGATTCAAAAATTGCGTTTTTACATCCCTGGTTTAGGCCCAGGTAGCATAGCTCATAAACCAAGCGTAAGCTAGGGTTGATATAGATTAACCAAAAATATGTTAAAAAGCAACGGAATCAAAATTTTAGAGCAATGAAGGCGACTGAATTTTCATGCTTTATAACCAAGGGATGCGGATTCCCATGATGCAGGAAGTCCTCCTTGTCCGCAAAATGTCCGTTATTAACACCCCCATGACTGCGGAGTACATTTTCATGGACAGCTCTAATAATATCTGTTAAGTAATTCTTCCACCGGCCAGATAGCCTATGCGGCAACGTGCTGGGCTCTGGTGTGGGAGGTCAGGGGTTCAAATCCTGCACCGGTCAAAGCGAACACAGTGTTGCCCACAACTCGCCACCACTGCCACTTTTCTTCATCTGGTTACTTCTGGTTGCGACTTCTTTTTCGAAAGTAGCATTGTTGCCCTAGCGCAATGTCGCGGCGAAGGGCTCCACGACTCGTTATACGTTTGGACGTAATGCAGCAAGTATAATGAAGATTTGATTTTTCAGAAGTAATTTTTCCCGTAGATTCATTCACTGAGCATGTTATAACAGTTACCACCACGCAAATAAGAGACTCAATCTTTGTTCAACGCATAAAATCATCAAAAATAGTGTTTCCGAAATGAGCACAGTTTTCCTTTTAAAAAGTACCGAATAAAGGCACCGAGTTCGGATACCATCGGCACTTTTTTTAAAATATAACAAATAAAGTACCGTCGGTACTTTTTCAACAAAGTAGCGGTAAAAGTACTGTCGGTACTTTTAAACCTGTTTAAACTACCGAGTGCCCACCTGGGCCACCTCTGGTTTCTCGCGGCTTCCTTCCTGCTTGCGCACTTTTAACGCTTGGTAAAATAAACTTGACTTGTAAAAAGTTTTTGCGCCCTCCTTTATGCACCAGATTGCGCAAGTTTGCCGTTTCTGCGCCACATTGACAGAAGGTTTAGTGAGTCTGTCGTTCGGCGCAGCAAGGTAACTATCCAAAAAAGGTTAGTGTTAAAGTAAAGAGGGTGCATTATACTGCCAATTCTTGTAGTTTACAATAGTTAAATCGAAATACAATTTTAAAAAATTTATGTTGGTTCTCATTTGGGCGCTGCAGTTGCAAATATATTCCACAAATAGGACTACAAAATTTTGTTCTGGTAGACCTAGCCTACGTATTTATGCTTTGTTGTTGTTATTCAACAATTTCAGATTATGTTTGCGTTTAATAGCTATTTTAATATTTTTATCCTGTTGGCTGTTTTCCCTGCGATGAAAAAATCGTTATCATTTATCAAAGAGATAACCTATCTTTCTCAACAAAAAACTTTTTGGAAGCCTGGAATCTGTTCTCTGGCTCTCACACTCTCAGCTTGAACTTCCAGGGAAAAAAAGACTAAACTGAATAATTAATATGAATCTTTCAAGTTACATCACGTGACCAATCCAAATTTGGCAACCTCCTTTTTCTAAAAATTTGAACTGGGAGATAGAGTGGAGCTTGGAGCCGGATTTTGCATTTTAAGCTGGAGCCGGAGTGACAATTTTTGAAAAAAAAATAGGAGTTGGAGCGGAGCCGGAGTGATAGTTGGTAGTAGAATGAGCAACTACTTTTGCTCTTTGAAATGGAATACCAGAATAGGTGATTAGGCTAGGCTTATTCCAGGCTATTGAGCAATATGACAATTGGTTCGAATTTTTCGTCGAAGCGTATTTTTGTCTCGGAGTAGTTCGGAGCGGAGTGTTGTAAAATTTCGGAGTAGTATCTAGTCGTGCAAAACTCACGCACGTGCCATTGCCTTTTTCTCATACATTGGGTTTAAATACGACATTTTGTCACAGCATTGTTGGAAAGTGCATAGAGTAGTGGTTATCGTGCTTAGCTTCTAACCATTGTTCCAAGGTTCGATTCGCGCTTGGGTTGCGATTGCGTGGAATGGAAGACTACGGAGTATAAGGAATGGGAAAAGATATGCACAGAGCAGTCTTAAACCTTGCATTACAGTTAGGATTGGAGCAGCGATGTTAGCCTGAGGGATAGCAATTTCATGCCAGCAGCTTTTTTGCTTACGCAAGCGACGTGCCGTTATGCTTTAGTGCAGCTTCCTGCGTAAGTTTTGAACGACTAGCTCCTCGTAAATTTAGGAGCCGGATTGGATTCGGAGTCAGTTTAAAAAAATATCGGGGTGAAGACGTAGTGTAAAAATTAGCCACTCCGCTCCACTCTACTGGGAGACGAGGAGCTAGTCGTTCAAAACTTGCGCAGGAAGCTGCACTAAAGCATAATGGTACGTCGCTTGCGTAAGCGAAAAAGCTGCTGGCATGTAATTGCTATCCCTCAGGCTAGCATCGCTGCCCCAACCCTAACTTGTAATGCAAGGGTTTGAAGCAAGAAAAAGATTGCTCTGTGCATATCCTTCCCCGTTCCTGCGTACTGCATCTATACTCTGTATTCTTCCATTCCACACAATCGCAACCCAAGTGCAAATCGAACCCGGGTGTGATGGTTGGAAGCCAGAAGTGGAGTCGAGGACACAAGGCTCAAGGCCAAGGACACAAAAAAAATCCGAGGCCAATGCCAAGAACAGCCTTTCCGAGGACAGACACTCTCGAGGCCAAGGACAGAAATGCTCGAGGCCAAGGCCAAGGACCAAGGACACAAGCGCAAGTGCTCTCCAAAAAAAAAAGGTCTTCACAAAAATTTTTCAAGCGATCTCCACAAAAAAAGTTTTCCCAAAAATTTTTCAAGTGCTCCACAAAATTTTAACAATTCAGAAAATAGTGCTGTCCTCGAGCCGAGGACAGGCCAATTTTCGAGGACTTGAGGCCTCGAGGCCAAGGCCAAGGACTTCAAAATGTGTCCTCGAGGACGTCTTCGAGGCCAACGACGTCCTTAAGGACTCCACCTCTGTTGGAAGCTGAGCATGACAACCACTACTCTCTGCAGCTTACAACAATGCATTGACAAAATGTCGTACTTAAACCAAACGCATGAGAAAAAGGCAATGCAGGGTTACGCTTCAATGCGGCTGCCTACGTGACTTTAGCATGACTAGCTTCTACTTACTGGGAGAACAAACTCAGGGTTTCCAAAAAGTTTTGTCTGGGATATCTCTTTAAGATATAATTGCAACCACACCCCCAAATCTGAAATTGAAAACAAAAAAGTTCAAAGATTGTACTTTCTGTTTTGATTGGAAGTGGCTAGTGTTAGGTTACACCGTAACGTAAAGCCCAAAGAGAATAAGAGAGCAAAGAAAGAAAGAGGGAGCACTCATTTTTGATTGGCTCATTTCTAATTCTGGATTTACCATTATGATATTCCTTAGTCTTCGTATTTTTTAAATTCTCCATAGAGTTCAGGTTAGACTTTGAGTTTGGGTTAGGGTTAGAGTTGGGGTTAGGGGATCCTGTACAAAATCCCGAATGGACAAAATCCCGAACGGACAAAATCCCGAATGGACAAAATCCCGAATTGGACAAAATCCCGAATGGACAAAATCCCAAATTGGACAAAATCTCGAATTGGACAGAATCCCGAATTGGACAAAATCCCGAATTGGACAAAATCCTGAATGGACAAAATCCAGAATTGGACAAAATCCCGAATGGACAAAATCCCAAATTGGACAAAATCCCGAATAGACAAAATCCAGAAAAACAAAATCCCGAATTGGACAAAATCTCGAATAAACAAAATCCCGAATTGGACAAAATCCCGAATGGACAAAATCCCAAATTGGACAAAATCCCAAATGGACAAAATCCCGAATTGGACAAAATCCTGAATGGACAAAATCCCGAATTGGACAAAATCCCGAACGGACAAAATCCCGAATTGGACAAAATCCCGAATGGACAAAATCCCGAATTGGACAAAATCCCGAATGGACAAAATCCCGAATTGGACAAAATCCCGAATGGACAAAATTCCGAATTGGACAGAATCCCGAATGAGCAAAATCCCGAATTGGACAGAATCCTGAATTGGACAAAATCCAGAATGGACAAAATCCCGAATTGGACAAAATCCCGAATGGACAAAATCCCGAACGGACAAAATCCAGAATTGACGAAATCCCGAATTGGACAAAATCCCAAATGGACAAAATCCCGAATTAGACAAAATCCCGAATTGGACAAAATTCCAAATTGGATAGAATCCCGAATGGACAAAATCCCGAATGGACAAAATCCCGAATTGGACAGAATCCCGAATTGGACAAAGTCCCGAATGGACAAAATCCCGAATTGGACAAAATCCCGAATAGGACAAAATCCCGAATTGGACAAAATCCCGAATGGACAAAATCCCGAATGGACAAAATCCCGAATGGACAAAATCCAGAATGGACAAAATCCAGAATTGGACAAAATCCAGAATCTAATCAATTTGAAAGATAGGGAAAGTCAGGATTAGTGTACTCACTGCTGGCTTATAAGCTCTAATAAATATTATAAATGATTAATTTGCCGACAAGACTGCATGTCTTTTATTTGCTTTTGTCGTGGCGACATAGAAAAACAGCGCATACACAAAAATAGAGTGATCAAGTCAAAAAACTTTGCGGTTTTGTCGAGTTAATTAGGTGCGAAGCAGTTTATCCTGTAGCAAAAGCCTCGCACTTTTTACGTTTGACGTCAACTCTTTCAGTTTGTTGGAAAAGAAACTACAGTATAGGCAGTAATTAAAATAAATCAGCGAGTTTTGTTCTTGGCGAAAATGTAAGCAATTAAGAGATGAAAAGGAAGTTGGCTCACGAACAAACTCCGTGAAAATAAAATTTTTATATGTTTCCAATATTGCTTTCTTTTTTGTCAAGAGCAAAATTTAGTATGAATGTTTACAAAATCAAATATTAAATGTTTTTTTGCCGTGACTAAAAGGATTTCCTTTGAATTAAACCAAAATTGGCAAAAGAGGAACAAAGTTTCGAAAATTATTCTTTAGTTCAATGATTATGTGTTATGGTCATTAAATGCTTTAATGCTGATTTTTCTTTTTAAAACATCAGCAAAAACACCTGACAAACATGAATTCAAGACGAGTGCAAAACAGTTTAATTACGAAACTTACAATTTTAATTTTTCTTTATTTTAATTTTTTTTAATTATATTATATTTACGAAAATTCCACGAAAGGTTTTCGGCAAAAACATTATACCCTTGTCAAAGCATCTAAATAATATAACCAATCACTGGTTTCCAACCAGAACAAAATTAATTAACACTAACTTTTGCTTACTTTTGCAGTCGTTCAAATTACAACCAACTAATTACGTCAACGCATACGATTTAATAAATTAAATAGTCCAGTTAAATGTTGGATAAACGGGCAAAAAAGTTTACTAACGTTGTCGCTATCAATGTATTTGAATGCTAAAGAAAAGCAGTAGCTGTCGTGATTGATTTTCAAGTTACTGTCAACCCAAAATGGTGAGAACAATCAAACACTATCGAAGCAATCAAAATCAAAAACTTAGTTCCTGTAAAGAATGTTTTGATCGCTTAGGCAGTGTTTGAACGTTCGATCACTTTTCATTTTGTCTTGACAGTAATTTGAAAAACAAATATAACTTGTTTTCTTAAAACTTAAAATATTTATATTGACAACTTTAGTAAACTGCTTCGCCCGCTTATCCAACATTTAACTGCAGTGTTGAATTCGTTTGATCGCACGTGTTGATGTAATTTGTTTAAACGTACAGCGTACAGAATACTGTAATCAAATTAAATGTTTCATTATACTAGCTGCATTACGCCGAAGCGTGTAACGAGGACAGACCCTCTCGTGGCCAAGGACAGAAATGGTCGAGGCCAAGGACCGAGGACACAAATTTTCTAATTTATGTTGGGCAAATTTTCCATAATTGTTGAGCGCGAAAGTGCTCAAGATAATGCATTTCGTTAAGTTTAGATGATAATTCGAAAATAAAAGTTTTTAAAAATAATAACTACTGCCATTTTGAAGTTTGACACGTTAGCAGCTGCTGTTGATTTCGTACCGTAGCGGTATCGCAGTAATTAAGCTATGGCTTTACCTGTAAATGGAAATATAGCCAGTACTTAAATAAGATGAGAGACACGTCCTCCCAACGGTGGTTAGCGTCTTCCCATTGAGATTTGGCTTCCCCTAATGGAAAACTCAGCGTCCCTTCATACAGGGATAGCGGGAAATACCTTTTTTTCTAATTTGCTTGGTCTTCATTCAAATTTGGTGGTCAAATATCGCGCAAAAAACATATATCGCACAATAAAACAAATATTAATAATAAGTCAATTAAGATGTTTTTTGACGTTTGCAGGCCAGAGTTTTATATTTTAATCGTTTTGCGTGCTTCTGGCCTAAAGGCTACCAGCTCGGAAGCCTAGGAAAGAGCCACCAGAACGGCGACTATTTAAAAGAAGCAATGTCTTGTTTAAATAGCCAAAATTAAGCATGCTAGGAGGCGTCTTCTCTAGCTCAAGTGGTAGAGCAGTGGACCGGTAAACCAAAGGCTGCAGGTTCGATTCCTGTGGGAAGACAATCTTTCGCATTGCTTCTTTTAAGTAGTCGCCGTTCTGGTGGCTCTTCCCTAGGCTTCCGAGCTGGTAGCCTTTAGGCCAGAGGCACGAAAAACGATTAAAAAAAAAAAAAAAAATATTGCCGAATAAAATCACAAACAAAAAAATTGTCAAATAAAACCTTTCTGCATTGGTCATTTCAAATAAGCGGATAAAAATCGCACAAACTGGGATGAAGACGTTGTTTTGTTTTTTTGGTCTTCATTCGAATTTGGCTGTGAAAAAATCGCAACAGAAAGCCATTGTTTTTAATTTTTCTTCTGATTTCGGGGCAAAAATCAAACCACGTTGTTACGGCATTGCGAATGCATCTGGTCAGGCTGCTTAAGCGGCCCCCTCAGCGATATTTCAGTTTAAATGCTGAACATAGCTAAATTATAAACGTAGAAATTGTCAATTTTAAGGCCACAATTTCATCAGTTAGGACCCCGATGCAAACGCCCACTGATCACGGATTCCCACGTTTTTAGAAGTTTCCTAAAAGCAAACCCCATTGCTTGGTTAAATCATTTCTTTTCACGAATTTTTCGAAAAGTATTTTCTAAAAATATTGCAAAATACTGTGAATTCATGTTTTTTAAATGAATTGAGGTACCGTAACTAAAGGGTATATTCGTAAGCTCAAAAGTTTTTGGCATTTGAAAACGGGGGTTTGGGGCGAGAGCAATATCCCCATGCCCCCCCCTGGTAAACAATTTTAGTGATTTTTTTGAAAAAAAGTAGAAATTTTTGTGACTTAAGAAGATTACACATTTAAAATTTCAACACAATTCGAAAAAAAATACCATAAATGCTGAATTAGAAAAAAAAAAGGTTTTCTTACAATTTTCCAACTCTGATATTGAGCCAATCTTTTCTTTACATTTCAGTGCATTGTGTCTTTCTCACATCTATAATGTCTGCCAATGAAAGAGCGCGAAGGTTTCGGCCGCCAAAAGACACTTAATTTATATAGTGTTTAATTACAAAAAACCTGAGGATCCCAGGAGGTTCGTATTAAGAAGGAAGGCATTGGAGACATTTGCCCGTGTCCCCTTCAGGAGGTCTACAATTGTTGAAACGGAAAAATAATAAATCATTAATTTTTTTCAAAAACACCCAATTTTTTGTGGAAGCTTGTAAAAAAATTTGTTAAGTAGTCCAAGCATTTGAACAATTCTAGTTATATTTAATTTCACACATACTGTGATTTAATAATTCTTCAAGCAGCGTTTTTTTTTGTGATCCAATACTTTGTTATTTGGGATTCGTAGCGGTTATTTCCAACACACAAATTGTTCAGTGGACGTGGCTTTGCCCCCCAGACCGCTTGCCAGTGATTAGAGTTGTTATTCTTTCTTATCTCAAAGTCGCGTGTTTTCAGAACAGGTTGGCGTTCTCAACGAGATATACCAACAAAATTACGGTAATATGTCACTGCCTTCCCTGGTAATACTGTATCATATTTCATTATCACACACATACTTTCTTTTAAATTCACACACAGAATAGGCTCTGACATGTTTTAGCATTAGCAACTCAAAATAGTTTGTCCTGACACTTGGATTCCTTACTATGGCTCTGGATGGCTTTATTGTAGTGCTTTGCAGTTTTACCACCAGCACCAGAAGTATTAGCCGAAATAAAAACTACAGTTTTCGACAATGCGTTTCGTGTGCTTTTATTCTCCAATAAGAGCTTTCACACAATGTCATTTAAAATAAGTTTTAGTATGGCTAGGCTTAGTTGGATATCACATTGTATCATTTTTCAAGTAAGGAAAAGAATCAATGAATTGACAGACTATCAGATATGTTGCCTTTTGTTTGGTTTTTCTTTTTAACCAATCAAAAAAGAATGCTGTCCTCGTACCTAGGATAGGACATTTTCATGGACTTGTAGGCTTCGAGGCGAAGGCCAAAACCAAGGACTTGAAAATGTGTCCTCGGGCCAAGGATGTCCTTGAGGACTCCACCTCTGGATTTGACCGTTCTGAGATTTGAACCTTAAACCTGCCGCTCCAGAACCGAACGCGTTTCTGCTCGACCAACTCGCTTCCATAAGAAAACATATTAAAACATAAAATGATCATAACACATAATCATTGAACTAAAGAATAATTTTCGAAACTTTGTTCCTCTTTTGCCAATTTTGGTTTAATTCAAAGGAAATCCTTTTAGTCACGGCAAAAAAACATTTAATATTTGATTTTGTAAACATTCATACTAAATTTTGCTCTTGACAAAAAAGAAAGCAATATTGGAAACATATAAAAATTTTATTTTCACGGAGTTTGTTCGTGAGCCAACTTCCTTTTCATCTCTTAATTGCTTACATTTTCGCCAAGAACAAAACTCGCTGATTTATTTTAATTACTGCCTACTGTAGTTTCTTTTCCAACAAACTGAAAGAGTTGACGTCAAACGTAAAAAGTGCAAAACTTTTGCTACCGGATAAACTGCTTCGCACCTAATTAACTCGACAAAACCGCAAAGTTTTTTGACTTGATCACTCTATTTTTGTATATGCGCTGGTTTTCTATGTCGCCACGACAAAAGCAAATAAAAGACATGCAGTCTTGTCGGCAAATTAATCATTTATAATATTTATTAGAGCTTATAAGCCAGCAGTGAGTACACTAATCCTGACTTTCCCTATCTTTCAAATTGATTAGATTCTGGATTTTGTCCAATTCTGGATTTTGTCCATTCTGGATTTTGTCCATTCGGGATTTTGTCCATTCGGGATTTTGTCCATTCGGGATTTTGTCCATTCGGGATTTTGTCCAATTCGGGATTTTGTCCATTCGGGATTTTGTCTAATTCGGGATTTTGTCCATTTGGAATTTTGTCCAATTCGGGACTTTGTCCAATTCGGGATTTTGTCCAATTCGGGACTTTGTCCAATTCGGGATTCTGTCCAATTCGGGATTTTGTCCATTCGGGATTTTGTCCATAAACGGGGGTTAGGATTAGGGCTGAGATTCGGCTTAGGGGAGGCCTAGCGATTTTCTTATTGTTACTGCTGACTGGTACCGGTACGCAACGTACCGGTAGGCAGGTACCGGTAGGCTAGCAGCAGCTTTTGCCATTTTGATTTTACAGTCTTGTTGTTATTGTAATTTGTAAAATGTACGGTAAACTATCGAAATTATCTGCATAATGTACTTGTAAACCCCTGTAAAATGTCAGGTACCGTACTTTACCAGATACTTAATTATTATAAAAGTCTTTCCATCCAAAAGAGCAGCTGAGTCACTGACTTACTGTATTACTTAGTGTATAGGCTACCGGTCTGCAGTACTGGTATCGGTACATTACTGTGTGTATTATTGTAGGCTTATACCATTGGGACTTACCGTAGTTTAAAGATAGCCAGAGTTAAATGTTTATTTTGTTACCGGTATGTACTATGTTACTAACATTTATATACAATGTTGAATGTAGCCTATCATAATAAATTTTTTTTTTGATTTGCAAGTACTGAAGTAGGCTGAACTGTGTAGTTCTAGTTATTTTGTGTTGATGTGAAATCAAGTGAAACACTAAACAGTAAATGGCTCCTGTATCAAAGCTTTTGCTTCTAAGAAGGTAAGTTTTTTTTCAACTTGAAGAAAATCAGTATTGCCTAATGTTGGCAAAGGCTGCTGTTAGTGTTACTTTAACACAAGAATTAGAAAATCGATAATCTAGCTCTAGTCTATCTTTGATCTTAATTCTAACTCAAACTTAAATTGAACCAAATGGTGTAGATAACTAAAAATTAGAGCTCGACCGATATATCGGTCAGCCGATACATATCGACCTATATCAGGGCCAAGCCGATATATGGTATCGGCTATCAACCACCGATAAAATATCGGCTTTGCACAATTACCTTAAACTGTTTATTTTTGAGAGCAAGCACAACCGCTCTTGACTATTGATTGCCAAATCGTTATATTTTTGTTTTGTTTTTTTCATTGAATAATACTGGAGTGCGACTTGTGTTTGCAATAGTCTTTGAAAGGGAATTACTGAAGCTTTTAGAGTAAAGATAATTGAAAAATAGTGACAAAATTTTGTAGTTAATATATTGATTATCGATATTGGTATCGACCTAAAAATTTCCAAAATATCGATACAGTATCGGTATCGGCCTGAAAAAATCATATCAGTCGAGCTCTACTAAAAATATTCTTAAGAGTAGCATACAGTAAGTGAGCACCCACTTTTACGTGCTTGCTCTTTTCATGGGCATTACATAACATTAACCACTTCTATTTCTGGTAATTAAAGCCATAATGGCAAGTTTTAAAGTCTGTAAGTTAGATTATCAGTACAACCTGCAAAGTGCAATGAATTGGTTCTGGTGGTGAATCTTCAATTCTTTAATTGTACAGTACAAGCCAGATGCAGTCATTCATTCCACATTTTGCTGAAGACTAAAGATTTATGGTACCTGTTCAGTATTATGAGTGATGGCAGATGTTGCATGTATTGCTGATATTGCTGCAAACATAGCCTATTGATATTATAGATTCAATCTTCAATTCTGATGCTAACTAAATTGCAGTGCAATGCGTATTTTCGTATACCGGTAATGTATTGGTAGCAACGCAACAGTTGTTATACAGAGGCAGTTTGGCATTCCAGCACTCTTGACTGACGAACGAGTTATGTTCTGCATGGTTGTTCATATCTTGAATTTGTTTGTAATTTGGTATATCCTCTGTGTAACACAGTACAAGGTTGTTATTTAGTCAGTACAATTAATGATGTTCCGCAATGTTCTCGCTATATTCGATTTTTATCTGCGAATTAGTGATTTGTTGGATTGAACTATTGAAGGCAAGTTATTTTTGACAATATGATAAACTAAGCTTTACAAAAGTCAAAAAATTTGTGGAAAGGATATTTAGTACCTACACTTCAATAATGGATTGATGGAAAATTTAGGATGCATAAACCTTTTTTTTTTGGAAAGTTTGAGCTCTTGCCAATTAGCCAAAAAGTTGGAGGGAACACTGATGTACCGATAATAGGTAGAATCATTGTTTTTTTGGTATTGATATTGGATCAGACAAGGACAGAAATGTATAAAATTCCCTATTCAATACAGATTCTTTTGAAGTACTTTTGACTACAAAAAAGATAAAGGTGGGCAAAGTGTAATTCTTAAGTGCAAATTCTGCAACTGCAAAAGTTGCGTTCCACATTAATTTTTTATTTTGAGCATATTTGTACTGAAAGTTGCAATGAGGACTAATGGTTTTAAAATTTGGTGTGGATTAATTGCGCTGCGCTTTCAATCTTTAGATCAGTAGTGCAATTTTATACCTTGACTTAAATTTTATGTTAATCGCAATATTGTCAAATGTTGAATTGTCGATCTTCTTTAGCAAATTAGTTGCTTCTTTACGGTCAAAAATTGCAAAAATGTAGAATTTGCATTGTGTTTTTTAAATTCGATTGCAAAAGTTTGGTTGTACTTTGACTCTATATGAAAATTTTTTCTGTAATTGTCAAGTTGTGCTGTACTTCAACTGAATTAAAAAGTTTGTTGTGGAAGTTGCGCTGTGCTTCAGAAAATATAAAATTTTAATTGTGCTTTTAATGGTTGACAAAATCATTATGCTTTTGGTAAAATGTTCTTTGTGCCCAATTCTGGAAAAGGATGTAGTTGGATTAGTTAGTAACCAGTATAAAAACTTCCAAATCAATTGAAGCAAATAGTAACGCAAAACTATCTGTAAAAAATTAATTTCGAAAAACATCAATGTTTGAAGTTCTGAGGTGAAGATTGATAATATCCGCCTACTTCAGACTTGACCCTATTTATAAGTTTGCAACTTTGCATGTTGCCTCATACTCAAATAAGTTGCATTTATTTTGATCAATACATCAAAAATTATTAAGATTATGTTCAAATATCAGAATCTGGAATTGGTAATTTCGCTAGATATTGGTATTGGAATCGCGGAAAATTTTGGTAATTGCTACATCACTAAGTATATATAATACGAATGCTTACCAAACATTTCTAAATCACATATGCAACACATTGAAGTTGTTTGAATAGTTCTATGTGCACTGATGTGTGAATTTACAAAAAGAATTTGCTGCATCTCTGTTAGCTTAGGTATGCAAAATGTTGACTAGATTGGTGCTAACATAAATAAATATTCATGCAATCAGCATCAATTTTAGTCTCAATTTTCAGACTCAACAGAGTACTTTAAGTTTCATTACTATGCCAAAACTGTGACATTTCCAAACGCTGGCCGATCATGTGACAATGTTTAGGCCTAGTCTACAATGTACGGAAAATCATTAGCGTAACCTTAGTTTGTTTGAACTACCTGGCAGCTTGTATAATAGACGTATCTAACTTCTTTTGAAAATAAACTAAAAATTTGATTGCACGCTTACTATTTCACAGCTTGCACCCAGTGTAGATCAGGCCTAAACGTCTTTGTTAACAAAAAATATGCTCTTTACCTAAGCACTAAATGGAATTGTGGTATTATAGAGAATGAATATTAAGCTGCATTACTTCATCAGAATTTTTTTTAACTGATTGCATCAACAATTTTCATTGGTAAATTTTCTAGAAATTTTTAACAACAAGTATATCTTGAATTTACTTTGTTGACAAACTGAATTCCCAAATCCAAATTTAGTCAAGTATTTTTTGCGTCACTGTGACACTAATTTCCAATATTTGTATATATAACATAAGTGGGCACAAGTTCGTTAATCCGTTAATAACGAAGCTAACTTTTTCATTAACTCGTTAATCCATTAAAAAATTTTTTATGTAAACAGACCAAATTTACTTCCGTTAAGGTCTTTATCGTTAATAATTTGCACAATTCCTTCATTGCATCGGTACAAACTAGTTTGCATTGGTAACATTTGTTGCATATTAGCACGAGTTTTAATTTATTGAAAAAAGCAAAGAAAGGAGCTCTTTTTTGTGGCAAATAATAAGCTGCAGCCTCATAGGTCTATTAATTATCGCTGTTCACAATTTCCAAAGATTTTCCGATTGCAGCTTTGTTAGTGCAGCTGAACTTGTTTTTATCTTGGAATTATATTAAACTGTAAAATGTAACTTCCAAAACATAAAACAACTACCATAGCAATAAATTTTTCATTACAATCAGCTCAACAGCATCAATACCTGTTCTAGAAGTGAGTAAATAAAAAGAAATGTAAACTAGATGGGAGTTTGCCCGCAAACCCAGTGAACGACCGACGCATAGCTAATGCTGTGACGCTCAAAAGTACTTTTTGTCTACTGTAAAATCAGCAATTATTCAAAAATATCTGATTATGGAACCTCCAGAAAAGTAGAGTCAAAATATTTGTCAATTAAATCTCTCCTGATATCATAAAACACTGGCACCCTAGCTTGAGTCGTTCAAAAATTGAGTTTTGGAGTTCCGTTTGGGGGGGTCCCTGGGGGGGTGGCACCCCCAAACTATGTCAAAATATTTGTTTGTTAAATATCTGCTGATATCAAAACAGACTGGCACCCAAGTTGAGCTATTCAAAAAATTGATTTTTGGGGGGTCCCCAGGGGGGTGGCACCCCCAAACTATGTCAAAATATTTGTCTGTTAAATATTTACTGATATCATAAAACACTGGCACTCTAAGTTAAGCCGTTCAAAAAATTGATTTTTGGGGGTCCATTTGGGGGGGTCCCCGGGTGGATGGCACCCCCAAACTATGTCAAAGTATTTGTCTGTTGAATATCTCCTGATATCAAAAAAAGTAGAACTCTAGCTTGAGCCGTACAAAAAATTGATTTTTGGGAGGTCTATTAGAGGGGATCCCCGCGGGGGGGGGGGGGTGGCACCCCCAAACTATGTCAAAATATTTGTCTGTTAAATATCTACTGATATCAAAAAAAATAGCACTCTAGCTTGAGCCGTTCAAAAAATTGATTTTTTGGGGGGGTTCCCGGTGGAGTTGCCCCAAAAATTTCGGGAGAAAAAATTGCATTTGCAGCTCAACAACTTTACACAAAAATTAGATTTCGATGTGTTGTGGTTTAAGAGAAGATCGTACAAAATTTAGGAAGAAAAAAAGAAACAAACCTCATCGTGGCCAAAAGTGGGTTTGGTTGGGATAAAAGGGTATCTCAAGACATATAACCCTGTGAAATATTTTTTGCCGTACTTAAGCCGTTTTTGACTGAGACCGCTTTTTACGCCAAACTTGCGGGGCGGTTTTCGGGTTCTAAAACCGAAGTCACGTGACCTATTGCCTCGAAATTTGGTACAAACATACAACTCATTAACCTCAAAGTGCTGTCAAAATTTCATGTAGCTAGATCAAACCGTTCTCGAGTTATTAGCAAAAGTTTGAAATTTCGCACTCGTTAGTTGGAAAATGGCCGAGTAAAAACAGAGGAACACGCGACGCGAGCGTCGGTCGTTCCAATTACATGCAAAATGTTAACGAATTAACGGACTTCATTTACTTCCGTTAATTAATACTGAAAATAACGGATTAATGTTAACGGAGGTGTGAAGTTTGTTAACGGACTAGTGGTTAACGAAGCTAACGTTGCCCACGTATGATATATAAGTTACCATGATACAATTAATGCTTCAAGACACTCATTTGTCATTGAATGTTGTCTAACTGATGCTTAAGTACTGTGTGCTTATATGTTGATGAAGCGCTTTATTTGCAATTTATCTGGAACAGTTTTTAAAATTCACTGACCTGTAGGTTTGGTTGATTTTGCTAGTGATCTTGGTTTCCGTTGCTTTTTCCGTGTTAAGGCAATTTTGATCATATAGTTTTTGCAGAAAAACTTGATTGACACTTTTGCTTTTGCAAAGTATAAATTTTTGCAATA
>OZ014475.1:11892691-11941493 GCA_963965965.1 Trididemnum nubilum | reverse complement strand
TAAAGTTTTACAATTGCAATGCACTGACCACTCTTTTGAAGATAGGCAGTTGATGAAATATGCTGGGAAGTTAAACTTTCCCAAAGAAGCTGCTATTATACAGTTTTTTCATGTTAGCAAAACATTGAACATTAAATTTGATGATGCCAAAGAAAGATTGAAAGAATTTGCTGGTATTCCTTCCAGCAAACGTGGAGTAATTGACATAGAGTCGTTTTCTTCATTTATGAATGTGCCTGTTTCTCCAGTTGTTCGAAAAATATTTGGTGCTCTTAGCTTAGGATCGGATGAGGTTACTTTTTATCAATATATTATGGTATATTATTCTTTTGTTAACACTCTCAAAAAGGAACCTGTGCTTTCAAATGTTTATAACTTATATTGTAGCTTTGCAAATAGTGGTAGCAATAATTTCAAAAATGATACTGCTTTAGCATTAACAAAAGTAATCAAAGATTGTGAAATAGCCAACAAAGAAGAATTTCTAGAGTTTCTCTTGACTCATCCGTTTCATTGCAAGTTACTTATGTTACTACACGAAAAGCCTTACTTCAATTCGACAATAAATATTGAGGAGCCCCCTTGCAATCTTAATCAAAATAGCTTACATCGTCGAAAGTAGCCTTTTTAAATATTTGCATCAGTTTATTAGAAAAATTATGTTCATGTAGGTTAGTTTAGAACATGTTAGCTGATTGTATAGATTAGTAAATTTTCTATGTGCGCTTAGTTATTTTCTGGTGTGTATATTATGCATTTTGTTCTTTAGCGAACTCCTTTACTTACATATTGTGTGTACGAGGTGTGTCATAAAAGTTCTAGGACTGTGCTCACTGTGTAAATTAGAATCAAGCTATAAGACTAAGTTAAATGGCAGACGATTGAATAACTTCTTGGGAGTATTTAACCTCAATTTTGGCCCACTGTAACATTTATTGAGCATTTCAGGAGTAAAAGAAAATAGTTAACATACTTACGGTCGTTTTACAAATTTTATGTTTTTGCTCGACGATTTCGCCATGACAACAGAACAACGAACCAACCTCAAATTTCTGGTCTGTTTGGAAAATTCTGTATGCTTCCATAAGTCTGCAGTTTTTTTTTCGGCACAAAAGATTTAAAGAAGGAAGTGAGGATGTTCACGAGGATTCCAGGTGTGGAACCATCTTAGCACAAATTTTGTGCATTCCCAGGTCTTCTGTAATTATTTTCCGAATGCTATTTCGGTTTAATGCGAGTTCATCTGAGATCAGACGCACATTTAACCGACGATCTTCACGCACCATCTTCTTTACACGCTCAACGTAGGTTGCATTTCTACGGTGGAAGGCCTTCTACACGTGGGATTATCCTCAACGTCCTCACTTCCTTCTTTGAATTTTTTGTGCCGGAGGAAAACTATTCAACGAGACATAGTCTGGTCTTTGTAGGACTTAGTGAAGGGTACAGAGTGCTTCTGAAAATTTTTCCTAAGGAACCAAAAATTTGAGGTTGGTTCGTTTTTCTGTCATCATGACGAAATCGTTGTGCAAAAACATAAAATTTGTAAAACTGCTGTAAGTATGTTAACTATTTTCTTTTACTCCTGAAATGCACTATAAATGTTTCAGTGAGCTAAAATTGCGGTTAAATACTCCCAAGAAGTTATTAAATCGTCTGCCATTTAACTTAGTCTTATAGTTTGATTATAACTTACACAGTGAGCACAGTCCTAGAACTTTTATGACACACCTCGTGTGTAAATACTATATAGATATGCATGCCTCAAAATTTTTGCTGAATGAAATTAAATTGTATATACTGCATCAATATATCTCTGATTTCCTGTTTCATAGTTTAGCGTAATTTTTTTGTTATAATTTTTGTTTTTATTGCAAGTATCTACCTTTCATGTCCTTTAGTAGATTATTGTTAATCCAACGCTAGGATTATATATTTCTTCAATCTTGCAACATACGTAGCATTATGTTTATTTGATGATAAAATGGATTTCTGGTTGTGTTCTCAAGTTTGATTTTCCCAAGAAATATGTGGATCACTTGCATATTATTTTGTGATAATGTTACAGCATTGACATTAATTGAAAGAATACTTAACTATTAGCTGCACTTGTATTGTGATAATGTAGTAATGCAATCCCATAAAAATAGATTTACAATATTTTTTAGATATTTAACCAGTTCACTACCTTTGCTGAAAAGCACTTGATACTTATTTACCTTTGGAGCCAAGCTCTTTAACCGGTGTGATGGTAGATCTGCAAAGAGTGCTAAAAAGTCCCATTATTGCTTTATAATATTCAAAACTGTGTTTAGAATGATGTTTAAAGTGCGTTTAAAATTATTCCTTACAAGTATCTAACCAAACAAATAAAATGCTGAATTGCGAGTACCAATATAAAGCGATCAAGTCAGAGCAAGGTATTATACAAGGCACTCTTTTAGAAGTTCTTGTGATTTCGTAAATGGAGAGGCTTGGTTATTTTCGTAAGGCATTTACCCTGTTGTTTACACGTCTTGATATTTAGATTTCTACTAGAAAGATAGTGTTTTCACATTTTTTCTCTTACAGTTTTTTCTTTTGTTTTCTTTTTTGTACTAAAATTCATTTTTTTATTTTTGTTTATTATTGACATTCGTTATTACAGTGTTTTATTTGCAAGTATATTTGAATAGTGTTCCCGAGAAGAACAACGTTTAAAGATTTTAGTAGTTTTTTCGAATGGTTTTAGTATGTGTGTTTGTTTGTATATGCAATGAAAAATTGTACACTATACTCTTAAGTTTTGAAAGTATGGTTTATCTCCAACGAGTTTGTTTACATTATTTTCAATTCTACTGAACCCAAGCTAATTTGTCTCCTATTTGATGCAGAAATTGATTCAAGTTGTTTTTTGTGGGGAACACTAAACGTTCGCATTGCTCTCACGCAATATGTCTTTTTAATCAATTACACCTATTTTTTCACGTGCCTTTTGATCATCTTCTGCAATTTTGGCCTCGTTGGAAAATTGTGGAACAGTATGCTTAATAATGCCATCTGTTTACAGGCCAAGTGGTGTTACTATTTTTAAATTTTTGTATAATCAATGATTGATTTTGTATTTTCTATTTTATTGCCTTATGTTCATTTTTCAATATAAGATGCCTAGTTAGTAGCTACCAACCACATCCGAACATATGATATTTTGTGTGTAGGTCTATTAAATAGCTTAAATACGATTTAATGTGACTGTTGGCATATTTGATACATCTAAATCACTGTTTGCAGCATAGTCAATGGTGTTTGAAATTATACGTAATATTTACCGTGAGGTAACTAGTTGTTGTGGACGGGAGTGAACCTTTCGAATTTGTATCGTGCTTTGTAGTTTTAGTCTCGGAAGTTTGCTTGCACTTTGACCTGGTATCAAAATTCCGTTTCGCAATTGCGTAATTTTTGTTGCCCGTCAAGTAAATCAAAAAGTTCTTTGCAGAAGTTGCGCTGCGCTTCGCAAATTGAAAAATACGGTTTTAGTGGCTTAAAAAATCGTCGCACTTTGCTGCGCTGCGCTTGTGGTAAAATGTCATTTGTACCCACCTCTGTATAATTACATGGAGAAGATTTTGCCAATGCAATGTTGGACCGTCATTTAGCCTACATAATACTCAAATCACGAGCGAGCTACAAGTTTACAACCTCCATCTTTTTTTCAGGTACCTCCGATTCGTATCGAGTTTTGACTTTATTATTGCTTGAATAAAAAAGGAATCTACCGCTAACTAAGATTGAGCTCTAGATGAGTTTTTCATGAATTGCAATACTAAGAATTAGGTCTAAAAACTGGTGTACCCCATTATTGTTGTACACTATTTCATTATTTATATTCTGTAACATCTGCTTTTATGTTTTTGAGTATTTCAAAATCGTTTATTGATCATTAGAATATATAATGACAGCGATTAACTTCACTTCTTAGACGAATATTGCTCTTAACTGCTATTCATTATGCTGGAGGTAAATGGTTAAAGCTGGTTGATGGGTAAATAACATCCAACCAGCTTTTCATGATAAGTGTTTGTTTTCGTTTCGAAGATAATCCTGGTGTGATTTGCTCTTGCGTTAAGGTTAAATTTATTCAAGTTTCGTCGAAAAGTTTCATTGGATTGTAACGAAAGTTAAGTTGAGGAAATTTTGGATCGATTGCTACATTATCCAGGGCTGCTGGTTAACTGCTATTACCTGGACACTTGACGCTGATTTACCATTGGGGTCAAGCAGTCTACCAGTTGTGGTGGCTCAGCTTGACTAAAGACTTGCAAACAGAACTCAAAAAAGTGTTTTGCGTTGGTGTGGTAGACAGACGCAGAGTGCCTCTTCATGCAAACAAACGAACGTAGAGGTGGGCACGAATAACATTTTACCAAAAGCTCAGCGCAACGATTTTTTTAACCACTAAAAGCGCAGCCCAAGATGCGCAATTTAAATTTTTTTGTTTTCCAAAGCGCAGCACAACTTTCGCAATTGCGTATCGGAATTTTCGTACCAAGTCAAAGCGCTATCCAAATTCCGCACTTACAATATTATTACTAAACACAATGCAAATTTCATATTTTTTGCGATTTTACAAGGAAAAGGAGTGATTTGTTAAAGAAGATCGACTTTTGACAATATTAAGTATGATTGAAATGAAACAAGTATAAAATTGCGCTAATAACCGAAAAAAATTCTGCAAGCGCAGCGTAATTAATCCGCAACAAATTTTAAATACATAGGTCCGCTACGCAACTTCTGCAATTGCGGAAGTTGCGCTTTGCCCACCTCTGTTATTATAATTGAAATGAACGAAGAAAACTCGACTAATTCTTGAAGTAGGAAACGTTTGGCGTCGTATGCATTGCAATAGTGATTCTTGGACAGTCGGGTTTATGTTCCCCACTCCCAGGTCTGGTACCAGGAGCAGCTTTTGACGGTAACAATTAATAAGCTTTTGAAAAAGTAATCACGTAAGCAAAAATATTTTGGCCGTAAATTTTCAAAAGTTTGTTGATCGAGGTGGTGTAAATTGCATAAGAGTTGGCTGTGTTGACTACTATTTCAAACTATGCTCGCAGTACCGTGTTTCGGTAAAATAGTCAGGAAGTTTTTTTGCTATATCTTGTAATAAATTTCGCAGTGTTGATTTATACAAATAAAAAATTGAAAACGTTTCATCGTTATGTAGCTTAAAGTTGTCAAAAATGCCTACTTCGCAGCTCTCGATTAACGCTCAGCTTATTCAGCGAAGTTAGCTTCTTATTTGCACTAAACTTAGCAACGGTGAAAGACATGTATATTATGAATGACGTATTATAGGTTACCGCGATTTCGCAAAGATGAATTTTTTAAATAGACTATGACTTAAATTAGGGGTCGGCAACCTACGGCCCGCCAAGAAAATTCATCTGGCCACGATCTCATAGATCTATCCGCCCCGCTCGTTTTTGATGAAAGTACTTACGTGACTCCGGAAATCGTTGGCCCGAATCCAGCCCGGAAACTACCTCAAATTTTTTTGGTATTCGGCAATAATTTGGCCAAAACTTGCCTCAAAATTGGAGTTAACCTTATTTCAATATTTATGCTGGCCCGCTGGGACCTTGCTGTGTTTGGTTGTGGTCCGCGTAGATGAAAGGTTGCCGACCTGTGATTTGAATCGTGCCTCTAAAAGCACAATCTAAATCAGTATCCTCAGCGATCCAGAAGTTACGTTTGCAAAATATCCAGGTTAGCGTTTACTTAAATATTATTGATTAAGTAGTCACTAGTCGTTGCGTAAACGCAACCAATCAAATAAAATTAACTTAAAGTGGCCACGGGCTTCGAATAAAAACTACTATAATATTGAACTGAAATCTGATTAAGTTGTTTAACATCGTTAATGGCACTTTTTCGCGTGCAATTTCGACTCCTGAGAATTAACTACGTGTTTTGTTGACAGCTACGCCCATTAGTGAACAACGCATTAATTAACACATCGTTCCTCACAAAAACAGTTGTGGGGAATCTAGATCTAAAAGCATTGAGTTGAGAAGAGTGAGAACGAACGCTGACAGTACAAAATGAGCCGCAACATTGTAATTAGCGAATTTCAAAATGGTTCGTCAGTAGCAAAGAACCATATGCGCGTAAAGCTAGGCCTGGACATTCAAGAAGTGTCCACTTTAGCAGTCCAGTATTGAAAGAAGATGAAGCCAAAGTTGAATCAAACAAACCGAACGTCAGCAAGGAGCCTCCAGCCAACTATTTGCACATGGTTATCTCAATTTTTTCGCTTTTTGTGGGAAGCGTCGCAATTGCCGGATGCATTTTACTTTACTTCGAACTTTCGGAAATTAACATTAAAGTCGAAACTCAAAAAAATCAAGTTTTTGGACTAAAAAGTTCTAGCACCTTAAACAAGTTGTCTGGAATCAGCCCACAGCAAGGCTGGATGCATTATTTCCAAACCCAACTTGATTTATCGAACAGGAAACTAGATGACGTGAAAAAGTGGATTAACACATCTGGATGCATCAAAGGTCACGACTTTTCCACAAGGTAAAAGCGCAATTTTGTCTAAATCCTCTTTTGTTTACCGCAAAGTCATAGCAAGAACGCAGAATTACCTAAAGGCATCGCAGTGGCGCAAATAAACGGGAGGGCAAGAGAGTTCAAGTCCCCATCCCCTCTTTGGCCAAGTCTCTTAGAAAATTTAACCCAAAAATGCAAAGTGCTTGGGGCTTGATCATTAAAATGATAGCTTCAAAGACAGAAGGGCTAAAGGGTCTAAGCGATTTAATTTTTTCAAAATATGACTTCCAAATGCTAACGTTTTTAGTTTTTTCAAATGGCTCTAAAAAGGTACCTGTACAAACTGTTATCCAAATTAATAGCGTTGAAAACGACTATTTATCGAAAAGTCTTCTTCTTCCTTCATTACCCACTTTTCCGTAAGGGTTGTGGGGGCAGCTGTAACTCGAAATTAAAACGCCACACTTCACGGTCTTCCATCATCACTTTCATTTTTCAAAAGTCGCCGGGCGAAAAACTTTGCCCTCAAACCCCCACTGCTGATACACTTAAGTTGCAGCAATTTCCTGGAAGTAGGCCTACTCCTGCTGGATACCGTACATTACTAACTTGTCGAACAAAAACATGTTCGCTTTTTCTTCAAGTCGCCCCCTTAAACCTAAAAAGTTATTCTCAGAGTCTGGTCGTAATGGTATAAACAGAGGTGGAGTCCTCGGGGACACTTTTTTCAAGTCCTTGGTGCTAAAAGTCTCTTTTCAAGTCCTTGGTGCTAGTCCTCGAAAATATCCTCGGCTCGAGGACAGCATCATTTTTTGATCGAGTAAAAAGGAAAATAACCAAACAAAAGACTATGCATGAACTTCTAGTCTGTTAGTTCGTTTCCTTTCTTTATTTGAAAAATAATACAATAAGATAACCAACTAAGCCAAGTTATACTATAACTTGTTTCATATGGTATTGTGTAAAAGCTCTAATCAGAGAATGAGGGCTGGCAAAAGCATTGTAGAAAATTGATGTTTTTGTTTCTGCTAATACTGCACTTTCAGTGCTGGCGGTACAAACTGCAATTCCCTAAAGTTATCCATAGCCCAGAAATGGACAGGGGGCAATCGTCACCCGCAAAATTTTACTTTGCCTCCCCCTAAATAATTTCAGTTGAACGCCATTTTCAACAAAATTTTATGCATTTCGTGCCTTAGTGCGTTACTTTGCCCCACCAAAAATTTTCTTTCCTCCACAAAGGATTTGGAACAAAATGTCCTAAGACAGCCAATTGAGAGTAAAACCATGTTTTATCTCCGCGAAGACATGCTTTTTTTGGTAAGATCAGCCCTTCTTCCGTGAAGACATTTTTTTGGTTTTCCCTGACTTTTGGGGCTAAATTATTGCGAAACCATTGCCCCCAATTTTTGCTTTCCCCCCAAAAATTCCGTTTTGGCTAGGTACCAGTGGCGGATTTAGGGGGGGGGATGGGGGGGATGCATCCCCCCCACCAGCCTAAAAGTAACAATTTTGGCCGAAAAATCAGCCTCTGTTTCGAATAATTCGGCTCCATTTCGGGATGCATCCCCCCCCACCGACCTAAACGTAACGAATCCGGCGAAAAATCAGTCTCAATTTTGGTGAAGACCTTTTTTTTTTTTTTTTTGGAGACCACCTGAATTTGGGCGAAAAAAACGGTTGAATTTCCGACTTCGGCCGAAAAATCACTCTCAATTTTGGTGAAGACATCCGAATTTTTGAGGTTTTGTGCTTCAAATCCCCCCACCAAAATTTTCTGGATCCGCCACTGCTAGGTACCTGCCATAGCCATAACAATGAATCCGGGGATACGAACACAATCATTTTTGAGTTGTTAATGCTAAAACATGACTGAGCCTCTTCTGTGTGCGAATTCAAACGAAAGTATGTGTGTGATAATGAAATGTAATACAGTATTACCAGAGACTGCATAATGATATTATACTACAGCAAATATGTTAGTATGATCTCCTTGCACTGTAACTAACAAAAGTATCATGAGAATGACAACTTGTTCTGAAAATACGCGAGCCCGAAGAATTTGTACCGGCCAGTTGGTCGAGCGGTTACGTCCTCGTCTCTGGAGCGGGAGGTCTAAGGTTCAAATCTCGGGCCGGTCAAATCGGACACAGTGTTGCCAACGGCTCGCCACCGCTGCGACGTTTCTTCGAATGAAGCTTTGTTACCCGGGCGCTATGACGCGGAAATGGGCCCCGTAAACTCGTTACACGCTTCGGCGTAATACATCGAATATAATAAAAGATTTAATTTGATTAGCTGAAAATTTGGTTTGAAATAACAAAGAACAAAGCTAATCACTGGCAAGCAGTCTGGAGGGCAAATCATACCCGCTGAGCAATTTGTGTGTTGGAAATCGTCGCTAGGATTCCCAAACAATAAACCATTGGATCAGAAAAAACGCTGCATGAAGAATTATTACGAAATTAAGAGTGAAGTTAAATTCTGTAATTGTTCAAATACCCGGAAAGATGCACGCTGTACTTAATGAATTATTTACACCTCGTCATTTAAGATGCAGAGGCGAAGCTCCCACGCAAATTTTGAGCATTTTTAGAAAAATTAAAGGTTTATTACAGTATTTTTCCGTTTTGACGATTGTGGACAGTTTGAAGGGGGGTCCCGGGGCAAATGTTTCCAATGCCTTCTTTCTCAATACAACACTGTTGTGATCCTCCAGTTATTTTTGTAATTGAATACCTTACGTGTATAACAAAGTGTCGTTTACTGGCGCCGAAAGGTTTGCGTTCATTCGTTGATAATAGGCATTAAATGTGAGGATGACATCACATGCACCGAAATGGAAAGAAAAGATTGGCTTGAAATTAGAGTTGGAAAATTGTGGAAAAAGAAACGTTTTTCTAACTTTAAGGGAGTGAAGCATCCAACCAATTTCGGTAGTTTACAATTGCAAAAATGGAAATGTATCTTTTCAAGGTTTTATTCTCGTTTTGGGGTTACGGTTGCAAAAATATTCAACAAATACAGAAAGATATCTCCCTAAAAACTTTTGTAAACCTCGAAATGTATTTTTTTTAATGTTTTATTCTCAGCTTAGGGCTGCGATTGCAAAAATATTCAACAAATATGAAAGGATATCCCCCCTACAAAGTTTTGCAAACCCTAAATCTGTTCTTTCAGCCTGAACTTTCAGGCGAAAAAAGGGACTAAATAATATTTAACATCACATGATCGATTCAGTAAGGTGGCGACGATATCTCAGTCATAGAGTGCCGGGCTAGGGATCGAAAGGTTGCTGATTTCTGGTTCGATTCCTTGGAAAAGGAATTTTACGCTTCTTTCCATTAGGGCCAAGCAGTCTACCCATCGTGATGGCCCAGCCTGATGAAAGAATTGCAAACAGAACCCAAAAAAGTGCTCTGCGTTGGTGTGGTTAGACAGAGGCAGAGAGTCTGGTTCATACGAACGAACCTATCTAAGTTTGGTAAAACCTTCTCTTTTTTTTGGAAATTCGGACTGGGTGAACAAACTCGGGGTTTCCAAACACTTTTTAGGGAATATGTTTTTGTATTTGTTCAATATGTTTATAACTGCAGCCCCAAAATGAGAACAAAAAATTCCCAAAATTATATTTCAATTCTAACTATTGTACACTACCAAATTGGCTAAATGCTTCACTTGCTTTAACTTTTACGGTAATTTCTTTCCGAATCTCTTTAAAAATCCAAGTGTTCATCTTCTTTAAAGTCACAAAATTACTTTTTTTTTCTAAAAAAAAGGCATGAAAATTATTCAACGGCGGCATGCCAAAAACTTGTTTTTTTCAAAAGCCAAACAAGAGGTTCACACCCGGTATACGTTACCTCAATTCATTTTAAAAACATAAATTTACAGTATTTTACAATACTTTTAGACATAAGCGTAGCCAAGGGGGGCTCCCCAATTGGAATGACACAAATGATAAAAATGTGACAAAAAAGTCCATTGTTTCTTCAGTTTCAGTTTCTTTTAGCATCTTCACGTACAACAAGTACACGTGTGTAACAGTACTTATTAATAAGATTGACAACCAGGGGGCCCGGGCCCCTTCAATTCAATTTTTTGCAACCAATTTAAATGTATAACCGGGATAAAATTAAAGGCTTTTGTTCTAAAAGATGCAACTTCAGGCCCTCATCTAACCTTTTTTTATGAACGTAATGCAATTACAAGGGCCGGATTTACCACATGGCACAGTGCAAGGGAACCGCCCTCGGATGGTAAGACACTTATTTGGTCTTCACCTATATTTGGCAGGAAGATGTTGCAAAAATCCCCAAAGTAAAAGGGACCCCACGCAATGTAAATCCGGCGCGAGCAACAACATGCTGGTTAATAGGTCTAACCATCTATTTTACCATTTTTCAATAACAATTCTCCTCCACCTCATTAGTTTTTAGGCAACAAAATACTTTTGAAAGAAAAGAGCTAGGGAAAATGCTCATTGAACAAATTATTGAATTTGAATTGAGAGGGCCTGGGCCCGCTGGCCGGACATATACTCCTATAACTGCTTATTTTCATGACCAAACAAAAATATCTAGAGAAAATCTTCAAGTGGATTATTTACTGCTAAAATATTGCAGGAGACAATGTGCCTTACTTACCCCTACATGGGCCAAATCACTTACAATATTTAGCACTAGAATGCAAGATCTTAAACGTGTATTGGACTTAAATCGCAAGTAACAGGAGGATTGAACAACTAATTTTTTCAATTGTCTTTTAAATGTTAAAAATCTAGTTCTTTGAAATGGCTCTGAACGTGTTTGAAATGTGATCCAATGGCTTTAAAATAGTTTTTGTCCAAAAAATTACAAAAAAAAGCACAGCGGCTGGCGCTTCGCCCCCAAACCCCCATAGCTTCCAGCGGCCGGAAGCTTCGCCCCTAAACCCCAGTTGTGATCCGCTTGAGTTACACTACTTCACTAAACACATCTCCCCAATTTAGATTTTTTCGTTTTTTAACTTTGGACTCAAGCCCTCTACCTTTAGCAAAATCCTGGTTAAGAGACAATCCAGACCCAGGCTTTTGATCTTCTATTCCACGATATCTTTGTCCCACAAAATGTTCCCCTTTTGAAAATTTTTGATGACGTCATTGCATGTGATTTGCCCCCCCAATCAAAAATCCTGGCCAAGTCTATGCTTTCAGATAATAATATTTAAAAAAGTTTTGTGGAAAGAAATTATTCAACCTAACAATATGGTTTGCGTTTAAGAAACCACCAAAAAGTGTGGTCGATAATTAAAAGACTTTTGCTCCGGGGTCCTAACTGATGAAATGAAGGCCTTTAAATTGACCGTTTATACGGTTAGGTTATAATGTAGCTACAGTATACTGTATTTCCATTCACGGATTGGGTTATGGCCTTGTTTCATCACCTCCATAGGCGTAGCCAGGGGGGGGCCCGGGCCCCCCCCAATCAAATTTCCACTAACGACAAAAAGTTATGACAACATAGCCTGGCGATGTTTAGTTGCAGGTTTTTTTCAGTAATTACGAAAAATCACTCTCAATTTCGGTGAAGACCTTTTTTTTTGTTTGGAGACCACCTGATTTTGGGCGGAAAAAACGTTCGAATTTCGGATTTCGGCCGAAAAATCACTCTCAATTTCGGTGAAGACCTTTTTTTTTTTTTTTTTTGGAGACCACCTGAGTTTGGGCGGAAAAAACGTTCGAATTTCCGATTTCGGCCGAAAAATCACTCTCAATTTCGGTGAAGACCTTTTTTGTTGGAGACCACCTGATTTTGGGCGGAAAAAACGTTCGAATTTCGGATTTCGGCCGAAAAATCACTCTCAATTTCGGTGAAGACATCCGAATTTTTGAGGGTTTGTACTTAAAATCCCCCCCCCACCAAAATTTTCTTGATCCGCCACTGGTATGGGCCCCCCCCAATCAAAAATCCTGGCTACGCCTATGATCACCTCAATACCGTTACGGTACAAAATCAACATTGCTGCTAACGCGTAAAACTTAAAAATGGCATTCATCATTTTTTTTAAAGAAGTTGTTTTCGAATTATCATCAATAACTTAACGAAATGCAATATCTTAAACACTTTTGCGTTAAATGTCATAGAAAATTTACCAACAATAGTTTAGAAAAATTGTATCCTTGGTCCTTGGCCTCGACCGTTCCTGTCCGTGGCCTAGAGAGGGTCTGTCCTCGGAAAGTCTGTCCTTGGCCTCGGATTTTTTTCGAGTCCTTGGCCTCGAAGGTTGTGTCCTCGACTCCACCTACTGGATATGAATACACTTAGGCCTTGCCTGAACCGAGAATTTCCCAAATCTTCCAATTAAAATTATTGGAAATTCTCATAGAATTTCTCGGTGGAGCGGGCGTGCTCCATCAAAATATTCCAACCTAAATTTCGATAATTTTCACTTCAAAGTTTCTGCAAAGCGGAAGATATAAAAAATTCTCGGTGGAGCATACATTAGTCGTGAAAATGTGCTTATATACTCGCAAGGTCAAACTAAGCAGTTTTCTTGACAAAAGTCTCAAAAGCAACTGCAGCAAAGCAGCCCGTAAGACCAGCAAAATAAAAACTTTATAGTTTAGCAAATTCGGTTAAAAGTTAATAGGAACTATAGGCTTGCCCAATCATCAATTCGTGCCCAAGTATATTTTTTGGAATCATTCTCTTTATATATGTAGGCGAACTCTCGCAGTAAAGACAAGGGTACGTCTCTATTTCACACGACCGCTTTTCCAAATCTTGCATTTTTTATACACCAAAGGTTTCTTACCTTTGGCACCAAACACCAATCACAACCAAAGAATTCATCAAGTTATTCTTTTCCATGGCGTAATCAAGCTATAGTTACCGGTACGTCATAAACACTCGTTTCTTTTGGAAGTTTACCCAAGAATAACGTGTACAAGAAAAATGTTTTCACAATTTAGTGGAAGAAAATTATAGAAAATTATGCTGGAATAGATATCCAATAGTTTTGATTTTTCTTTTCGCATAATTTTTTATGATTTTCGCAAAAATTGCCGCGATTCGGAATATTCTCAGTGGGGACAAAAAAATGCCAGCGGAAATTCCGGAATTTTTTAACACACATTTCACAAATATCGCGGAAAATTAGTCGCATATTTTTGACGCAAATCTTACGTATTTTCTGCCGGAAAGGAAGATTTATACATCCATTAAGAAAATTATAGAAAAATTATCGGAATTTCTTGTGGAAATTTCTGGTGGAGACAAGGCCTTACTTGACGGGAAAATTGAGTGCTCATAGAGCAAGTCCGTGCAATTTTTGCGGGAAGCAAAGTGTCGGATCGCGTCTAGAAGACGACATCGCTCAGCAAGCATTGTCTTGAATGCTTCAATTTATAATTAAGCTTATTTCCGAATAGAATTAATTGTAGCAAAATTAAGATTTCAGCTTTCCTTTTCACGGATTTAATGAAAACTATCATTAGAGCCTATAGCTCTTGCTATAAAGAGCGTAGGCTATTGCATAAAAGAAACTGATTTGCTGATGTAAATCAATTTTTATTTATGCAATATTGCAAAACAGCTCAGTTTCAAATAGGCTACTGTTTAAATGAATTAATTTGCAGCCTCGATGGAGAATTGTGGGTAATTATGTTTAATGTTTTGATGAGAATTTATTTGATGAGAATGTTTAATGTTTTGATGAGAATTTATAGCTTATGATACTCGATTGACACAATGACGTACCGTAAGATTAAGTTTTTATATTTTTTCTCGCTATTTTGCAGTGATTATTGTTTTCGTCTGGTGAATTTTAAAGCCACTTTCGTTCACGCAGAGGCTTTTTGTAAGGAGCGCAATGGTCTTCTGGGTTTCGCCGACACTGAAGAAATATGGAATCAAACCATCGATTTTTTAATGAATCATGGGTTTGCGAAAAGCGAAATTTGGACTGGCGTACGTAAGGTAAGCAGGTCGACCAACGTTCGAGTCGCGTGTTTCTTTGTTCTTACTTGGCCATTTTGCAATACTAAGCTGTGTAAAGTTATCAGATTTTTGCTTGTAATTCAAAAATAGCTAGATCTAGCCTCATGGAATTTGGACAGCAGTTATAGCTTAAGATATTTGCGTTTACCAAACTTGAGGCAATATGTCACGAGACTTCGGTTTAAGACCTCAAAAACCGCTCCGAAAGCTTGTCAAAAAGCAGCTTCTTTCAAAAACGGCTTAAGTTTGGCTAAAAACACTCTACATGCAGGGTTATATGTCTTAATATACCCTTTCATCCACACCAACCCTTTACATGGTAATACTGTATATCCTAAAACACCCTAACACTTTTTCCTAAAACCGAAACCAACAACCAACTATATCCGGTTGAAGTATTCTTTTAAAGATCAATTTTATGTGAAAAGCAGTTCACTACTTCCCTCAAAATTTAAGAACCAAATCAGAACAATGCCTACCTCAGGATAGAAAAGCATTCAGTCTCATTGGTTTTATGAGCAGGGCATGGTGTGGCATGGAATGGAATACGATTTTTCCGTATTCCATACTGACAATTTTCTACCATACCATTTCCATAAAATACTAAAAATCTTCCATTCCATACTAAAATTTTCTTCCGTATTTCATTCTATACTTCAATACCTGTCCGTGGTAAGTTTGGACCACAAACTACGCGTAATTTGTATTGTCCTTTGCAACGTTAAGCGTACCTTTGCAAGTAGTCGCTCGCGAAGGTATAAGCAGTATGATATGATAAACCTTTTTAATCGTTTTGCGTGCTTCTGGCCCAAAGGCTACCAGCTTAGAAGCCTAGGGAAGAGCCACCAGAACGGCAACTACTTAAAACAAGCAATGCGAAAAATTGTCTTCCCACAGGAATCGAACCTGCAGCCTTTGGACTACCTGTCCACTGCTCTACCACTTGAGCTAGAGAAGACGCCTCCTCGCATGCTTAATGCTTAAGCATGCGAGGAGGAGGCGGCGTAAGCATGCGAGGAGGCGTCTTCTCTAGCTCAAGTGGTAGAGCATTGGACCGGTAATCCAAAGGCTGCAGGTTCGATTCTTGTGGGAAGACAATTTTTCGCATTGCTTATTGTAAGTAGTCGCCGTTCTGGTGGCTCTTCCCTAGGTTTCCGAGCTGGTAGCCTTTAGGCCAGAAGCACGCAAAACGATTAAAATATTAAAACTCTGGCCTGCAAACGTCAAAAAACATCTGAATTGACTTATTGCTACAATGATAAACCTTATCCCATATTTGAAGCACTATCGTCATGAGCTACCACAAAAACTCACTCAGCATAAAAATATCAACCACTTAATCAACAGACAGTAGGTTGACCGGTATGCAGTGGGTTTAATAATTGCAACTTTGTTATCATATCAACTGTGAAATTTGGCACATTGCCAAACTACCAAAAACATTTTACAAAATACCGAAAAAAAAGTTTAAACACAAAAAAACAACAAAGCATTAAGCTCAATCGAGGATAGAAATGTAAATACAAATCTTTGTTAAAATGGAAGAAAAAGTTTTGTCACTTGGCAAATTTAGTGCCGTCGCTTCGGGGAACCAGCGGGGCCTTGCCCCCCCCCAGTCTAGTTGACTAAAAATATATTTTTTTGAACATCACGTTACAACAAGAAAACGGACAATGATTCAAAAAGGAATAGCAGCATTCAATCCTACCTACTTGACTAAAGTTACTAGCATTAGCAATATTGAAGTTTTTACACACCGAAACTTTAGTGGTTCAAGTTTTAAACACCAGATTTAACATCCAAAGTTTACACCTCGGAGCCTAACAAGACATCAAGTAATTTGGTTAGTCACATCAATTTTAAAACCATGAGCGTTTGCACTGTATTCAATTTAAAGTATTTGTCGAAGTATGGGTTGGGATGCACTACAGGCTGCTAAGCGTTTACGGATATAGTGGGGTAACCAGTACTTAATTTGTAGGGGGAACGCGTCCCCCCATCGAGAGTTAGCGTTTCCCCATTAAGATTTGATCGCTGGTTGATCAGACGAAAAAGGGCCTGTGAGCATGAACAAATCCCATAACTTGCGGCCGAATTTAGTCCCAGATTGCGGTGAAGACCTTTTGTTTGTCTTCACTGGATTTCGGGGACAAAAACTTCAATTTTCGGTGAAGAACTTTTTTTTTTGATCTTCACTCGATTTCGGGGACGGAAAGACATAATTTCCACTAAAGTACTTTCGCATTCCGAATGCGTTTGGTCAAGGCTGCAAAAGCGTCCCTCCATGCAAAATTTTACAGTTTAAGTACTGGGCGTAACTGTGAGAGCAAAGGGGGCTTTAGACCCCTCCCTTCAGCCGAGTCACGTAAAAAATTTAACCCTAAAATGCAAGCGTTTAAACGTGTTTTTGAGTTGACCTAAAGTAGGGGCTGAATGGGCTGGGTAATTTAGTTTTTCTTCTGGCTTCTAAGTCTTCGCAATTTATTTCTTTCAACTAGTTTTTAAAACGTACGAAATGTTATCCAAATAGCTTTGAAATAGTTATTTTTTCTCGAAAAAATAAAAAATCGTCCAGCGACAAGGGCTTCGCCCACCAGGTCTCCGTCTATTTGAGGTGATTGTGTTACACCACTTTGCTCAGCACGCCACCCAACCCAGGTATTTTTCAAACAAAAAATTTTTAACTTACAAGCCCCCTCCTTTAGCAAAATGCTGATTGCATGTCTGTTTAAGGATGTATCAGGAAGTAGAGATGCACACCAACAAAATCGTTTATTTCGTTATTTTAAAAGACCAGCTGTTTTTGATGTTTTAGAGTACACTCAAGTTTGTTTAGGTCACAGTCACTGCTGCAGATAGACTTTTCAAGTAATTATGGGCCGCGGAAACAAACGGAGCTAAGCAACGCTACCGGACGTACATGTCTCTTTTTTAGACATGATTACAGAATTTTGAAATTGCGCATAATTTGCAGCCCTACAAGATCAGTTTTATTTTGCAAAAGTTCAGTCTATTTTAGTGCCTCCTCACTTTTAGTCTATTTTGGTTCTCTGGCGACGGCACTTTAGGCAAATTGTCATTCTCAAAACTACAATGAAGCCAGTCAGCATCAATGCAGCTGCAAATTGCAATGAACATATTGTATGATCTGATGATGCAATGCCTACACTGTTCGCGCAATGTTTATGACCGAATTACTCTACTAATTTGTCGACAGATGATTAGCTGCTTAACGCTTCCACATATTTTTAGTTGTATGTTATCACTTTCCGTACGCATTTTTCTTTAAGGGCCAGGAGTGAAATCTAGGATGAAATTGGTATGGAAGATTGTCTTCCATTTCATTCTTGAAATCTTCCATTCCATTCCATTCTGTCATCTTCCATAATAGATAATTCATACCAAAATTTCAGTTCCATTCCATTCCATCTTCCATTCCAAACCATGCCCTGTTTGTGTTTATGAGTGCACGAGATTAGTCGTACGCAAAACAGCAAATGAATAATTTATTTAAAACATATTTGACCCTAAGGGCATCGTCAGTTCTAAAGTAAGGAACAACCGTAGGCAAAAAGTTTCGACGCACAGTAGGCAAAAAGCATAAAATTCAGAATAAAAATGGGGCATGTTTCACAGTAAAAACGACACCAAAGAGAATTGAAGTCGAAAAGAATCAAACAAACCTGCATTTGTTTCTATTTCGGCCGTTTTTATTTAATTTACTCCTCATTTTGCCGCTTTTTTGTCAGTTTTACCTGAGCTTTTGCGCTAGTAGGTACGATTGATAACTGTGTTATGGTCTTCGTGGGAGGAGGCGGGCTAGTTTACAAGATTTACTCGATCCAAATGCAAGTGTGTTTGATTCGTTTTGACTTCAATTCTTTTTGGTTCCGTTTTTATTGTGAAACATATCCATTTTTATTTTGAATTATATGGTTTTTGCCTGCTGTGCGTCGAAACTTTTTTGCCTTCGGTTGTTTATTACTTTGGAACTGATGATATCTTCGGGCGAAATATGTTTTAAATAAAATATTTGCTGTTTTTCTGTACGTACGAGTGATTTCGTGTACTTGTAAAAGCGATGAGGCTAAATACTTTTTGATCTCACATCGCAGAATCGTCGGATTTATTTTCTTTATGCTGGTAATCCCTTATAAGCTTGTACCATCATAATTTTGACAGTATGGAAAAAGAACTAAGGCAGAGTAGAAAAAGTTGGAATTCTGTGCGTTAAACGGTTAAAAAGTAGATAGTGTAGAAAGAAAAAAAAAAAGTAAAATAGTATTCAAGCATGGTAAATGAATAAAACCATAAGAAAGGTGATTGCTGATAGAGTGTTCAAAAACCACAAACCTCTTTTCATCAATATTGGCTCTTATCGAGAGATATAGTGGTTTAAATTTGTCCACTTTTTGCCGAATTTCGGCATCTATATTAATTGTAACCGCACAAAAAAAAGACAAGAACCCCAAACTTGATGCGCACAAAGCCGTAATTTGCACCAAAAATGTTGAGTCCAAATTTTAACTTTTCATGTCCAGCCGTTTTCGGTTTATGAGCGAATTAATAATTTTTCGACACAGAAATGGCCGTTTTTTCTCGGTTTTTAATTTCCTGAATAACGACAACGAGATTTAGGATTCCCACAATCAGAATGCATGACGCTTTCATTTATTGCCATGTTGCATCCAAAAATCAGCTTTCCACGTTCAACTGTTTTTTAGGTATAAGCAACTCAAATAAATTTCGATGATCGCATTTACCATAACGGCCTAGACCATTGGTTTTCAACCTGTGGGCCATAGGAGCATTTTGTGGTGGGCCACAGAGCAATTTGGGTGATTGGATATTCGGTTGAAGAAATGTACTGACCCTATTTTTTTTTGGTTGTTGGTCTTCACCTGATTTTGGGCCAAAAACCGGACTAAATTTGAGTGAAGACCTTGGTCTTAGATGTAAATGTGGGCCATGGTAAATGTTCAAATTGAAAATAGGCCACGGTGATGAAAAGTTTAGGAAGCACTGGCCTAGACAAAACAAAGATCGTACGGACGACAGGTCCCAATTTAATGGTTCTGGTACAAAAACAAGAACAATCCATTCTACCACCGTTATGCGATGATAAAACTGTTACGTGTCAATTTTTTTTCTGGCTGCGCTTTTAAGACACATGGGAGGCTAATTTCCTAAGTGAACAGCGAATCGGCAGACCAATAGCCTCACTAAATTAACCATCTGTTTACAAAATGAGTTTGCGACTTGGGTTCGATTCCTAGTCAGATCAAAACAAAGATTTTAAAATTGATATTCATAGCTTTATTCAGTTTAATGTTCAGCATTAAAATACTTCAGTGAATCTTTCTCCGTGTGTAGTAAGCAGGTGCTGAATCGGTCAAAATGACCAGCCCCTTTTTTTTTCTTATGGAGGTATAGTAGGCAGCATTTAAGACTTGACACATGTTCTAGACAGAGCTGCGGAACCATGGAATGATTCCGGCTCCTCATGATTGTTACTTGCTAATCGCAATAAAGACGAAAAGTTTTGCTCCGGTTGCCTGTTTAATCCACGTAGTCAACTGTTGACAGGCTCGCAATCAGAACTTTGCTAAGGGGGAGCTTGAAGTTTGAACCCAAAACTAAAATTTGTCTGCCTTTTATAAACGGTAGTCTAGAAGTAAAACCTTCAGCACTGAACAATTTTTGTAATTTTTCGGAAAAAAAGTTGATATTTTAACGACATTTGTATGGTATTTCGCATGTTTGTCGAACCATTTGAAAAAACGTAATTGCCAAGATTCGGAAACCCTTTGACAGTTAATTTTCTAAGATTTGTATTAAAGTAACATGTTGCTATTACGTGACCTGTCCATGTTTCTGGATTGATAAAACAAGAAGATTATACCTCAAAAATACTGTATTTCATGCAAAATCAAAATAGATCAATGAATTTTTTCCATCTCTAGTTTCTGCTCAATTTAAGTTTAAGCTCAAGTTTTTTCTTGCAGGTAGTAAACAATAATGAAAAAGCACGTTCAATAGCAGAGGTGGAGTCCTCGAGGACACATTTTGAAGTCCTTAACTTTGGCCTGGAAGACTACAAGTCCTCGAAAATGCCCTGTCATCGGTCAAGGACAGCACTATTTTTTGATTTGTGAAAAATGGGCCAAGGTCATGACCTTTTTTCTTCGCCTGAAAATTTGCGATTTTTTGCGCTAAGACCTTTTTTATTTTTTTGAGAACACTTGCGCGTTGCGTCCTTGGTCCTTGGCCTCGAGCATTCCTGTCCTTGACGTTAAGAGAGTCTATCCTCGAAAAGTCAATCATTGGCCTTAGCCTCGGATTTTTTTTGTGTCCTTGCTTCCAGCCTTGTGTCCTCGACTCCACCTTTGTTCAATATAAGCTCATATAAAGTTGCAAATTGAAAATAATAATTACACTTCAACTTAACACAGAAGCGGTTAATAAAGGATGATGTAAGATGAGTGCGACACAATTTTTAACCAATGTTAATAAAACTTATAAGCTTAGTGTTTTCTTTGAAAACTGAAACAGCATTTAAATTCGCCTAATTCGCTGCTTTAAGGATATTTTAAAAGCGTAACGAATAAGACGAACGGACGAATTAAAGGCCACCTAATGTCTGCAAACCAATGCACTTAAAATGCAATAAAAAAGTACTACTAATCGAATGCTGAAAACCTGGTTTAGACGCACGTACTCAGTTTCAAGCTTTCGCGTTTTTAAAAAGTGACATGACGTCATCAGACCCAGGAGTTTGGTGCCTTCGACTTTACTTTGAGCTAATTACGCCTTTTTGCACAACACTTTTTGACTAGCAAGCTGCTATCAACATGCCTTTCCAAAATCGCCTATCCTCTGCAAAGACAAATTAGTCGAAGGCACCAAACTCCTGGGTCTGATGACGTCATGTCACTTTTAAAAAACGCGAAAGCTTGAAACTGAGTACGTGCATCTAAACCAGGTTTTTAGCATTCGATTAGTAGTACTTTTTTATTGCATTTTAAATGGATTGGTTTGCAGACATTATAGGCCTTTAAGCGGACAAGCCAAAAATTGGCAAAAATCGAGCACGCTAATGTTGGCCGAAGAAAACAGTTTTTCGAGCCAAAGCCTAGGTTTTTATCATGGAAACCCACGAAGAAAATGCTGTTTATGAACGTCGTTAGTTAATAACGTCGTTTGGATTTAGAGTCTACCTGTTACATTTTTTGAAATTTCACTAATTCTATAATTATTCTTTTTTTTGCTAGAAGACGTGGCCAAATGCAGCAATCAAATGTGAAACCGACAAATTATGAGAACAAAATGCTTTGCGATGATTGAAAATCGTGTCGAATTAAGCGAATTAGACAAATCTTAATAATATACGTGGTGATGAATTCAGCGAACTGCAATGCACACAAAAGACAAAATTTTTGCCCAGTTTTTGCCGAGACCAAAAAAATGTGACGAATTTGTCGAAATAACACATTAGGCCGCGTCGAATTATGCAAATTCTACTGTATAGCCAATAAAGGAGTAATTCTTGCAGATGATAAAATAAAATTTCGGCTTTAATACAAAACACAAAGCCAAAATAACTGGAAACATATCTTGACGTTTTGTGAAACTACTTCTCACATTGTCAAAAGTAATGAATGGCGAAAAACACAAAGCACAAGCATATAAAGCAACAAAAAGAAGCAGCAGCAGGGGAGAGAATTATTCATATTACTCATGTGTTAAACAAATACAGTGGTATAGAGGTCCTGTCAACATTTAGGTTGGGATTGTGTTTTTGAATTAGTAATGTTTCGGTGATCAATAATTTTCGCCATTGATTGGTTTGGGCCATTATTTCTGTTTTGTTAAAATCAATTTTATGATCGGGGTTATCTGTCAAATGTTTGGATACATCGGTATCTTGTCTATTTGGCGAATTGGGGTCGTGATTTTTTAACCGAGTAATTAGATTTCTGGAAGTCTGACCAATATACGTGCTTTTACAGCTGCATGTGATGCGATAAACCACACTAGAACGATGTAACTTATTTTGGCGCTCTTTGAAGGTAAAAAGACACTTTAAATTGAACGTTTCGTTGATTAAAATAAATGTAACTTTAAAGTCCAATTTTTTCAAAAAACCATTAATTTCTTTTGGTATTTGGCCGTTCATTTCTTTTATGTAAGGAAGTTTCATAAAAATCCGTTTTGGCGTGGCCAGAATTTTTGATTGGTAGGGAGGCCCAAACCACAAATCACATGCAATGACGTCATCAAAATTTTCAAAAGAGGTTTTTTTTGTGGGACAAAGATGTCATAGGATGGAAGATCTGAAATCGTTGCCTGTTGGCATTTAAGCAGAATTTTGCAAAGGGACAAGGCCATAGGTGGGTAAGTAAATACAAAACGTTAGCTTCGTTAACCACTTAACAAACTTCACACTTTCGTTAACGTTCATCCGTTATTTTCAGCTTTAATTAACGGAAGTTAATAAAGTCCGTTAATTTGTTAACATTTTGCGTGTAATTTTACATTTCTTTTCATTCACTCGCTTCTAGATCACGTATTGACGCTGTTGAGCTGATTGTAAGGAAATGTTTACTGCTATGGTGGTCTTTTTATGTTTTGGAAGTTACGTTTTACAGTCTAATCTAATTTCAAGATAAAAATAAGTTCAAATGCACTAACGAAGCTGCGATCGGAAAATCTTTGGGACTGGCGAACAGCGATAATTAATGGATCTATGAGGCTGTAGCTTGGTATTTGCCACAAAAAAGAGCTCCATTCTTCTCTTTCTTCTATAAAACTCGAGCTAATACGCAACAAGTGTTACCAGTGCAAACTGGTTTGTACCGGTACCATGAATGAATGGTGCAAGAAATTAACGATAAAAATATTAACGGAAGTTAACAGAACTTAACGGAAGTTAATTTAGTCCGTTAACATGAAAAAACTTTTTAACGGATTAACGAGTTAAAAAAAAGTTAGCTTCATTATTAACGGATTAACGATTAACGGACTTGTGCCCACCTATGGACAGGGCTTTAAGTAATAGTTGAAAAGTGCAAATATCTAACTTTGGAGACGTGTTAAAAAAGGTAGTGTATATCAAACGTAGCACAGACGGGGGTCTGGGGGCGAAACCCCCAGCCGTTGGGCGATTTTTTTTGTTTTTTGGAAAAAACAGCTATTTTAATACCATTGAATCACATTTCGCACGTGTTCAGAGTTATTTGAAAGCACTAAATTTTTGAAATTTGAAAGCCAATTGAAAAGATGAAATTACTTAATGCTCCTTTTACTAGCAATTTATGTCCAAAATACGTTTAACATCTTGCATTCTTGGGTTAAATTTTAATTGTAAGTGATTAGGTCCAGGTAGGGGAAAGTAAGGCGAATTGTTTCTTGCTACATTTTAACAGTAAATAATAATCCACTAGAAGATTTTCCTTTGATATTTTTGTTTTGTCATGAAAATAACCAGTTATAGGAGTATTTGTTCGGCCAGGGGGCCCAGGCCCCCTCAATTGAAGTTCAATGGTTTGCTCAATTAGCATTTTCCGTGGCTAATTTTTTTAAAAGTATTTTGTGCGTAAAAACTGGCGAGGTGGAAGTGAATTATTGAATTGTTATTGAAAAATGGTACAATAGAAGGTTACGCCGACTAACCATGTTATTGCCGGGCCGGATTTACATCGCGCTGGGCCCCTGGCACTTTGGGATTTTCGCAAGATCTTCCTGCCAAGTATAGGTGAAGATAAAAAAAAAAGTCTCACCATCTGAGTGCGAGGCCCTGGCACTGTGCCATAGAATAAATCCGGCTCTGGTTGTTGCATTACGTTTATAAAAAGGTTACATGAGGGCCTAGGGATAAAGTTTTCAGAGAAAAACCCTTTATTTTATCCAAGTTATACATTTAAATTGGGTGGCGAAAATTGGACTAAGGGGGGCCCGGGCCCCTGGTCTTCAATATTGTTGTTAGTTACTGTTGTAAGCGAAAAATGCTAAAAAGAAACTGAAATTGCAGAAAAATAGACTTTTTTGTCACATTTTTGTCATTGGCGAAATTTCGATTGGGGAGGGGCCCGGACCCCCTGCCTCCCCCTGGCTACGCCAATGCTCCAATTGAGAAAAACAAAAAAGGTGTTCGCAAATTTTCCGCCGAGTTTCTGGTGTTTTCCAACAAAATTTTAACGGTTAAAAAAATAGTGCTGTCCTCGAGCAGGATTGAAACAATTTAATTTTTTTCAATTGGCTTTCAAATGTTAAAAATCTAGTTCTTTTAAATGGTTCTGAACACATGCGAAATGTGATCCAAAGCATTAAAATAGCTTTTTTTTCCAAAAAATTGCAAAAAAATTGTTGAGCAGCTGGGGCTTCGAACCCAAACCTCCATCTGTGATACGTTTGAGTAAACTACTTTGCTTACACACGTCTCCCAATTTACATATTTTCATTTTTAACGTTTGGTTTAAGCTTCTCCCTTTTGAAAACTCTTTGTTAAGTGCCAAACCAGGCCACGGCTTCTGATCATACACTCTACGATATCTTTGTCCCCCAAAAAGTTCCTCTTTCGAAAATTTCTGATGACGGCATTGCATGTCATTTTTGGTTGGCCCTCCCCCCAATCAAAAATCCTGTCTACGCCTATGCACGGGGGGGTTTTTTGGGCCGTATCCCCAAAATTACTGCTTCTGCCTCCCAAGCGAGAGTAAACTTTTGTACTAGTACAAGAAGACCAGCAAACTTTTGCCTTAAAACAGGTCACCACGAACGCTCTTTTTCTATGAAACAATAAGACAGGTCGAGTGAACGTGATCAAGTAGCATAACACTTTGCGATGAAGACCTTCTTTTATTTTTTTGGTCTTCACCTCCAAATTTGAGGGCAAAATCCATACCAAAGTAGGATAACATAGGATTTGGAGCAAAATATTCACCAGATTGCTGAAGCATTCCAGAGGCGTTTGGTTTCGGCTGCGTAAGCGTCCCCCCAAAAGATTTTTTGCCCTCCCCCCCAAAACTCACTACCCTGGCTCTGGTACTGTACTGTTCTACTTGCAGTAAACAAACTGTACTGTGGTCTGCGACCTGATAGCCACCAAATCATCTTCATTTGTTTTACTAAATGCTAACATTTTGAGGAAATATCGCGGAAAACCGTCCTTGCGAACTGCGAGTTTTTAGCAATTTATCGAATGTAATTATCGCATTTTCGTTAAAGAGATACTGCTCGAAATCGGCTTTATTGAAATCGGTTTTATCAGTTCAAATTGGCCCGCTACTAGCCACATTATTCGTTCAGTTTTGGTTCAGAAAAAATAGGACCACGTACGATAAAACTCGCCTACACATTTGCGAGCTACGACAAAACGTCACAAAGGTCTTGTATGTTCTGCCGTTCTACTAAACTGAAATAACGTGGTAACAAAAGCAGAGGGAAAACAAACGGAGAGTAAAGACTCCAAACGGTAGCGTGTGAAAATGTGAATCAAAAAAGTCTAGGAAGGAGTTTATTAGGAGTAGCGGCAACGGCAAAATTTTTACTTAAAAAACAGCGCTGAAGCGCTGCCGCTTTTTTGGCTAAAAAAACAGCGGCGCTGCCGCTTGTCGCTGGTGACGAAAAAAAGCAGCGGCGCTCCCGCTACCGCTACCGAAAAAGTAGCGGCGCTACTAGCGCCGCTGTGCCCATCACTGTTCATTTGAGCGTATGGAAGCAGCTATTAACGAATTTCAACCATTCAAAGCACCAGGGCCAAACGGGCTCTATCCTGTGCTGTTACAGAAAGGTTGGAATCAACTGAAAAAATATTACCACGTTATTGTTCAAGCATGCCTGAGACACAGCTATGTGCCATTGGCATGGAAAGAATGCACATGTATATTTCTCTCCAAACCCGGAAAGCTATTTTGAAGCTAAATCCTTCCGTATGATCACTTTAAATTTCTTTCAACTGAAATGGTTGGAAAGACTAATTTTGTATCACATTAATGAAGATAATAACGTGCAGGCAAAGCTTACTGCATCGCAGTATGGATTTCGTGCAGGCGTTTCTACGGAAACTGCTTTTCATGAATTTGTGCGCCGTGTAGAGCATTGCCTTGTTAGAAAAAAGCCGGCTTTGGATATTTTCCTGGACATTGTCGGTGCCTTCGACAATGTCACCTTTCGTAGCTTTGTTGCGGCTCTGCAAGGGCTGGGCATGTCTAAGGTTCTCACCTCATGGATAGTGAATTTGCTAAGACATCGCACAGTCCAAGTAGAATTATATGGCGATAAAGTCAAAAGGAAAGTAGTGAAGGGGAAGCCACAAGGTGGTATCCTGTCCCCTTTTCTGTGGAACTGTGTCTTAAACAACCTGTTGCTAGAGTTACGCAGCAAGGGCTTTTATGTTCAAGCCTATGCCAATGATCAGCAGTGTTGATCACTGGTGCTGATATGCTTTGGATCAGAGGTATGGCTCAGAAAGCAATAAATATTGCTACAAACTGGGCTTTGGATCAAGAGCTACAGTTTAGCAGCAAGAAAACTGAAATCATACAGTTCACTCACAAACGGAATCCAGATTTGGCTTCCTTGTCAATGAATGTACAAAACTTGAACTTTCCAAGGAAGCAAGGCTGTTAGGTGTTGCTTTGGACAGCAAGCTAACCTGGAAACCACATATTACCCGAATTACCCACAAAGCAACGACAGCATTAATGCAATATAGACAAATTGTAGGTAAAACGTGGGGAATAAAACCATCTATAATAAAATGCATATACACAGCTATGATACGTCCTATCATGTCGTATGCATGTGTGTCCTGGGCAGGCGATCTAGTGAGGAAACTCACAAAGGTGCAGAGACTTGCTTGCTTGATGATTTCATCAGCTTTTCCTGGCACCCCTACTGGTGCTCTGGAAATATTGCTCAACATAACTCCCATTGAGAAATTTTTGTTGGCTGAGGCAGTGCGAGGGTCATACAGAATCACTGTTAGTGGGCTCTGGCACGTCAACCCAATTGGTTCCTTTGGGAAAACGAAAAGCCATGTTGATGTTTGCAATGAGGCAAGAAGATTCTTACCGCTGCTGCAAATGGCAGCTGACCGAATAAAGAAAACAAAGGTATTTGAAAGAAATTTCGAATGTCAAATTATGGATAAAAAGAACGCTATCAGATTTGAAAGCGTTCTAAATCAGAACACTGTCAAGGTTTACACTGATGGTTCAAAACTAGTGGGAGAGTAGGTGTGGGTTTCTATGAAGTTACCGAAACAACTCCCCAAAACAAGCATTTTTTAACCTTGAAATAAATTTACAGCACTGTGTTCCAGACAGAAGTCTTAGCTGTTACAGAAATGGCAAAGAACCTGCTTTGGGAAAAAATGCACAATCAAAATATTGTTGTGCTGGTTGATAGCCAAGCAGCTATCAAAGCACTCATAAAGTGCACTGTAACATCAATTACAGTGCTCAACTGCATTAAAAACCTAAATCAGTTTGGTAAACAAAACCACGTCAGTATTGCCTGGATTCCTGGACACGCAAGGGTACAATTGTAACGAAGTGGCTGACTATCTAGCTAAATCAGGATCTAAATCAAAAATACATGGTCCTGAACCTTTTGTTACAGTCCCGTATGCCAGTTGTGTTAGCACGGTTAAGGACTGGTACACAGATAGATAGAAATCTATGTGGAATAAACGGAAAGATTGCTTGAGGATGAAGGAGTCTGTAGGTTGGACGTCTTTTCAACGAACAATACGTCTCCTAAACCTTAAGAGGCCTCAATCAAATAGAGTAGTGCAAGTTTTAACTGGGCACTGCAATCTACAACGGCACAAGAAAACTACAGGTCGTGCTGAATCTTCTTTGTGTCCAAAATGTAGCCTAAAGGATGAAACACCAAATCATCATGTAGGCAATTGCAAGGTTTACCAAGATATTCGTGTTAAATATTTTAAATCACCAAAACCACTGTTCACAATGTGGTAACGAAATGCAACATTACCAAACTGGCCACGTACTTAAAGGAAGCCGGAAGGCTTTCTGAGTTCGACCAGTAACCAAACAAAACAATAACATAGCAGCTACAGTTGCAATGGGCCCAAATGAGGCCTACGCAATGTGTTGGTGGACTTTACCTAACGGTAGTAGATTCGCTTGCACCGCTGCCCATTAATAATAATAATAATAATGGCCTAATTCAGGGATCAAAATTCTTTGCATTGTGTAGACTTTTCTTCACACTGATGATGAAGTCAGTTGACTTCGAAACACGGGAATGCTCCCGCGATAGGGGGCTCCGCCTCATCTGCGTCACTAGGAGTTGAAATGACTACCCATTTCGACGCGGAGACAGCATTAAGGTGTTGTCAAATCAGGGGCGTCGCCAGCTTTGCGAGATCGGGGGGGCAAAATTAAAATCGGAGGGGGGGGCAAATGTTTTCGCCGAATTTTTCTGGCCGAAATCACAACAAAATTTTCCGACCAAAAGCAGGTGATCTCCAAAAAAAAAAAAAAAGGTCTTCGCCGAAATCCGAAGGCTTTTTCTGGCCAAAATCGCAAATTTTAACGTTTTTTCCGCCAAAAAACAGCAACTTCTTCCTCCCAAAAATTACCGTGGGAGGGCAAAAAAAAAATTGGGGGGGCAAAAACGAAAATCGGGGGGGCATTGCCCCCCCTGCCCCTCCACTGGCGACGCGCCTGTGTCAAATGAAGTAGGATTGTAAGACGTGGTGTCTGAGAACTATTAAATTATTTCTGCCTATTTCACTGCAGGAATAATTTAACTAGTTAAATGCAAAAAGTTAAACGTCGTATTGCAAATTTTTATATACTTTTTCAATTAAAACGTCGCATAGTTGTCTGCAAAAATGTCATTTGAGGCGATGCTATCCGATTTTTGAAGAACGAAACGTCAAATAAACATCTTTTAACAACTGTGAAATTTTAAGAGAAACTTTAAAAAAGTGGAAAATTTTTACAATTCCCAGCAAACAGAACCCAACATTTGAAGTTTTGAAGGATATTGCTTGGTTAACTAGCCGAGAGCATATCCTGTCAAAATTAGTGCGTAGGCCGAGCCAACAGAGCATACCCTCGACGACAGCACGGCCCAAAACTTTTTCAAAAAATTACAACAGAGTAATCGTTCAATTAAAGACAGTATAACATTTCTACTGCCAACATCACCAAGCATTTGCAAGCTCATTACGGGTAATCAACACCAGACACAATGATTTCCTGGATTTTAATGAATACCAACATTTAGATAATATTCGTTTTTGAGTTTGCTGTAAATAATCCAAACAACTTATTCCTGCATTACATTTGTTCAAATGTCGAATGCCTATTTGAATTAAACACCGACCAAGCTTATCAAGTAAGAGAGCAAAACTACAATCAGAATCAAGATCAACCTGATAATAGTTGTTCTCTAATTTGCAACGATCTATTCCAATAAGTTATTGCTATTTTCTTGCCCTTGTCCGTTTTTATTAAGCAGCGGTTAAGTTGATATAGTGTGACAGCAACACCACAATCAGAATCGACATCATATCATATCTGTTCTTGAATTTGTAATGATCTGTCCAAACAACGTTTTGCTTCATCGAATTTGCGCATTTTCTTTAAGCAACAGCCAAGTTGACAAAGTGTGCCAGCAACAACACGATCAGAATCAACATCAGATCATATCCGTTGTTCAATTTGTGATGATCTGTCTAAACAACGTTTTGCTTCATCTAATTTGTCTATTTTTATGAAGCAGTGGCCAAGTTCATGAAGTGTGACAGCAACTTCCCAATCAGAATCAACATCTGATAATATCCGTTCTTGGTTTTGCAATGATCTGTCGAAACAATATATTGCTTCATCGAATTTGCCCATTTTCTTTAAGCAGCGGCCAAGTTGAAAAAGCGTAACATCAACTTCACGATCAGAATGAACATCAGATGATATGCGTACTTTAATTTGCAATGATTTGTCGAAACAACGTTTTGCTTCATCGCATTTGTCCACTTTCATTAAGCAGCGGCCGAATTCATGAAGCGTGATAGCAACTTCACGATCAGAATCAGCATCAGATGATATCCGTTTTTGGATTTGCAATGATCTGTCGAAACAACGTTTTGCTTCATTGCAGTTGTCCTTTTTCATTAAGCAGCGGCCAAATTCATGAAGTGTGACAGCAACTTCACGATCAGAATCAACATCAGATGATATTCGTTCTTGGATTTGTAATGATCTGTCAAAATAACGTATTGCTTCATCGCATTTGTGCATTCTCATTATGTAGCGGCCAAGTTCACGAAGCGTGACAGCAACACCACGATCAGAATCAACATCAGATGATATCCGTTCTTGGATGTGCAATGATCTATCCAAAAAACATTTAGCTTTATCGCATTTGTCCATTTGCATTAAGCAGCGGCCAAGTTCAAGAAGTGTGGCAGCAACTTCACAATCAGAATGAACATCAGATGATATTCGTTTGTGGATTTGCAATAATCTGTCCAAACAACGTTTTGCTTCATCGCATTTGTCCATTTTCATTAAGCAGCGGCCAAGTTCAAGAAGTGTGGCAGCAACTTCACGATCAGAATGAACATCAGATGATATTCGTTTGTGGATTTGCAATGATTTGTCTAAATAACGTTTTGCTTCATCGTATTTGTGGATTTTTATTAAGCAGCGGCCAAGTTGACAACGTGTGAGAGCAACTTTACGATCTGAATCAACATCAGATGATATCCGTTTTTGTATTTGCAATGATCTACGGAAATAACGTATTGCTTCATCGCATTCGTCCATTTTCATTAAACAGCATCCAAAATCATCTAGAGTGACAGCAACACCACAATCAAAATCAACATCGAGTGATATCCGTTTTTGAATTTGCAATGATCTGTCCAACCAACGAATTGCTTCATCGTATTTGTTATTTTTCATGAAACAGAGGCCAAGTTCATGAAGTGTGACAGCAACTTCATGATCAAAATCAAGATTAGAGGATATCCGTTTTTGGATTTGCAGTGACCTGTCCAAACAACATATTGCTTTGTCGCATTTGTCCATTTGCATTAAGCAGCGGCCACGTTGACGAAGAGTGACAGCAAAATCAAAATCAGAATCAACATCAAATGAAATTCTCTTTAAAATTTGTAGTGATTTTTTAAACTGTTGTTCAGCTTTTTCATTTTTATTAATTTTGGTCAAGCAGTAACCTTGTTTAGCTAGTATCAGCGCGAACTCACGACTGTCAATTTTTTCGGAGGGCAGGGCTTGTAAAATTATGACAGATTTGTTGAAATTGGTTTCAGCGTCTTTAGTTTTGTTTAGATGATTAAGGGAGAGTCCAATATCTCGATAGTTTTTCGAAACCTGTTTTTGCAAATTTATTTTGATTTCGTCGTTTACGCAATGTTGTTTAGTGCTTGCAAAATGAATTTGCTGAATTAGCTCATTCGACTTCTGATAGCATTCAATTGCTTCATCAAAAACTTCATTACATGAAAGATGTTTACCCAATTCATTCAAACGTTTTGACGTTTTATAAATTGTGAGCGTGGAAACAGTTTCATTTGTGTTTTGAATTGTTTGACTTTCTAAAAACTTCAGACAATTATCAAAATCTTGCAATTTTTTTGATGGATAAGCTTGTTCGTGAGCGTCTGATAAAAAGTTTAGTTGTTGCAGGCCCCCAAAACAAGTAGCAAGACTGACATTCATTAACAACGGAGTGGAATAAAAATAATTGGGTTTTAAATTCAATCGCTTCGAGATGTCGTATTGCAATGCATAAGCTGTTTGAACGTAGCTAATAATGGTTTTCTTTCCAACTAGATCAACAAGAACTTGAGCAGAGTCAATGTTATCACATTGTTTGTTGGACTTTATGTACCATCGGAGCCTGATTTCGCATGCCACAGCAACTGCAGTCATTAGTTTGTGTTTTGCATAATCGCTAATGGCATTCTTTTTATATAGTTCAGCGATTATATCAAAACATGATGAAGCAGAAATGTTACATATTCTCCCCAACGCGGAAATAAACAAAGTTGTGCTCCTGTACACAATTCTTTTTACATTAAATTGTTTGTCAGGTTTGAGATTAGAAAGTGAAAATTTAGTTGCAAACGAATCAAGATCTTTAATCACTTGCTTTTTTACATCCTCCAAAACACTTTCAAATTCCTTTTCAGTAATATCACAAACTCCTATTTCAAATTCTTCAAAAATGTGCTTGTCTTTGTACACAAAGCAAGTTTTAGTTAATATGTCACTTAAATGATAACCATTTTTTAAGTTTGCTTCCGTGCTCATATACTTTAACATTTCCTCTACTGGTTTGATCAATTCCGTTTCCCATGGTTTCTTTTCTGTGAACTCTTGCCTTCCCAGTGGAAATTTGCATGCATATGGCATCATCCCGTCAAACGATATTCCACGAGGAGTAATGTCATCAAAAAAACCACGGCTCAACGAATCAATCGCAACACTGGGAACAATGGTTTCTTGGATGTTGATTAACACGATGTGAAATATCACAGAAAACCAACGAAAATAATTCAACTTTTTTTCGTGTGATTCATCATTGCACACTGTATTATCCAGTAAAATAATGTTTTCAAAATCCGAAAATGGAGTTATCTCTCGTCTGGCTAATGAACCCATTCCAGCAAGTGCAAATCTACACGGTGCTTCTCCCATCACCTTTTCACAAAATTGAGCCAAGTTTTTCATTATTTTCGTGTAACGCTCAGTTATTCGATATTGCAAATTTTTGATGGACACAGTTTTGCGTTTTTCTAAGAAATGCAATTTTACTCCACGTACATTTTCTGGTATTGTTTTAATTTCGTTTAAACTTTGCGCTCCTTCTTTTCTCATTTCCAGCACTTCTTGCTTGACGATTTCAGCTTGGTGAGTTAGTTGAACAGTTTGGTCTGCTGCACGAGCCAAGGATAAAATGTGCCAGCAAAGATTTTGGAGGTCTTTTTCAACAACTTGTTTATTTGGTGGGTTTCTAAGCAATGCAGCATTGTATAGAACTGCGCTTCTTATCAAACTAAACATATTTGGGCTACGTTTTTTGTAAATTTCACCGAGTTTGTGCAACAGCAGAGCAGAGGCTGGTGGATTGATTTCCTTCCCATTTTCATCACACAAACTTTTTAATTCTTTAGACAGATCAGTTTCAGTCTCAGCCAAATTAATGCTCGTCAAATAAATTTTTTCTAGCTTCTGCTCAACAGCCATAACTGCTGCTGATTTTACTATTGTTGGGTCATGATTACTATTTTCAACTTCTACTTTTTGTTGTTGATTACTCATAGTCGCTCCTAAGAATAACATTACTTTGTTGAATAAAATTGAAGCATTGCGTGAAGTTGTTTAAATGAGTACAGCTCAATTGCTCATGGAAACTGTGGATAGCAAAACCAAGATTTTCAAGTGCTTGACTTAAACACAGTATTGGGTAAAAGTGGTTTTTTGTCTATTTTGAATTTTACTCTTTCTCCCCTCGAAGCAAAGTTACTCCCATCATTTTGCAAAAGGGAACATCTCAAAATGTTCCCTTTTGCAAAAATCGATTATCTCGATAAATAATTTTGCAAAAGGGAACATCTTCATGTCAACTATTACGTCACAACAGCTGTTTTTTACAATTGAAAACTCAAAAATTTTATATGCGGCAGTCATTGATGCAGACAATCCGATGTTTAAAGCGAATAGCTTGCAAAAGCAAAGCAAAAAGCAAGTATTTTGAGATGCAATTTGTTGTTTTTTAAAAATCTTGATGATTTACGAAGCTTGATTTACGTCAATTACAACAGTTTGCTGTATGCTTTTGTATAAATTTAAATAGTCTTTTAGTCATGCTTGTTGGTCTTTGTTTATGTGGATTTTCATTCATTTATTTTTTTGGGTTGTTTACTACAATAGACCTTTGCTTTATGCTGTACATGCTTGCCGCTTGCGCGTGGAATAAACACTTAATAATAAATAATAATTAAACTGAAAAATGACTTGCTTTTGCAGTATTTCAACAAAGTATTCCTGTCTTTGAATCTCTTGAAATATTTCCGCGTAGTTGTAAAATGGTAAGAGTAAGTCAACTTAAACAACTATGGACCCGTATCAATTTTAATGCGTTTTTTGAAAAATTTTGAAAAGTTAATGAGCAAGCGACAAACAAAATTTTTTCAAAACCATTCTGTATTGATTTAGTCTCATTACGGTTTTTAAAGTGATCTATATGTCTACAACCTATGTTATTGTGGATGTTTTGACCAGTGCTGGGCACCGCAAGTTTTTTTTTAAGTCCGCAGTCCGCAAATCCGCAACCGAATTTCAATTTTCTTAATCCGCAACCGCAAGTCCGCAATTGGACGTTTAAAAGCTTAGTCCGCAACCGCAAGTCCGCAACGACTTTTCAAGATTCTTGAATCCGCAACCGCAAGTCCGCAACTTCCTAATTCTTGAAGTCCGCAACCGCAAGTCCGCAACTTTGTAATTCTTGAAGTCCGCAACCGCAAGTCCGCAACTTCGTAATATTTGAAGTCCGCACCGCAAGTCCGCAACTTTTTATGAACCGAGTGAAAAAGTTTTGCTATCAAACACGTCCCGAAGTGAACTGCTCAGAGTTGATTGGTAAAAACAAGTCAAAAGTTGTGACTTGTGGGAAGTATAGCAAACGTATGGTGAATACATTCCATGCAATAGAAGAAATTACTCACAATCGTTGATTGTAGTAGATGTACCGCAACATGACTTGTTATTGAGCTGCTTTTTCGGATGGCAAACTTAAGAATTGAATAGCCCAGCCCCTCTTACTTTCAGGTCCAACTCAAAAAGGATTCAAACGCTTGTAATTTTGGTTAAAGTTTTTAAGTGACTTGGCTAAGGGTTTTTAACCCCCAGCCCTCCTGGTTGCGCTTCTGCTTATACAGTAAATGCCTAAACTGCATGGAAGTATAATGCACAACCCTTCGGCGAACCCTCAAAAATGCTTCAATGAAGCTTGGGATTTGGAGATTGAAAGCCATTGAATTACAGTGAGAAGCCATCAAATAGCAAAGCACAATCCGCATTTCCGCTTGCAACAATATATTCTAAGAAAACAATTTTTTTCGAGGCAGGAAAAGGCAAAGGCAGTAGAAGGCAAAAAACATTTATATCACTAATCGTATGACTAAATTTTTAGTCCCTAGTTTCAATAAATACTCTAGGAATGAGATAAGCACACCCTACCAGCAGTGCCATTGCCTGACCAAAGGAAGTGAGAGGATCCCAGCCGAAAATGGACTGAACTTTTGCACATAAAAACTGATATTTTAAAGCTACAATTTTGTATTCACTTTGAAAAAAGATACATATAAGCCCGGCAACGTTTATTAGCTCGTTTCGCATGCGGCCGGTTTAATCGCTTGAAAAATCTGTCTGCAAGAGTGAATGCAACCAGAAGCGCAACCAGGGTTTTGTTAAGTAAAAGAGAGGATGCTTGAAGCAAAAGTAAATGTTTTTTGCACAAAAATTGTCTAATTTAGGTCCCATGCTGAACAAACCGTTGCTACTCCAGCGTGTTACAGAGTGGGCTCAGCTGGTGGGTGATTTTCGCGATTTTGCGGCAAAAATAGCAATTTTAACGCCATTTGAATCACATTTCGCACGTTTTAAAACCATATCAATAATTACAGTAAATTGCTAAAATTCAGAAGTCATTGAACGACTTAAATTGTCTAGCCTCTTGAGTCCCCATATACATTAGGTCAAGTCCAAAACACGTTTAAACGCTTATTCTTTTTTTGGTTATATTTTTTAAATGACTTGGTCAAAGAGGGTTAATGATCCCTAAGCTTCTTCCCCGAATCGCGCCACTGACTGCGAACTAAAATAAATCTTGAATGTGCTCTAAAAAAAACAGCAGGTCTTTTAAGAAAATGTTTTTACGTATTGTTTCAGGTTATTATCACCAACGAAATACCGGTAACGCTTCTGTAGGCATACATCCCTATTCCGCGACACATCCGTAAAGGCGTGTTAATAAGATGGATTATTGGGTCACATTTATGTGCAGCAGTTGGTGGCCAGCAATTTTGCAAACAATCGAGAAAACTTCAAACGAGAATCATGTTTGAAAATTATTATTCCTTTGTCCATTATTGCCTGTTGTCTTGTCGTTACGCGATGCTCCAAAAAAGGATTCTGAATGAACTAAAATGGGGGGGCACAAGCAGTCGTTTGGGGGGACGGCGCCCCTTGCCTCACCGTAGCGACGGCACTGGCTACTAGTAGAAAAAATGATATCTCATTGGCAAATTTTGTAAACTTACGGTAAAAAACAACAAAGCCATAGTTTTAACCGGGGCTGCAAAGTCAAACTTAAACCCAAAGAAAGTCGGTTGTTTTGCCGAACTCGAGAAAACAGTGTTGACTCCAATTTAAATCAAGTTAGACCCGCTTGTAATAGCCTGTCTCGCCGCGCGCCGTATCCTTCATATTTCTGCAGTCATTCCACACTTTGGATATAAATATAACAATGTTATTCCTCACGGAAAACCAAAAATTTGATTTATCCAAAGAAGCACGGCAAAACAAGAAGTCAGTTATCAGCTAGCCAAATCAATATCAATTAACTAAAATTTACTAGACCAAAATTTACGCTATTGATTATACTAACACTATGCTAGACTTTACTAGACTATATTACTAAAAAACTGCTTCGAGGTCTCACTGTAGAAATAGAAACGTCAGCAACCAACTTACTACACATCTAACTTGATACACTAAACTACGAAAATTTGAGACACCATATCACTCGTACTGTCGAAGACTATCTAATTTGAGCACTAGTTGCAGACTTAAAGATTATGAGATGAAAGGTCTAAAGACAATACAGTTAAATTTACCACAATTACAGTTCTAGAAGATTCTAAAAACAAGCACAAAAGGGGCTTCTAAAATGTTCTAAAAAATCAACCAACTATTTGCATAAAAGATGAGAACGCGGCATGTATTTGCTTCTCACGTTACCAAACAGCATGTCAACAAAAAGAAAGCGACTAAGTCGGGAAGCAGACCTAGTATTTATGTCAGCCTGAACTCGAATAACTTGATATTTTTGCCTAACTTGAACTCGAAAAAATTAAATTGATTTCTCATGTTTGACTGGGTAAAAACATGAATATTTTACGAAAATAGTAAGAAATTTCAGTATTTGTATAAAACTTGCGGAATTGCGGACTAAAATTAAAAATAGTCCGCAACCGCAAGTCCGCAATTTAAACTGCCAAAGTCCGCAAGTCCGCATGTCCGCAACTTTTTTCGTTAGTCCGCAATTGCGGATTTGCGGACTTGCGGACTAACTTGCGGACTTGCCCAGCTCTGGTTTTGACCACCTCTTACGACCACATTAATGATAACAATTTTACTTGCACAGTACTATTAAGTTTCCAAAAAGCTTTTGATACTGTTTGTCATACGTTAATATTAAGTTAACTTAAACATTATGATAACCGAGAAGTTGCGCACAAATTTATTAGCTTCTTTTTATCTGGAAAACAAAAACGTCTAGCCTAGACAAAAAAATCGCGCCCATCAGGATCTGCAATTCGAAATAGTCAACAATCAATTTGGAGTGCCTTAAAGCATGTAACTTGGACCATTTATTTTTTTGATTTTAATATTAATGGCATCATTAATACCTTAAACCCACCCCCAGATTATTTGTTGATGATACGTGTCTAGTAACATCCATGCCGACAATCCATTAATTTTGCGTGATAAGACAAGTCATGAGTTACAGAGTGTACTAGAATGGACGAAAGCCAGCAAAATAACTGTTAATCCTAAAAAATCTTCAGCGGTAACATTGCACCCCCTTAAAAAATATCAATCCTATCTCAACAATCGAAATACTGTACTTTTCAACAATAATCCAGTTTCTGCAAATAAAGCAGTGAAACATTTGGGGCATTACAATAAATAAAAATTAAACTTTGCACAACATATTATCAACGCAACATGTAAAATATTTAGATCTAAGTAGGCAACTGGGTAATAACTAGCCTACTGAATATCTATATTTAGATCTAAGTAGCCTATTTTGTCTAAGTAGCCAATTTTATTTTTATCTAAGTAATATTTAGATCTAAGTAGCCTACTGGGTAATGGTGGTCGGTAAGTTGTAGGCAAAAAGTTTGATCTCTTGACTATGACTCTTGTCTTAGCCTTTCTCAAAATTTCAGAATTAGATCTAAGTAGGTATTTTGTCTAAATTTAGAAACATCCAACGTTTAACAGCTCTTCGTAAATTGTAATATGCTATGGTTCACTTTCATTTATTTATTATAAGGCATTGTAATAAGACTTGCTTAACAGGCTAACAGCTTTTACGCGCTGACTGCTGGTAAACCAATCAGATTTCGGCAATTTCGAATGCATTTTATCAACAAAAAAAAAAAAATAATGCAACAAAAGAACACGCCACAAAACGTAAAATTCTTAAAATAAAAAAAGGATTTGTTTTCAAGCGTACAAGAAATTTAAAAATTTTCTATTGCAAATGTATCCTTTATTACGTAATAGGATGTAAGTAGATGTTCCCTTTTGCAAAATTACTTTTGAAAAAAGTCGGTATCTCAAAAACTAGGAAAGATCGACACTTCAAATTTTCACCATAACGTTTAAAATCAGCCTTAAATTCCAAAAATATTTAACTTCAGCTCGTTTTTATTTTTTTGTTATGCGGAAGCGACGAGATGCGATATTTCGGGTTATAAAATCGCATCGAAATAGCATTTTGTCTCTTAGACCTTACCAGCTTAAATGTTTGCCAAACACAGCTAGAAGCTTAACTTAACACGAGCAAAATCCATCGAGTTTGGCAACATCATATGTATTTTTCTAGAAAAAATCCACACCAAACTGTAATTAATTAGCTTCCAGCACAGCAAACGCATTGTTAATTTTGTACATAGAAATGAATAAAAAACTTTTGCCGATTGTTGATTTTTCCCTAAAACACTCAATTGTCACATTAGATAATTTCATCACTTGGTCAAGCGTTTTATGAGTGTGTTTTCAAGCGTACAAAAAATTAAAAAAGTTGCTATTGCAAAATTTCATTCCTCGGTCAAATTTTATTAATTTGTTTTCAAGCGTACAAGAAATTTAAAATTTTTCAATTGCAAATGTATCCTTTATTACGCAATAAGATGTGAGCAGATGTTCCCTTTTTGCAAAATTACTTTTGAAAAAAGTCGGTATCTCAAAAACTAAGAAAGATTAACACTTCGAATTTTCGCCATAACGTTTAAAATCAGTGTAAACTTCAAAAAATATTCAACTTCAGCTCGTTTTTATTTTTTGGTATGTGGATGCGACATGCGTAAAAAACAGTTTTCAGAGATGCGATATTTCTGGTTATAAAATCGCTTTAAAATTGAATTTTTTGTTTCTAAGGACTCACCAGCTAAAATATTTGTCAAATGATCTGCAAGCTTAACTTAACACTGCTGAAATTCATCGGGTTTGGCGACTTGACATGCACTTTGCCAATAAAAATTCACATCAAACCGTAATTAATTAGCTTTAAGCACAGCAAACACATTGCTTTTTTTTGCATAGAAATGAATCATAAACTTTCACTCCAATTTGGTTGTTGATTTTTCCCTAAAACACACCTTGTCACCAGGCGCGTTGCCAGAAATTCGCGATGGGGGGATGTGTTTGGGGGTCTGGGGATGGAGTCCCCAGCGCTTGAAAATTTTCCTTTTTTTGCAAAAGTAACTTAATTTTAGGGCTATTTGATAAAAAAATAATGCTTTTAAAGCGTGGCATAGAAATTGGCAGTGCAAACGTGATTAAACTGGTTGCATACATAGGCTATTTGGGAGGTGGCTAATGGTAAAATTTTAGTTTTCTTATTTAAATGCTAAATTATAAAATCGTATAGTTCCATACAACTCACATTGAGTGATTTATTCCGTCCACAGTTTAAAGAGAAAAATAATTGGGGGCGGAGCTAATGAAAAGAGGTTATAGAAAAATGATTAGTGATTAACTAATACTGAATAGCTCCCTCCCCATTCCTAAATTTATAGCATATTTATCGATAGCACTAATGTTAAGCATTTTTACACTACCGATCAAATTAGATTGCTTATTTTTTGCCATTTTTCAAAGTTTTCATGCATTTGTGAGTTTTATTTTTGACAAATTAGCCCCTCCCTGAATATATGTTTCAAAAAATGTTTTAAATCACTATTTTAATCTAATCTAGCGCATAAAGCTTAAAATGCTAAAAACGGGGTATATTTCTTACTCTGCATTTTGGTCGACATGCCTATGGGGGGGGGGGCTATAGCCCCCCCGCCCCCCTGACTACGCTACTGCTTGTCACATTTAGATAATCTCATCACTCGGTTAAGCGTTTTTTGAGTTTGCTTTCAAGCGTACAAGAAATTTAAAAATTTTCTATGCAAATGTTCCTTTATTACGTAATAAGAAGTAAACAGATGTTCCCTTTTGCAAAATTACTTTTGAAAAAAGTCGGTATCTCAAAAACTAGGAAAGATCGACCCTTCAAATTTTCACCATAACGTTTAAAATCAGCGTAAACTTCAAAAAATATTTAACTTCAGCTCGTTTTTATTTTTTTGTTATGCGGAAGCGACATGCGTGAAAAACAGTTTTCAGAGATGCGGTATTTCGGGTTATAAAATCGCTTTAAGATTGAATTTTTCGTCCCTAAGGACTCACCAGCTTAAATGTTTGCCAAACACAGCTAGAAGCTTAACGTAACACTGGAGAAATTCATCGGGATTGGAAAATTGATATGCATTTTGCTAATAAAAATTCACATCAAACCGTAATTATTTAGCTTAAAGCACAGCAAACACATGGCCAATTTTTTTTACATAGAAATGAATAAAAAACTTTCACTGCAATTCGATTGCTGATTTTTTGTAGTTATGAGTTATAGGCAAATTAATAACTTTTCAAACCAAAAATTGCCAATTTTTTATGTTTATTTGTGTGTCAATTCGCGATCATGTGACCTAGTGTCCCAAAAATTGGTACACAAAACGCTTTCCATAATTTCATATTAAGTCCCAATTTCAACTTTCTAGGTTTAACCGTTAGCTCGTTATGAGCAAATCAGGGGCGACATGACAGAACGTGCTAACGAGCTCGTAAAGGCCATTCTCGCTCGCTAAAAAGCGCTAACGAGCAAAAAATCTTCGTAGACAAACTGCAATTTCTGAGCGGTCTCGCCCAACACACGTTAAAACAGTTCGCTCGAATTTCTTTGCGAGATGTTCGTAACCTGTGTTAGTACGTAATAAATACCCCATTGTGACGTCAGATGCATTTTTATTCAAAATAATGCGTTCAAGCGTATTGTCTACTACATTATTATGGAAAACGATACTTTAAGCTATGCGTGATTATTCTACGCAAGCAAATTCTTCAACTGATAATAATTAGTAAATGAACGACAAGAGTTAATTATATTTTTGGATCAATGTAAAATAAAAACAACTTTTTCCATACTATAATTTTTTAAATGAAGTAAAGCGCCCTTGAGGTTGTTGGTGGGTAAACTCATACGCTAACAGTAACTTTAGGTCTTAAGGTTTCCAAATTTTTCAAAAGTGAGCAAGTCGAAGTACACTCTTCCTTTTTAGAACCGGTAAATCTTGAGTTTAGACTGGCTGTTTTTAATTTTTTGCCAATATTTAGTCTCATTTGTTCTTGATTTTGTAAAAATTTTGAGAGCATCGATGTCAATTTCAGCGGGCATGTTTGAAACACTGTTTAATTCCTATAGCTCTGTCTGCTTAAGACTTACGTGAAGGCTTTTTTCTTGCTTTTGCAGCATCGTAAAATTGCAAAAGCAAAAAAGCAAGCTTTTTTCAAGTTGAACAACTGCCGAAAAAATTTCTCAATTGCTAGCGCAGGCATGTTTGTTCATTTTTTCAAGAATCTGACCCGGAACAGCGAAGTTAACGGCGATTTCAAGCACTATCTCGGAATAAAATAGCAGAAAATTTATTAAAATCTGGCCGTTCTATTAAATTTACAAAATCGATTTCGTTCACACAAGGTGAACATCATCAGTTGTCAATCAAAACTAAAAACAAACTACATCACTAACTCTGCAAATAAAGAAAACGACAAAATGAAAACTGCATACAAAAAGTCTAAGTCTGACATTAAGTTGAAGAAGAATCTGAAATACACTGAAAGCTGAAACTAAGAACCAAAAGAACAGGGGACTAAAGTCTACTTGCTGAAGAACGCTGACTGAAAAGAAACTGACAGAGGATGGATAGAAGTGTGAAGTAGAAACATGACGTAATGACGTAAGACGCAAGGTGCAAAGCAAACCTGACATAAAACGGTCGCAAACGGTAAAAACAGTAAAAACAATTATTTAAAGCGAGGCAGAAGTAATTTGTTTATGTTGATGTCAGCTTCAAGCTTATTATACCACTTGTCTTCACATCAATCTAAATGACTAAGCTTGGGTTCTTCTACAAAAATAACCGAAAAACAATCACTAATAGTGGGTTTGGTGTTGAAATTTTGTGTGTGGCAATTGGCGTAATGCCTGAGTAGTGCTGATTTGTCGTTATTATCGCTTAAATCGAATTTTTTCCATACAGCGCGGTGCGTGTTCCATCTGGTCGAAAAGGTGTTTTAGTTTGTCCGACATACTGTTTTTGGCAAATTTCACATTGAGCCACATAAATGCCATAGTTTTTGCAATTTAAGTTTTGCCACAGTTTGATTTGTTTTCCTTTTGTCGTTGTGATTATTTTACAACTTTTTACCATATTATTATGCTTGCCAAAATTACCGCAAAGAGCACAATTTCCGCACGGTGTGGATCCAGGTTCGAGCTTTTCTGAATTGTTTTTGCCAAACGAAATTTGTTTATAGTTGGTAAGTTTCGATCCCAAAGTTTGAGGGTTTTTGTAAACTACGGAAGCTTGTGGCTTGAGATTTTTTTCTTTCGTACTGAGTTTCAAAATTTGGTTAAATTGCGTAGCCCATATGATGCGGGTTTTGTTTTTAGTCTTGTTAGTTTTGGGGCCAAAACGGTCTGTTCAGTTCGAAGCCAAGTCAATAATTTTAGTGGTAACTTTTGGGTTAAAGTTAAGAGTTGAGGCATTTGGTCTTCAAATCTCCCAAGCTCGAGCGAAAATCACCGTCCAGTTCATTTAATCTGCGTAACCTCACTGCTTCGCCGAAAACTATGCCTTTGTAAATCGACAAAGGATGGTAAGATGCTCCATTTAAAAAGCATCTATCTTTAGCCGTGGTTTTCGTGAAGTTTTTTGTGACAAATTTCAGTTGTTTATTTTCAAGGGTGGTTTCGTGTAGCACATCCAAAAATTCAAGGGTCTGGCCAGGTGAAGCAGTAGTTATAGTCCGAAAAGTTTGGGATAGTCCATGTTTGTCAAACTGGGCTTTCAGTTCGTTTTGGATTCGTGAAGTCTTGTTTTGTCCAATGGATAGCCAAATTATATCGTCAATGAAGCGTTTGAATAATCCTATTTTATGAACAAACCCCTCTCCGCAAGCAATACAGTGTATCAATCTCCAGAAATAATGTCTTGAAGCAAAATCGTAATCAAAGTAAAAACAAGAAAAGTCATGAGCGTTATGTAAAACGGAAAAAGAATAAAAAGCGTGAAACTGAAAAACAAAAGGCTAACCAAATGATTTTGAATAAATCCAGTATCACGATTAATGACAATATGAAACTACTATTACTGAAAGGACTTAATTTTGCACCTACCCCCAATTGGACTGAGAGAGTAGAAAACGCTGAATGGCAAAACCTTTATGCCCACATAAGGAGAATTGAATGGTCTCAAATTTACGGTGACTCAGATTCCGATGCCGAAACTAATTCCGATCCGAAAACATTGCCTAAAAAATTAAAAATCCCTAAAACGAACAGACCAGACCCCAAAAAACTGAACGAAAAGACAGTCACCTATAGGGAAATGGTTTTTTCCAAGTTACGTGGACTTGAAACCCATGCCAGAGCCAATTACTGGAAAAAGAATAATCTGAGTCCGTTGATGAAAAACAGCTTGCAAGAGTTAACAGAATTGGTCAATGCGAAGAAAATTGTTATTTGCAAAGCTGATAAAGATGGCAAGATTTTGATTATTGACTACGAAGATTACAAACTAATTATGCGCCGAGAACTGGAGCAGTTTGAAATTTTGAATGATTTAAACTTGCAAAACATAGAATCTAAGTTTAATAAAATTAGAGTTGTTTGCAACGAACAATTAATGCAGTTACATAGAATCAATGTTATAACAGACGAAATCTTGTTTCACGCAACGGGTTTGAAATATGATGATCGCAACCAAAAGTACAACAAAATTACAGGTACATTGGCTAAACACTTTTCCGGCAACTCTCCTGCTTATGCGTATCCGCTGTTTAAAACGCACAAATTAACTGAAGAAGCTCTCAAAAATGCGTCCATTACTGAAATTCCCACTCGCCTTTTACAGTCAGCTGGATCAATTACTACATCAAGAATCACCGCTTTTTTAGAATTAATTTTACAACCCATCAGCGTAGCGTACTGCAACCGACAAATTAACGAATTTTGCCGCGACAGCAAACACTACTTACTAGAATTAACCAGATGGAAAACTACGCAATTGCCCACTTTTGATCCAAACAATCAATCTCTGTTTATAAATGCCGCTGACGTCAAAGCACTCTATCCCAGTGTCAACCGTAGCTTGATCGAAGACTCCCTTATGGATGCTTTAAATTTAGAAGCCAAATTCAACGATCAAGCCAAGACAATTATTGTCAAATTGGTTATGTTTTGCCTCAACAACACTATAATCCAATACGAGGAAAAGTTCTATAAACAATCAAGCGGCATTGTTACCGGAGACAACCACTCGGTCTCGATTGCAAACATAGCAATGCATTACGTCATATTGCCAATTAGCGATACACTGAACGAAGCGGTCATATTCAAACGCTTCATTGACGATATAATTTGGCTATCCATTGGACAAAACAAGACTTCACGAATCCAAAACGAACTGAAAGCCCAGTTTGACAAACATGGACTATCCCTAACTTTTCGGACTATAACTACTGCTTCACCTGGCCAGACCCTTGAATTTTTGGATGTGCTACACGAAACCACCCTTGAAAATAAACAACTGAAATTTGTCACAAAAAACTTCACGAAAACCACGGCTAAAGATAGATGCTTTTTAAATGGAGCATCTCACCATCCTTTGTCGATTTACAAAGGCATAGTTTTCGGCGAAGCAGTGAGGTTACGCAGATTAAATGAACTGGACGGTGATTTTCGCTCGAGCTTGGGAGATTTGAAGACCAAATGCCTCAACTCTTAACTTTAACCCAAAAGTTACCACTAAAATTATTGACTTGGCTTCGAACTGGACAGACCGTTTTGGCCCCAAAACTAACAAGACTAAAAACAAAACCCGCATCATATGGGCTACGCAATTTAACCAAATTTTGAAACTCAGTACGAAAGAAAAAAATCTCAAGCCACAAGCTTCCGTAGTTTACAAAAACCCTCAAACTTTGGGATCGAAACTTACCAACTATAAACAAATTTCGTTTGGCAAAAACAATTCAGAAAAGCTCGAACCTGGATCCACACCGTGCGGAAATTGTGCTCTTTGCGGTAATTTTGGCAAGCATAATAATATGGTAAAAAGTTGTAAAATAATCACAACGACAAAAGGAAAACAAATCAAACTGTGGCAAAACTTAAATTGCAAAAACTATGGCATTTATGTGGCTCAATGTGAAATTTGCCAAAAACAGTATGTCGGACAAACTAAAAACACCTTTTCGACCAGATGGAACACGCACCGCGCTGTATGGAAAAAATTCGATTTAAGCGATAATAACGACAAATCAGCACTACTCAGGCATTACGCCAATTGCCACACACAAAATTTCAACACCAAACCCACTATTAGTGATTGTTTTTCGGTTATTTTTGTAGAAGAACCCAAGCTTAGTCATTTAGATTGGTGTGAAGACAAGTGGTATAATAAGCTTGAAGCTGACATCAACATAAACAAATTACTTCTGCCTCGCTTTAAATAATTGTTTTTACTGTTTTGACCGTTTGCGACCGTTTTATGTCAGGTTTGCTTTGCACCTTGCGTCTTACGTCATTACGTCATGTTTCTACTTCACACTTCTATCCATCCTCTGTCAGTTTCTTTTCAGTCAGCGTTCTTCAGCAAGTAGACTTTAGTCCCCTGTTCTTTTGGTTCTTAGTTTCAGCTTTCAGTGTATTTCAGATTCTTCTTCAACTTAATGTCAGACTTAGACTTTTTGTATGCAGTTTTCATTTTGTCGTTTTCTTTATTTGCAGAGTTAGTGATGTAGTTTGTTTTTAGTTTTGATTGACAACTGATGATGTTCACCTTGTGTGAACGAAATCGATTTTGTAAATTTAATAGAACGGCCAGATTTTAATAAATTTTCTGCTATTTTATTGCTAGCGCAGAGCTACAGAGCTTTATAATCTTGAATAGTTGCAATTTTGCTCGCAAACACAAGAAAATCACTGAAATTTTATCGTTTTGAATCAGCACGAATTTTAGTTTCTTTGATTAGTTTGAATTTTTTTGGTTTGTTTTTGGTTTGTTTTTGGTTTGTTTTGCTGCCGAGGCTGGCTGTGTTTTTGATTTTTTCTTAAACTTTGAGCAAAAATGAGCCTCGTGTTTTAGAAAATCGTTCTTATAACAGCAGTGTGTTACTATTTTTGTCAACTTGCACTACTTAGCATTTTTTTATCAATCGAAACAGCAAATGGTTTCCACTGCAATTCACTTTTTTTCAGCAGTCTAATAGCAAACATGGCGACGATTTGAATTAATTTTCAGCAAAAATTCGAATGAGTTAGAAGTTTTCAACATTTCGCCGTTAAATTTCTAAACCAAAAAGATTTCTCGCACGCTTAAAGAGTGCTTCAAGATCCTTTTTAAGTTGGCGAGGAAAATGTGGCGTTTTTTGCTCGAACTGCTTTCCGCAATCGCACGAAGAAATTTAGCGAGAAAGACTGACGTAACGGATTTCGCAATGCTTTACATACTCGTGCAAAAATGACCTCTTACGTTTAGCGAGTATTTCGTTCGTTAGCGCCTCTTAAAAAAAACTCGTTATTAAAGCGAACGAGGAAATTTCTGTCATGTGCCCCCAGTTCTCATCTGCCAAAAGTCTTGAACAAAAACGAAAAGGGTACAACGCACTAACGCTAAGTCCCAACTACGCGCTAACACAAAATCCCAATTGGGCTAAGCCACAGAGATCTTTCAAATATACAGTATAGGGTATCCCGAAGAGCGTAGGAGCGAAACAGCCTGTTGGGGGCACTATTTTAACAGTTTGATTGGTTTTTGTATTATTACAGTACGGTAGAGATTAATATAGGCCCTATGGACTAAGCCAAGGCTTCCAAAACTGGGGGTCGCGATCCTCAATGGGTCGCGTATAGGGCCTCAAGGGGTCGCAAAGAGTATATCAATTTTTACTACTTTCAGCAAACCCTGACTGTCGTTAAAAGCTCCTGCAATTCTGCAAAACGTCGTTCTTAACTTAACCTTAGATTTTCCTTAAATAGACATTGTTAAATAGTAAGACTTCGGTGAACAATGTATTATATAAAAAGACAGCAGATTGTTTTTCCCTATTCATATCATGTAGCACAGCTGGATGCCTAACTTGTGCTATTCACTTTGGTTAATGACATTATAGAACAGAACCTTGCCAATTTAATACTTTTATAGTGATGTATTTAGTAGCGTAGTCAGGGGGGCTGTAGCCCGCCCATTGGCCTGCCGAACAAAATGCAGAAGAAGGAAAATACCACGTTTTAGCATTTCTGAGACTGTCTTTTGCACTGGAATAGACTCAAAAAATGATTCAAGCCATATTTTGAAACGTTCATTTAGAAGGAGGGGGGTAATTTGTCAAAAATAAAACTCATAAATTAGAAAAAAAAATTAAAACATAGCCAAAAATCGGTATTCAAATTTGATCGCATATTGAAAAATGCTTAACATAGGTTTCATCAAAAATGTACTGTATATAAGCTCAGGAGTGGGGGGGGGGGATGACGAATACTCAGTATTACTTAATTACCAATCACTTCTCTCAAACTTCCGTTAGCCCCTCTAATTATATCTTTCTCTATAAAACATAGGCTAAATAGATAACTCCTTGAAAGTTTTATTGAACTAC